>CM038679.1:507484967-508006703 GCA_021605205.1 Aegilops longissima
ACACGGGCCCTGAACCTAAGCAAACTCATATCTGGAACTTGGGGTCGGGCCTGGAGCTCGCCCTAACCCTACCCGGATCCCTCTCCGCACCGGCGCCGCTGCCGCTGCGGCCGCATCGCCGACTTCGATCTCCGGCGCCGCTGCCGCTGCGGCCGCATCGCCGACTTCGATCTCCAGAGCCCCCGATTCTGCCCTTATTTGGATTTCCTCACTTGGTCTGCGTTCTCATCTCCGACGGAATTTGAGCTCGCAGGGAGCAGGTAAGCGACGCGATCCCAGTACCCTTTGTTTCCAGTTCCGAATTCCGTAGATGTCGGCTCTGTTTGCTGCTATGGATGTGTGCTAGTCCTTGTCGACATGTTCCGTTGCTCTGAATTTTTGCTTCTAGTAAGAGAGTTGGGGTATAAGTGGGTGTTAGTTTCAGGGGAAACCGTACCAAATTAAGTGTGGAACTGTTAGCAAGCTCGAACCAAAAGTTCATGGTGATCTACTTGCCATCCTTTTTTTTTCCTGAATACGCAGCGGCGCATGACCTCATTTCGTCGAGAAGAAAGCGCGAGCGACCAGACTTACAATGATTTACAATGAGCACTTCAAGCATAATTGGTTCGGTACCAACATTTGGCATTGCCAATATTTGGCAAGCCAACATTTGGTAAAATCAAAAGTTGCCAATATTTGGCAACTTTTTGTGAGATTGGCAGCGAGAATTGGCAAGCAACCAATCTCTAGCCAATATTTGGCAGTTGCCAAAATTTGGCATGCCAACTTTTGGCATCAAACCAATTATGCTCTTCACCCGCCAATCCAAATTCTGACTGAGGTTGTGGTTGTACCATAGATCGGCTCGCGTTCGGGACTGGCGCAGTGTTTAGTATTTTGGCTGCCACATTTAGTGACGAAACCAAGCATACTGGCGCAGTGTTTAGTATTTTTGGCTTCATGACAGCTGGCATACACGTCCAGAACATCGACTCCAGGGCTACACCACTGTGCCTAGAGGAGTCGTCTAGTGGACGGCAGAACCCAGCTAGAACTGGGGAGGTGTCGTCCAGTATGCGCCGATAGCAACATACATCATGCTCCGGAAGTCCACACCTCTGCATAGAGGATCAACATTTCGTTTGCCGCTGCCAAGCGTTGTCGGCAAGAGGATCAACATAGTGAACAGAGGCTTTTGATATCGCCGACTCCGGCCGCAACCAGGCAGGGAAATAGGTGAATTTTTTGTCCTACAGGCCAAAATCCAAAAGCCATAGTTAATCCTAATTAAACACCCCCTAAGTGCACGCCTAGGCACACTTTTTCTGTCACTTGTTGGCTGTCACTCAGAGAGGTAAGTAGAAATTGCCGGCTGTTGTCGTGTTGAAGTGGGCATCACCAACAGGCCACTGCTGCCGCCACGCCGGAGTGCCACCAGGATGTGCCTGGCAGCGTGGGGACCAGACACACCTGCCAGGGGAAGCTGTGTGGCCGCACTCAGCCATCCACTGAGAGCGTGGGGTCGGATGAGGCGATGCTGCGAGGTGAGGCGAGCAGGGCCGCAGGGGAAGGCCCCACCTCTGTGGCTGGCCGGCTGGCAGTGGCCCATGGCTAGGATGCGATGTAGGGGTCGAAGGCCCGGCCTGTAGTGAGGATGTGAGGTAGGGGTCGAAGGCGTGCATCGGTTAGTCATCTGCCTGGCAATGCACCACATCCTTTTATGCTTCTCTGTAAGAAATCATGCTTACAAAAATGTGTACTTTCCTGTGTTCAAAGTTATATCTGTAGGTGATGTTGCTTCTTGTGCTTTATTCCTTATTTATCTACTCTGCAGTTTAATCATATGCTTTGCTAAAAATTGATTGTGTTGTATCAACTGCAGCTATGGAAAACATGGATGAGCATGACAGTGATGCTAATATGCCATTAGGGATAGATTCTGATGGAGCTGCTGCCTCCAGATTCAGGAAGAAGAGGTCTAAGGTGTGGGAAGAGTACAAGCCTATATATATAAATGGAGTGATCCAGAGCGCGGAATGCCACTACTGCCATACTCTCATGAGCTGCAAAGGTGCTGATGGACGTTCCAACGGAACGAGCCATTTATGGCGACATCATAATAATTGTCGAGCAAAAGAGGGATTTGACCTGAGTGAGCTGCATGATACAGACTTCCCTTATGGTATGTTTATGTTGTTTCTTTTATGCGTCATAATTTAGGTAATTGAGTAACCGATGCATGTGTATGCATTGAGGTGTATTATGCTAATCCCAGTTGGTGGAACCACTTTGCATAATATGCTGTATGTAAATTTTGTGTTGTTTTAGGTCTCTTACAGTGCTATGGTATGTCCATTCGGTAGAGCCACTTTTGCATATGTTGCTGTTTGGCTACATGCTTTTGTTAAAGTTGGTGCAAACATAATTTAATATTGCATCCATCTATGAAATATGTAACAAGAGAAGACGGCTAACTCTGTACCTGTACATAGGCAACTATCCATATTCTTAACTAGGTAACTTACAGCAGTTAGTTCAATCTTAATCTGTTTTTCCAAACGAGACACTATGTCTTCCACAGGACCTTACAGAATAAGCAGAACACAACACCGTTAATTACCAGAAACTGAACCTTACTGAATTTTGCCTACAACAACAACAACAACGAAGCCTTTAGTCCGAAACAAGTTGGGGTAGGCTAGAGCTGAAACCTATAAGATCTCGCAATCAACTCATGGTTCTGGGACATGGATAGCTAGCTTCCAAGCACTCCTGTCCATGGCTAGTTCTTTGGTGATATTTTAGTCCTTCAAATCTCTCCTACGGACTCCTCCCATGTCAAATTTGGTCTAGCCCAACCTCTCTTAACATTACAACACGCTTTAGCCGTCTGCTATGCACTGGAGCTTCTCGAGGCGTGCGCTGAATATGCCCAAACTATCTCAGACGATGTTGGACAAGCTTCTCTTCAGTCGGTGACGGTGTTGTCCCAACTCTATCCCGTATATCATCATTCCGGACCTGATCCTCCCTTGTATGGGCACACATCCATCTCAACATGCGCATCTTAGCTACATACACCTAATTGTTGAACATGTCACCTTTTAGTCGATCAACACTCAGCGCCATATTGTGGTTTGAATTGCCGTCCTATATAACCCGCCTTTTAGCTTTTGTGGAACTCTCTTGTCACAGAGAACGCAAGCTTGGTGCCACTTCATTCATCCGGCTTTGATTCGATGGATCACATCTTCATCGATATCACCATCCTTCTGCAACATTGACCCCAAGTATCGAAGGTGTCCTTCTGAGGTACCACTTGCCCATCAAGGCTAACCTCCTCGTGCCTATTAGTACTGGAAATGAACCTCATGTACTCGGTTTTAGTTCTACTAAGCCTAAAACCTTTCGATTCCAAGGTTTTTCTCCATACCTCTTAAGTTTCTATTGACCCCCATCCGACTATCATTGACTAGCACTACATCATCCGCAAAGAGCATACACCATGGGATATCTCCTTGTATATCCCTTGTGACCTCATCCATCACCAAAGCAAAAAGACCGGCCAGAAAGTAAACAATCTTCGTTGGAACATTACGTGTGCAAAAGTACTCTACAACACCAGCGTAGCTCAACGAGGAGTCTCGAGTCCATTGTGGTGCGCAACATCACGCTCGCCAGCTCGACGAGTGCATGGCGCACATTCACGTTGGCAATAGGCATCAGAGGTCACCAGGATGGGAGGTTGCGGCAGTAGCAGGTCTTCTCGTGCGCGCCCACTTGCATCCATCTTACCGCCATGCTAACCATCGTCTCTGACCGCTTGTGTTGTTCTCGGTACGACTGAACCGTGATGCCTTCAGTCGCCGCCTGCCACATGCCGGAGCTCATCACATCAGGATGAGCGGTTGGGGATGGGTCGTCGCAGGGCCGGGGCTCGTCGGCCATGTGCAGGTGCCACGTGAAGAGCAGGGAGAGTGGGGGACGGAGCGCTGCGGCGCCGAGGCTTGTCGGTCATGCGCAGGCGCGACGTTCGAATAGGGAAGCGACGGGGTGGAGGTGGTGCCGTGGAGCAGCAACAAGTGATGTGTCATTGATATCTGGTTGCCATGTCGTCATGTAGGGAGAGACAAAATGAATTGATTGAGGAGGCAAGGGGGAGATTAAGGAAGGAGGTGCATATGACAGGTGGGCCCATGTAGTAAGTGAGAGTAGATTTTTTTTAGACTGGGATTACCTCTTTACTACTACACCAAACAAGATTTCACTGTCATAGGGTAGGGATTGACTAGGATTGATAAATACAGGGTGCTAATTTCAGTGATTAAAAGTTCAACGTTCGATTCCAGCTAGGCGTACAAAATCTTAGGCCTTCTCCAAGTCAATGAGCACCATATGCAGGTCCTTTTGCTCCCTGTATCTCTCGGTAAGTTTTCGTACCAAGAAAATGGCTTCCATGATCGACCTCCTAGACATGAAACTAAACTGATTTTTGGTCACGCCTGTCATTCTTCTTAAGCGGTGCTCAATGACTCTCCTATAGCTTCATTGTATGGCTCATCAACTTAATTCCACAGTAATTAGTACAACTTTGAATATCCCCCTTGTTCTTGAAGATTGTTACCAACATACTCTGCCTCCATTCTTTTGGCATCTTGTTTGCCCGAAAAATGAGGTTGAAAAGCTTAGTTAGCCATACTATCGCTGTGTCTCTGAGGCCTCTCCACACCTCAATGGGGTACAATCAGGACCCATTGCCCTTCCTCCTTTCATCCTTTTTAAAGCATCGCAGACCTTAGACTCCCGGATTCGCCGCACAAGACGCCTGCTTGTATCATCAAAGGAGTCGTCCAGTTCAATGGTAGAGCTCTAATTCTCTCCATTGAACAGCTTGTGGAAGTACTCCCACCATCTATGCTTAATCTCCTCGTCCTTTACCAGGAGCTGATCTGCTCTGTCCTTGATGCATTTTACTTGGTCGACATCCCTCTCTTGGATCTTGGCCATCTTATAGATGTCCCTTCCTTCGTGTTGGTCCTCATACACCAGTCCCCTTGCTTCACTCACAGCTCGCTTTGTGGCCTTCTTTGCCACCTTGTACTTCTTTATGTTGTCTGCACTCCTATCCAGGTGTAGCCGTTTGAGACAATCTTTCTTCTCCTTACTAGGTATCTTTAACTTCGCTTCTACTTTCCCTGGACACTCCAAACTCCTTTGAAGCCACCTTACAAATGCAAATCGCCATCTTCATCCACATATTGCCTGCATCACCTCCTTCCTCCGAAGGGCCCTCCTTAATGACCCTCTCCTTGAAAGCCTGTGCTGCCTCCTTGAGCTTCCACCACTTCGTTCTAGCGACTTTGGCATGCTTATCCTGCTGGCCACGAATCCGAAAGTGGAAGTTAGCCACCACAAGCTTATGCTGAGGGACAAAACTCTCTCTCTAGGTATCACCTTACAATCTAGGCAAGCATGTCTATCTTCTCTTCTCGACAGGACGAAATCAATCTGGCTAGAGTGTTGACAACTACTAAAAGTCAGTAGACGTGATTCTTTCTTTCTAAAGAGGGTGTTAGTTTCGATCATATCGTAGGCTAGAGCAAAGCTTAGGACATCTTGTCCTTCTTGATTCCTGATGCGATAGCCAAAGCCCTCATGCACATCTTCAAAACCTGTGTTAGATGTACCCACGTGGTCATTGAGATCTCCTATGAAGAGCTTGTCGCCAATAAGTACACTCCTAACCATGTCCTCCAGACCTTCCCAGAACTCCATCTTGGTGTTCTCATTGCGGCCTACTTGCGGGGTATATGCGCCGGTAACATTGAGAATTAAGTCCCCAACTACCAACTTGACCAGGATAATCCAGTCCCCAATCATGGAGTTCTCATTGTGGCCTACTTGTGGGGTATACGCGCTGATAACTTTGAGAACTAAGTCCCCAACTACTAGCTTGACCAGGATAATCCGGTCCCCACGCCTCTTGACGTCTACCACCCCATACTTGAGACTCTTGTTGATCAAGATGCCTACTCCATTTCTGTTTGCAGTTGTCTGTGTGTACCACAGCTTGAAGCCAGTGTCCTCCCACCTCCATCGCCTTATGTGCTCTTCATTTGGTTTCTTGGACGCAACGGATATTAACACCTCTCCTCTCCGATGTATCAACTAGCTCCTGTAGTTTAGCTGCCAGGGACCCTACGTTCCAGCTAAGCGGGTCCTCCTAGGCTCAGCTAGCTTCCTTACCCTTCGCACTCGTCGAGTCAAATGCGAAGACCCTTGCTCATTTTTCACTACACCCGGGCGTCGATGTAGCGCGCCACTAAGGATGCGACGACCCAATCCTTGCTCACTTGTCACTGTATCTACATCAACATACGGCACCACCAAGGGGGTGACGTCCTGGCCCTTGCTCATTTGACACCACACCGGGTGGAATATATATGGCGCATCGCTAAGAAGGCTACACCCCAATGATGTTCTTTTGGTTTCATCTCCATAAGAATGGCTGAGTTTTGACGTTGGCTCGCCAAGCCTAACACCCCTCCTCCTTCACCCGGGCTTGGGACCGGCTATGTCGAGACAACATAGGCGGAGTTCTTATTGATTTTAGCCTATTTATAAAAATTTGGATACTGTATGCGTTTGGTTAATTTGGGTAATACGGTCTGGAAGAGCACGGCGCTGCTAGATGAGCTGGACCTGTTCTGTTAGTTCGGCAGAACAAATCCTCTTCAGTTTTGTACCGAGGTAACCAAACTTTCAGTGGTTCATGATCTATGCGCAGAACGTGTGAAGTTTTTGTATCAGAAGGAGAACACCGAGAAGGCTCAAAAGTTTACAAGGGTAAATTGACAAAACAAGAGCAACCAAAAGGGAAAAGCTCTAAACTAATCATGTCCAAAAGCTAACAAAACCAAGGAAGAATGCCAAGACAAAGCCAAAACCCTACAGCTATCAGATGCACAGTCCTAGATGGCAGCCATGCATTAAGCAATCAAGCTTCTAATACATTAGTGATATTAATTAAGGGGTATGTTAATAATATCTCAGTTCAACGACTGATGGCATACTTCAAGCAGTCATGTTGATTCTACCAGTCAGTTGTCCTTCTTGCTGCACTTGCTAACTTAATGAGAAAATTGAATACATGGTTACATTCAGGATACCCGGCACACTGTTCATCTGCTAGATCAGTGATTACAGGTTACAAATTCGGATTTTGTTTGGCAAGTTACAATTAAATTATAAATAAGATTTTTTACACGACTATACATAAGATCTACAAAGCACGGACACGGCATAAACAGCTATATCGGCATCCTAGTATGGGTGGACATGGCGATACGCATATCCTGTAGTATCCCATCTTTTCTGAATTAAAAAAAACTAAATAGGGATATGCTGTGGACACGGTGGGGCCTCTGGAGGCCAGTAACGGCCCTATACAAACCCTATTATTGGCAGGTTTGCACGCATGAGCGCCACAAAAGGGACGAGCTGCTCCAGGCTCCAGCGACTCCGCCACTGCCGCTGTTTTCTCCAAGACCAGCAGCCTCTCCTCCCGACGGCAACCATGCTCAAGTAGGTAACCTCGATCTCTTCATCTCTTTGTGACTCATTTTTTTGCTGTTGAGCTGCTGCTGCTAGCTTCCCCATGCGGCCATGCCGTTGCTGCTTGGGTTTTTGATTAGCTGCATGCTGTTGTGCTGCTTGAATGCTTTTGGTTGGGTTCTTTTCTTCGTGCTGCTGTTGAGCGTTGACTGTCATTGCTGCTTGCTGTTAGGGAGCATGGCATCTGGGAGCGCCGCCGCCGGTAGCCAATCGTCCGTGGGTGAGAGTGTAGAGCTCCTATTTATCATGTTATTAGTGGACTGTGTTATGCTGTCATGTTGTGTCTACTGTCTAGTGTGTACTACGGTTTATTTTTGTAATACCGCGTCACGTTGGGAGCTTGAGATTGCCAAACCATACTGCACTTGGGAGCCAAATACATTGGACATTTGGAAAGCAAATGTCTTTACTGTTTTCATGTTCTGTACCACTTAAGATTATGTCTTCTTAAGTTTCTAATACTAGCATTTGATGTATTTTGCAAGTTGCAATGACATGGGCCTGGAGGATCAATTAATTCAATCATTGAGCACTTGAAAAAGGAGACAGCAAATGGGGCAGTATTCTGATATCTCATCTCAGTTTCTCATTATTTTTTTTGTCTTTAACTCCTTATTACATGGTGTATTTTTAATTTATATATTCTCGTATTCCGGTGTGGCTGTTTTTGGAAAATGCCGTATCCCGTGTCCCCGTATGCGTATCGCCGTGTCCGTGCCCTCATATCCGTGCTTTTTAGCATAAGATTTGGATCTTTATCACTAGGTATGGGCAATGTGTTGTGCTTTACTTTAGAGATTTTGTTGTTTACCACTTTACTGTAAATCAAGGGTGCAAGCAGCAGCTTTATTATAAGTTATATATCTTTAATCTTAAAGGTATATTCTGACTAACTTATGCGTGCTTCATGCATAGTAGGTGTGAATGACATTGATCCACTGAACCAGATTCTTCCAGAGCCACTTGATGACATGAACTTGGTAAATCATAGTGAGAACGACAGATTGAGATCGAAGGTATGGATGGACTTTACACCTGTCTATGTTGAGGGGAGAATCCAGGGTGCTGACTGTGTCCATTGCCACACACGACTTAGTGCAGAAAAAAGTACAGGCGATTTAAACCAACACACTCAGACTTGTTCAGCACGGGCTGGAACTAGTGTAAATCATCAGAAAGGTGGGCTTTTCTCGTCCAGTGTACCAATTTTTAAATCTAGGGTGAAGGATGAACTTTTACCTGCCTTGACAAATGGTAAAGTTCAGATTGCAGAATATGCTAGCAGGTTCCACTTGGGTTATAATTCTGGTGACAGAACTTGTCAAAATCAGCACATTCTGGCTTTACCAGCAGACAACATGACCCCAATGGAACAAGATAAGTCATCTGCTCGTACTCCAGATATCAAGATCAGGAAATTTGATCAAGAAGCATCTTATCAAGAGCTAACTAGGATGATAATAATGCATGGCTATCCCCTGTCAATTGTGGAGCATGAAGAAATGAAAAGATTTGCGAAGGGCCTTAACCCTGTGTTTAACATGGCTTCGAGCCTAGATATAGAAGAATATTCAACTCTGCTGTTTCAGAAAGAGAAGTCTGACCTTAAGGAGAAAATTGCACTTTCGTCACGGCGAGTTTCGTTATCAGCAAGTGTGTGGGTCCCTCATGGAGCTGAGCCCACAATAAAGTACCTGTGTTTGACCGCGCATTTTATTGATTCTGAATGGAAGCTTCAAAGGAGAATAATCAAGTTTGGTGTGCTTTGGTCCTCACCTTCTGATTTGGAAAGGATGATACACTGTAAGGAGGCTTGTGTGCTAGAATCTGAGGTTGGGGCGTATAATGTCATATGGGAAGCTATAAGAGAGTGGAATCTTGACAGGAAGCTTTTCTGCTTGACATCTGTAAGCGAAATAAGAAACAGCGGAAGTATCTCAAAGCTGAAGGACATGCTTATACAGAGGAACTGTCTTCCTATTAGAGGTGAGCTATACAATATTGCTTGTGTGGATGATATGCTTGACAGCGTTCTTTCGAAAGGGAAACCATTGCTTTACCGTGTCGGTGATCTGCTAGAGAGATTTATTCAAGCATGTGCATCTTCATCGCTGACTCAGCAGCAGCTTTTGGAAGTTGCTAACGACGTTGGTATGAAGTGCCCCCATGAAGATGCAAAATGGTGGCATAAAATTTACTTTAGACTTGAGGTGCTTTTGCATTTCAAGAAGTTACTTCCCTCTGAAGAATTTGTATCTGTGGAAGAAATGAAAATTGTTGAGCCTATCTATAAGATTTTGAGGGTTTTCTATCGAGTCGTTGAAGTAATGTCTGGGCCTGTTTGCCTGACAGCAAATATGTACTTCCATGAAGTATGGAAAGTTAGGACGATTTTGCAAGAAGAAGCATGTACTGAACACTCTGACGTTGCTAGCATGATTAGAGAGATGCAGGAAGCATTCAATGAATATTGGGAAAAGTCGTACTTGTGGTTGTCAGTGCCTGTTGTTCTTGATCCGAGATTCAAAATTACTTTTATCGAGTTCCGTCTTAAACGAGCTTTTGGCACTGATGCAACAAAGTATGTAAATGATGTAGCTGAAATAGTGAGGGAATTGTTTCATGAATATTGCACCCCTGTGGATCAACCAAATGTTAAGACTTCAAATTGCGAAGTTCACAATGTTGAAATAGATGGATTTGACAGTGATTTGTTGGAAGATTGGGATCAGCATCTTACTGCACAGACAAGGAGTCAACTATTGTCGGAGCTTGACAACTATCTTGAAGATGGTCTTCTTCCACGGAAGGATGATTTTGATATTCTAAACTGGTGGATGAGTCATTCTTCAAAGTATCCAACCCTCTCAAAAATGGTGCAGGATGTCTTGGCAATGCCATCATCAGCTGTTCACTGCCAGGCAGCATTCAGCAGTGAGGGCCCAGTAATTCATAAGCAATGGAGCACATTAAACATCAAGACAATTGAAGCACTTGTGTGTACCCGAGATTGGATTAGCTAGGTGGTAAGTTCTGCACTTTGGTTGTTCTATTTACATACTTGCTGGCTTCGTTGAGACCCTAAGAAGAAGCATGCGTAATCTTATTAGACCACAGCTTAATTTTGCATCTTGACTCGTAAGAGAAACATCAGACAGACTTTTAGAAGTCTCATATATTGGTTCCATCTTCTATTAATAGAAATTCTGCTTACAGTATCTACCATAACACTGCAACATCAGCAACAGAACACCACCTCAAAAACAAAAGACCCACAGGAGTAACTAAGAGACGGGAAGGAAAAACTACTGCAGCGGCGAAGCAATGCAAACTGGAGAAAACAACGCCCAATCCTTGTGCCTTCATGAGCCTGTTAGTCAGAGTCCATGGCGTCCAGCTCTTCCCTGCACAAAACACTTCAGATGTGACGTGTCCCAGCAGCCTTGTGCAGAACTGCAGCTCCTACCATGCAGTCGACTTCACCTTCAGATTGCTCACCAGTTAAGCCAATAACAAACCTGAAACACCACTGTGGTGGGATCACAGGGCCATAAAGATTGAAAACAAGCTGAATTCCCAGCCTTCCAGATACCCCATCACAGCGGCTGCCCCAAAATTTAGAAGTTTCTTCATACTCCCCCTTAACCCTCTTAGCCAAACGTTAATACAATGGTTGGCGCTATGGGCTGGGCAGTTTGCTCCAACCACACAGCTGACAACATTCCAAATAAATCTAGCCGGGGGCAGGTGAAGAATAAGTGGTCAATTAACTCGTCACCTCCGCAGAAGGAGTGAAGTGCATCCTATGTCCTTGAACTATTTCAGAGGTGTCACATAGGTCCTCAAACTATGAAAAGTGTCATTAAGGTCCTCGAGGTGCAATAAGTGTGTACATGAGTGACACATCTGAAATAGTTTGAGGACCTATGTGACACCTCTGAAATAGTTCGAGGACATAGATGGCACACATATTGCACTTCGAGGACCTGGATGACTATTTTCATAGCTTGAGGACCTATGTGACACCTCTGAAATAGTTCGAGGACCTAGGATGCACTTCACTCCCGCAGAAGAGACAAGCTTTTGGGCATACACCTCCCCTGTGCAGCAGAACATCTCTGGTAACGATGCTTCTCTTAAGCACTAACCAGAGAAAAGTTTTGACTTGCAGGGGGAATTTGCATTTCCAAAGAGGCCTAAAAGGGACTTCCCAACGTTCTGCATTGCCAAGTAAAAGGATCTAGAGCATGATTGGTTCGATCCCAAAAGTTGGCATGCCAATATTTGGGAAATGCCAAACGTTGGCTAGCGATTGGTTGACTACCAACTTTTCTTGCCAACCTCACAAAAAGTTGCCAACTTTTGGCAGCTTATCATTTTGCCAAATGTTGGCTTGCTTATATTGTCAATGTGATCTAGTTGGGGAAAGAGACGTGCAATGGAACCACTTCCAATCGCCCCATTCACAATATTCCGCGGGTTTGTAGAAAGTGGAAAATAGCCTAGGGAAGGAATCATCAAGGCTGTTATTGCGCAGCCAGATATCCTTCCGAAAGATAGTTTCCCTCCCATCTCCCACCTTAATCCTACATGACCAAAAGAGAGGTTTATTTCCATATTTCCCTTGCTCAGCTTAGCTTGCCTACTTGGCACATTCAAGTCGGAGGCCAGGCAATGGCTGTTCTGCTTCCAGTGATTGATTCCTCTGTCTAGTGGCTAGGGGTGTCTGAGTTGTATTCTCCAGGTGTTCCCCTTCTTAGGGCTTGTACAAACTCTTCTTTGTACAAAGCATCGAAAACGCAAGTCTTTCGTTCTTGTGAAACAAACTTCCATGTGCCCTTGCCAAAAATGAGAGTCCCAGGCTTTTAGTGATGACTTGGCCTAGAGAGCAATTGCTTAAATACATTTTGGAGAGAATTTCCTGTCAAGGCCCAGTGTCATTGAATAACTAACATAACCACTCGGTTAGCAAAGAGATGATAAGCACCCCCACCCTGGTTCTTTGGCATACATACCTTTGGCCAACCACCAAATGATTATTATTTTGGCACATGTTAAGTTGTGGCTAGATTGCACAAGGTATTCCATCTGATCCAAATTGATTGATGCGGCTTTAGTACAACTTTAGCACAAAGTTGTACTAAAGCAGCGTCAATTAATATGGATGGGAGGGAGTACTACTGTTCAAGTAAAATCATCCAGTCGCATACAAGTGCCAATTAGTTTATTAAATCATGCTTCTTAACTCTCTGGTGGTGGATGTTTTTCTAACATGAGAGGTTTTCCACCAATAATTTTGCAGGCTCCATGTTATGCTACAGAATGCTCTTAATGGAGAGAAGGCTATGCGTTGTACAAATACCCATTCTTCTTCTAACATTGGAGGATGCTATTGCTAGGACGACTTGCTAACGAACCATTCTATTTCGGTGCCGGACATAGTTTCACAGCGTCTCAAACATTTTTGCATTCCTCTCTCAAACAAATGTACACATCGGCTTGTCGCAGAAGCTTGTTCTTGGGGTGTATCATGCTATATTGTTCCCTGTGTTTAGATCTGGGGCTCCTGCCCAGACACTCGCGTGCACAGTGCCTATGGTTCGCTCCTGTTTTAACCTAACGAAGATCAGTTGTGTAAATTGTATGGAAGACGTTGCTGTTCAATTTACTAGTGGCCATTACGTTTGTTGGATATGCCGTGGAAGGTTCTGGTGTGGTGTGAATGAGATGGCTGTTGCCTGGGGCGGACAGCATCGTCTGGAAACTTGAGCCCTCCATAGGATCCCTATATAAAGAGATTCAAATATGTGCCTCGTTATGACGTTATGGAAATTTGGAAAGCTAGAATCCCGGCTAAGGCCTCCTTTCATAGCGTAGAAAAATTATATAAAATGAGATGACATGTATCTTAAATTCTATGAATAAGAATAAAAAAAATAGATGTCCTTTGGTTAAAATCATAGAATCTTTTTCAGTTTTGCTAAAGCACATCTAGATGTGCCATAAGTATTGCACATCTAAATCTTATGTCATTGATCTTACATTGAGATTCGTGTTAATTTTTTTCTTTTTCCTCTTTATACTTGATTCACTCACTTAGATGTGCAATAACTAGAGCACATCTAGATGTGCCCTAGACACATCCCAGTTTTGCTAAAGCACATCTAGATGTGCCCTAAGTATTGCACATCTAATTACTATATCAGTGATTTTACGTGAAGATTCGTGCAAACGTTTTCTTTGGTGTTTTTTCTTTTCCTTCCTAGTTTGATTGAGTCACTTAAATGTGCAATAACTATGACACATCTAGATGTGCCCTAGACATACCTAATCTTTTTCATCAATCTAGACTAATGTTTATTTTTCTATGAAGTGTGAAATATAAGAAAAATCCCTCCATAGAAATATGATTATATTTGTATAAACCAAAGGATGCCAAAGGAATTTTCCTATAGATATTCTATCCTATAGAATTCCTACAAAATTCCTTATACCAAAGGAGGCCTAACCAAAATTTCTTATGGCAAGTCGCTAGGAACAAGTGTGGTCAAGATGAAACTTGCAACCATATACTTTGTCGGTGTATCGTTGTGAGTCAAGCAAAAAAAAAGTTGTATTGTTATGAGGTTCATCTGAGGATGTGTTTGTTTCGTCAAATCCCGCCTGTCACCTGTTTACGGTGTAAAGGGATACCGTTACATGCGTTTGGTGAGACACCTCTGTAATCAGGTCCCTCTGTAATCAGTTCCGGGCCAGCTATCAATCGATAACCCCCACCCCCCACTGGTAAAGGTTTCCTTACCGCTCCCGACTCAGCTCCTCCCCCATGACTAACTCCTTCCCTGGATCTCGCCGCGCCGCCGCCTCCCTTCAAGCCCCGCGCCGCCGCCTCCCTTCGAGCCCCGCGCCGCCTCCTTCGAGCCCAGCGCGCCAGGCGCCGCCGCCCTCGACACCCCGGTCCTCTCCTCCTCGTCCAGCCGCCGGGATCGACCTTGTCACATCAGTCGCCGGGAACGACCTCGCCAGCCGCCTCAGACGCCGATGAGGGTGGACCATTGAAGCCGCCTACGAGGAGCAGCAAGGCCAATCTGCCCATCTCCGGATCGATCTCCCTCCATCAACCTCCTACTGCAGATCTCAAGGTTAGGGTTACTAATCCATCTGTTCTTGATCTTCAAGTACAGAAATATGTGTTCTTGATCTGTTATAGGTTGATGTCTAGCACATATTTCCATCCCGTAGCTTCACCCATCACCATCACTTCATCAGAGAGCTGCGTTTTTTCCATCCCGTAGCTTCACCCATCACCATCAAAGAGTTGGTTGTCTGTGTAGCCAATTTCCCATCATCTATCATGTATTGAGTGCGCGACTAGAACCGGAAGCCCACTGACTTGAGACTATTCAAACCAGAATGTTATTAATCTCTAGTCTGCGATTTGTTCGTCTATATGCGCCAATTGCTTTTATTAGTGGATGACTAATGGAGTATAATTGGTGCTCTGTCCTTTCTATTTTTGTGATGTGTTCTTGATCTGTCTAGTTAGGTAACTAGGCAAATAGATGAATTAGGTTGGCTGATCACGAAAAGGAAGGAAGGTGTCTTGTTCGATGCATGTTCCTGTTGTAAATTGGACCATCTTCTTTAGCTTTCTGATGTGAAGGAATATCCTGATACTTGGAACTTTGCATGACCAGTAGATCGACGATGATATCCACATGCATATCAACTAGATATTGGTTGACTGTTCCTCTAGTTTTCTGATATGCAATTTTCCTATCCATATGCAGCAGTTGTATTTGTATATGACTTAGTTAGGCTTCTGATGTGCAAGTTTTTTTGAATCCATTGTACCTTTGCATGACAAATGCATGTGCAGGTTTTTTCGTCATCCTAAAATCTATCCAGTTTCTTGTTTTGTACTATCACCAATTTTTAAGAAAGAAAGTCATACCAACCTTAAATAGGTATATTTTCCTTATGCAGTTATGGCTCGTCTTCCTTTAACTGCGAGGCGTGGAAGGAGAAATGCAATATTTTTGAATCTGACCACTTCCATTATGCTTGTATACTATTATGTGTGGTTCATGTTTGCATTAGCTTATAGGAGAAAATGTTGGCAAATAGAAAGGAGAATTAAAATTAGAGAGTTAAGGGGAGAGAACTTGTATCGACTAATTGGTGAGAGCGACGCTATGTGTATAAGTCAACTTCGTATGGATAGGAGAACATTTCATATATTATGTGAGATGGTGAGAGATGTTGGTGGTCTAAAGGGTACAAGGAACACATCATTAGAGGAGATAGTGGCATCATTCTTGTATGTGTTATCACACCATCTCAACCCTGAGCCAATTAGTAGAAACTTCAACGCTTGTCTTCTAGCTGTCTTGAAGCTGCACCATGTGCTACTTAAGAAGCCTGAACCTATACCCGAGGATTGCACCGATGATAAGTGGAAGTATTTCAAGGTAAATAGCTACTAATAAAAAATATTATTCACTAGATGATCTCAATAGTGGTAGAAAATGCTAATATTTGCACATTGCTCTTTATGTTGTAGAATTGCCTTGGAGCATTAGATGGCACACACATAGGCGTAACAGTCCCAGCTAATTTGAAAGGAAGGTATCGATCAAGGTTGGGTGATATAGATACAAATGTGTTAGGTGTATGTGCACCTGACATGCAATTCATCTACATATTACCCGGTTGGGAAGGTTCTGCACATGACGGTCGGGTTCTTAGGGATGCCATCTCACGGCCAAATGGGTTGCGTGTCCCCGAAGGCCAATATTATCTTGTCGATGCTGGCTACACAAACGCAAAAGGATTTTTAGCTCCATATCGAGGTCAAAGGTATCACTTGGGTGGTTGGACACCACAAAATCCACCTCGTAGCGCATAAGAATATCTCAACATGCACCATGCTAGAGCCCGAAATATAGTAGAAAGGTGCTTTGGAAGGCTGAAAGGTCGGTGGGGGATTTTGAGGTCTCCTTCCTTTTTTCCCATGAAGACTCAATGTCGAATCATCATGGCATGCGCACTCTTGCATAATCTTATATTGCAAAAGATGTCTGTCGACCCACTTGATATCAACGAGCCAATAATACAAGAAACATTAGAAGACATGGAGGAAGAATTGGAACAACCAGAATTCATCACTTCTATCTCAACTTCGAATGAGTGGACAAATTTTCGGAATGAACTTGCTCAGGGCATGTATAATAGACATAGGGCTGCTAGGGCGCATTGAGGTATAAGTTATTTCTATTTGTTCCCTTCTATATATATTTCCATCTCATTTACATTTGTTTCCTTTCAATCATATTTGCAAGCTACAATTGCATCTCGTTTGCATTTGTTATCTTTCATATATATTTGCCATCTCATTTGTACCCATTCTTGCTTGTGCAGATATGGACCGTGTGGATAGCTCGAGCACGTCTCGTGGAAGAGGCAAGAATAAAAGGAATTGGTCTTCCGATGAGGACGATGAGCTTATTAAAGCTTTGTATGAGTTATCTTTGGACCCGAGGTGGAAAGCTGATGGTGCCTTCAAGGGTGGATACCTGGGGATATTGGAAAAGCATCTTGCTGAAAAGTGTCCAGGCCGTGGTATCACTGCATCTCCGCACATTGAATCAAGAGTGAGGCACTTCAGGAAGAAATTTGGTGCCGTTGAAGTAATGCTATCCAAAAGTGGTTTCACATGGGATGGAAGTCGAAAGATGATTCAGTGCGAGAAGGCACAATATGAAGCTCATTGTCAGGTAGATCACTTGAACCACTAAAACTGAATTCCTTAGTAATGCTTTGTGCTGAATTTCCTTGCTATTGTACCTTGGTTACCTGTTATTGTAGTGTTTTCTCTTCAGTATTTTTTGTATTTGGATCATCCCTTGCTGCCTTGTTAGTGCTACTATTCCTAAGATATTCAGAAAGTAGTACCGTTTCTATCCCTTGTTATTGTCCTTGCTATCGAAAACCAACTTTCTTCTTTTGTAAAAAAACATGTAGATTCACAAGGAGGCTAAGGGATTGTATGGTGTATCATTTCCATACTTTGAACAATTGGCTGCTATCTATGGCAAAGACATTGCAACAGGAGAGAGTGCGGAAGGCTTTGGAGAGGCAGTGGGAAACTTGGAGAAGGAAATTGCTATGGAGGAAGAAGAAAATGAGGAAGAGGACATGATCTCAACAGGAATAGCTCGACGGTCCATTGACACTTGCTCTATTGATACAACTAGTTCGAAGAGGCAGAAAAAGGAGCCAAGGCCAAAGAGGGCGACGGGACCAAGCGATCCATTTGCAGCCATGCTTCAAGATGTTAATAGCCAGCTGAACAGCGTGACACAACATGTGGGTGCAATGACAACATCATTTACAGCAGCAATGGCGCGAGAAGCAGCACAAGAAGACCCTCAACAGAAATCAAGAGAAAATGCAATTAGTGAATTGTCTAGGCTTGCATTTACTGGGAGCGAGATCGTTGAAGCTGCAACTATATTCGCTAAAGCTCCAGAGCACATGAACATGATGCTTGTGCTTCCAGGCATTCTGAGGAGGGACTTCGTCCTGAAAATGTTGTCCGGTATCTCTTTTACACATGAACCTATTGTGTATATCATTTCCCAATTTGTTTTTGTTTTCTCTTAGCTACTGTAAATTGTCATTGCTAATGTTAATGGAACCCAGGAATGCGTTCTGGGTGTAAAAGAACATGATTCTATGCCTTGTTGTTACAGGACTAGTGTTTGCAAATTTAAGTATCATTGATATATGTCTAGTAATATTTGCCCATGTTCACCCTGAAAACATCTGATTATTGGCTACTGATTGGCAGATGAGAGGAAGAATGGTTGATGGGAAAGGAATATGTTTTTTTCCAACAGCGGCGTCATGATTGGTGTGTAAAAAGCCCCCTCCTTTTCCTTATTGTTAACTTTGTAAATGTGTTGAATGCATGGTAGAGATCCCCTCTTGTATATGCCTACCATTTGCAATCTCTACTTCACTAGTTGCTTGTTGAAAGCGCCACCTCTTTTGAATCGGTTCATTTGAATAAGCTCATCTAATGCAAGGAACAAAAGAAACTAGTCGTCCTAATACTGGTATATACAAGAGTGACTCCTGAAAGCCTTGTATGAGTTTGTACTGGAATATTCAGAATTAAGTTGTTCAATGAACAAAAGAGTCTTCCTAGTTTATTCTACCAGCAAATGTGAGCTATGTGTAGGCTTGGTCAAGTAATTTTGCAATTGAACAACAAAATAATTTCTAGTTAAACTTGTTATTACCGGTTGTCGCTTGTGTTTCTTTATTTCTCATTTTATCTCTTGCTTATTCGCAGATGATGAGAACATAAGCAAGTTTGAGTAGAAGAGATGATAAATGTTGTGGCAGATGAAGATCGATGGAAAAGCTACTTTGCAAGATTCCGAATCGTCCCAAGCTACCTTTCTATTTGTCGTATAAAAACAATTTAGGGACTAATTATGAAGTTTATTTTGAAGTGTAGTAGAATTCCGAGTTTGTATCCAGAGGTTAATATGCATTTTAAAAATGTTTAATGTTGTTAAAGTGGTGCCAAATTCTGGTTAAAAGATATCTTTGCTTTGGATGCATGCAAAAAAAAAATCTAACTTATTTGTTTGTTTGATGAATTTGAAGCTATGCTGGTGAAGCACTAGCAAGTTGCATGTGAAGCTGTGCTGATGTATTCATATTACTTTGCTTCTTGTGCTCTGTATGTGGAATTCTCGAGAGGGCTTGCTGATGTATTTGTATTACTGTGCCAAGACAAACATTGTTAAGGGATCTGTTGCCTTTACATAGCTGAACCAAATGAAATGTGGTTTTTCTAGTCCGGAGCTGTTACACTATGTAATCTGTTTCCCTTTCCCTTTACGTTAGCACTCGTGTAAACAAACACCTCCTGAGTGTTATCCAAGAGGCAATGGGTTGTGCCCAGAACCCGGTGGGTTTCAACGAACTTCAACATCTCACTGCGGGGACCCAGGGCAAGAATAGGAGGCTTGTGTGGTTCGGCGTTGTGACGGCTGCTTGGTCACTTCGGACCTCACGCAAAATAGCTCTTGTAGAGGGGCGTATATTCAAGCAACTGGATGATCTTGTTTATAAACTTGTTGTGGATGATCTTGTTTATAAACTTGTTGTGGATGATGTTGTGATATTGCAGCCGTGGAGACCTCTAGGGAGACGACGAGGCGTACAACTACCTGATCAGCTTATTGCCAATCTGCGGGTGAAAAGCCACAACCTTCGTATCGCTTCACGGTAGGGCAACAACCGATAGGGGAGCCATCTGTGTAGCATCGCCCTACAAGGTTTCATGATTATATCTAGCCCTCATAGTGACTTGTTAGGGTTCACTTTGTGTTTGCATGCGCCATGTCGCTATGTGAGGCCTTGTTCGGTACTGTATCAGACTTATTTATTTTTTGCTAGACTATTTATTGTAAACCTTAAACCTTAAGGGCCTCATCCTAAGGCTAGGCAATCGTCTCTTCTCTAAAAAAAGACGAGAATTCTTTTTTTAGGAGAAATGAGGAAGTCTCGCGGACAACAGCCACACCTAGACAACAGCACCTTGGTGACAGCCGCACCAAGCGGATCTTGTTTATAAACTTCTTGGTGAATCATGGGTTAAGTGGGACATGTGAGGATGTTACAGGGCCCAGTGCGACATCATTCACGTCATGGCGGACATTGGTGAAGAGGCTGGAATAACAGAGCTATGTGTAGTTTAGGGGCACTAGTAGAAAAAGGGGCTTTCGTTCGGGCCTGGCCAGCCCATTAGTCCCGGTTCTGCCACGAACTGGGACCAATGGAGGCATTTGTCCTGCTTCGTGAGCCCAGGGGGCCAGCCGGGACCTCGTGGGCATTGGTCCCGGTTCATCTAGGCCCATTTGTCCCGGTTCTTGGCACGAACCACGATCAATGGGCCTCGCTCCTGGCCCACAACCATTGGTCCCGGTTCGTGGCAGGAACCGGGAAAGGATGGCCTTTAGTCCCGGTTCCAGCCATGAACCGGAACCAATGAGTTGTCTATATATACCCCATCGCCGGCGAGCAGAGCACTCCACAATGCTCTGTTTTTTGCTGGCCGGCGAGGGGGAGGGCATTGGGTGCTCTAGCTCACCTCCTATGCACATGAGGTGTTCGACGAAATGCCCAAGCCACATTAGTTAAGCTTTCTCCTCTCGAAGCTCGACCTCCGAGCTCCATTTTTTCCGAGATTTGTCTAGGTTTAGCGGTCCGTCACGCCCCGTCCTCGTCTTCACCGCCGTCGATCGCCCGCGCCGATCTCGTCGACGGCACCACCGTGGTGAGCCTCTTGTTCTTATCTTCTTTCTGAAAGAAAAAAAAATCTTACTTTAGATAGATACTTGTCTAATTTTCTTACTTTTAACACACATAATTATATATAATGCACGCAGATGAACCGACAATGGATGTACGGTGACAGACACACCTCTGAGTACATTAAGGGCGTGCATAATTTTCTCGAAGTGGCTGAGGCAAACAAGCATAATGGTTTTATGTGTTGTCCATGCCCTAATTGTGGGAATACAAGGTCTTACTCTGACAAGAAAATCCTTCACACCCACCTGCTTTATAAGGGTTTCATGCCACACTATAATGTTTGGACGAAGCACGGAGAAATAGGGGTTATGATGGAAGACAACGAAGAAGAGGAGGACGATGACAACCATGTGCCCCTGAATACGGTGATGCTGTAATGGGGGAAGCTGAAGATCAAGAGGAAGCTGAAGATCCAGAGGAACCAGACGATGTGCCCGATGATGATCTCCGCCGGGTCATTGTTGATGCAAGGGAAAAGTGCGAAAGTGAAAAGGAGAAGCTGAAGTTCGATCGCATGTTAGAGGATCACAAAAAACAGTTGTACCCCAATTGCGAAGATGGCAACACAAAACTCGGCATCAGATCGAATTGCTGCAGTGAAAGGCGAGAATGTTGTGCTCGACAAAGGATTTGAGAAGCTACTGAAAATATTAAAGAAGAAGCTTCCAAAGGATAACGAATTGCCCGACAAAGACGTGACGCAGCAAAGAAGGTCGACGCCTCTAGGATTGGAGGTGGAGAAGATGCATGCATGCCCTAATGATCTGCATCCTCTATCTGCGGTGCGCATAAGGATTTGAACGCATGCCCGGTATGCGGTGCATTGCGGTATAAGATCGACGAGATGACCTCGGTGATGTTGAGGCGAGCCCCGCAGAAGAGGGTTCTGCGAAGGTGATGTGGTATGCTCCTATAATACCATGGTTGAAACGACTGTTCGTAAACAAAGAGCATGCCAAGTTGATGCGATGGCACGTTGAGGACCGTAAGAAAGACGGAAGTTGAGAGCACCACGACGGGTTGCAAAGTGGAGAAAAATCAAGAGAAAGTTCTGGGCTGAGTTTGCAAGTGACTCAAGGAACGTATGGTTTGCTTTAAGCGCGGATAGCATTAATCCTTTCGGGGAGCAGAGCAGCAATCACAGCACCTGGCCCGTGACTCTATGTATGTATAACCTTCCTCCTTGGATGTGCATGAAGCGGAAGTTCATTATGATGCCAATTCTCATCCAAGGCCCTAAGCAACCCGGCAACGACATTGATGTGTACCTAAGGCCATTAGTTGAAGAACTCTTACAGCTGTGGAATGGAACAGGTGTACGTGCGTGGGATGAGCACATGGGGGAAGAATTTAACCTAAAGGTGTTGCTGTTCGTGACCATCAATGATTGGCCTGCTCTCAGTAACCTTTCAAGACAGACAAACAAGGGATACCACGTATGCACGCACTGTTTAGCTGACACCGAAAGTATATACCTGGAAAGATGCAGGAAGAATGTGTACCTGGGCCATCATCGATTTCTCTTGACCAACCATCAATGTCGAAAGAAAGGCAAGCATTTCAAAGGCGAGGCAGATCACCGGAAGAAGCCCGCCATGCGTACCGGTGATCACGTACTTGCTATGGTCTCTCATTTACACGTAATATTTGGAAAGGGTCCCGGCGGACTAGCTGTTCCGAATGACGCTGAGGGACGCGCACCCATGTGGAAGAAGAAATCTATATTTTGGGACCTACCCTACTGGAAAGAGCTAGAGGTACGCTCTTCAATCGACGTGATGCACGTGACGAAGAACCTTTGCATGAACCTATTACGCTTCTTGGGCGTGTATGGGAGGACAAAAGATACACCTGAGGCACGGGAGGACCTGCAACGTTTGCACAAAAATACGACATGCCTCCAAAGCAGTATGAAGGTCCTGCCAGCTACGCTCTTACCAAAGAAGAGAAGGAAATATTTTTTGAATGCCTGCTCAGTATGAAGGTCCCGACTAGCTCCTCGTCGAATATAAAGGGAATAATAAATATTCCAGAGAAAAAGTTCCAGAACCTAAAGTCTCATGACTACCACGTGATTATGACGCAACTGCTTCCGGTTGCATTGAGGGGGCTTCTACCGGAAAACGTCCGATTAGCCATTGTGAAGCTATGTGCATTCCTCAATGCAATCTCTCAGAAGGCGATCGATCCAGAAACCATACCAAGGCTAAGGAGTGATGTGGCGCAATGTCTTGTCAGTTTCGAGCTGGTGTTCTCACCATCCTTCTTCAATATCATGATGCAGGTCCTAGTTCATCTAGTCGACGAGATTGTCATTCTGGGCCCCATATTTCTACATAATATGTTCCCTTTGAGAGGTTCATGGGAGTCCTAAAGAAATATGTCCGTAACCGTGCTAGGCCAGAAGGAAGCACCTCCATGGGCCATCAAACAAAGGATGTCATTGGGTTTTGTGTTGACTTCATTCCTGGCCTTAAGAAGATAGGTCTCCCTAAATCGCGGTATGATGGGAGACTGGCTGGAAAAGGCACGCTAGGACCGGACTCAATAATATGCAGGGACGAGCATTCTTGGTCTCAAGCACACTACACAGTTCTACAGAACTCTACCCTGGTGACCCCGTATGTCGATGAACACAAGAACACTCTGCGCTCCAAACACCCGGAGCAGTGTGACAACTGGATTACATGTGAACACATCACGACTTTCAGCAGTTGGTTGGAAACACGTCTCAGAGGTGACAACACTGTTTGTGATGAGCTGTACTCGTTGTCCAGGGGACCATCTTGGACTGTATTTGACTTACAAAGGATACGAGATAAATGAGAATACATTTTACACGATCGCCCAAGATCAAAAGAGCACCAACTAAAACAGCGGTGTCTGCTTTGATGCAGCAACCGAGAGGGGAAAGGACACATATTATGGTTACATAATGGACATATGAGAACTTGACTACATACAGGATTTTAAGGTCCCTTTGTTAAGTGCAAATGGGTCAATCTGTCAGGAGGCGGGGTACAGGTAGACCCATAGTACAGAATGATAACAGTGGATCTGAACAATCTTGGGTACACTGACGAACCGTTCGTCCTAGCCAATGATGTGGCACAGGTTATCTATGTGAAGGACATGTCTACCAGACCGAGAAAAAGAAAAGATAAGGAAGCGAATACATCATACGATGAACCAAAGCGCCACATAGTTCTTTCAGGAAAAAAGGACATTGTGGGAGTGGAGGGCAAGGCAGACATGTCTGAAGATTATGAAAAGTTTCATGAAATTCCTCCCTTCAAAGTCAAGGCTGAACCAAGCATCCTGATAAACGATGAAGATTATCCATGGTTACGGCGCAATAAGCAAAGCACACAAGCGAAAAAAAGTGAAGACTTTCTCTCCACAACTATTATGATGATACCATGCCAACTTTCAACCTTTTAAGTAGTTCATTTGAAATGCTGTTGTAATGCACGAGTTTCTCAGATAAAACTCGATACTTCGAAACAGATTGTCCGTTTTGTACACGAAGTGCATCCAGTTTTTGCCGTAACCCTCTCTACTTTCTTGCACATGCTATGTGGGTGAAATGATGATACCATGCCAACTTTCAACCTTTTAGAGTTCATTTCTAGTGCTTTTCAATTTCAGGGTCTTATAGCTCAAAATAATCAGTAAATGCATGGAAATAACAAATATCATAAAAAATAAATAAGTAATTAGAAACAGAATAAAATAAACTTTAATAAAATATATAAGTAGAAACAAAATAAAATAAACTTTAATAACATAAATAAAATTTATGAAACTAAAATTATCAACGTATTTTCTGTTCAAAACATTATAAGCAACCTCTAGTATTACTGAAACTAAAATTATATAAAATTGATGCAACTAAAATTATCAAAGTTTTTCTGTTCAAAATCATTAAAAGCAAAAAGAAATAAAATAAAATAAAATAAATAAGTAATTAGAAACAAAATAAAATAAAATAAATAAGTATTTTGTTGTAAGTAGAAACAAAATAAAATAAATAAAGCAAAAAAAGAAAAGAAATAAACTGGGAATTTTTTTTAAAAAAACATCACCTACTAGGCCACTACAGTCTGAATACGACTAGAAACCCACCAATGGGCCAGGATTCAGACCCGTAGAAGGCCTAATAGGCCCACAGGCAGATACAGTGTGTTTAGGCCCGAAAGCCTGCATTTGAGAGGAGCTCGAGAGAGCAGCGGGAGTGGGGCTTATAAATCACTCTCGAGCTCCCTCAGCTAGCGAGGTGGGACTAAACTTTTGTGCCGCGATGCGGGCAGCACAAGGCCTTTAGTCCCGGTTGGTGCCACCAATCGGTACTAAAGGCACACAGAGGCCTTTGGTCCCGGTTGGTGGCACCAACCGGGAATGAAGGTGGGCTTTGGTACCGGTTCGTGCCACGAACCGGGACTAAAGCCTTTCCTATATAAGCCAGCCCTTAGCATTTTTTTCAGATTTCATCGCCAGTTGCCGCCCGACGACGCCGACGTCCTCGATGCCGCCAGGCTGCCCCGCCGCCGTCGCCGTCTCCCGTGCCCCCGAGCCCACGCCGATGCCGTCAGCCGCCTCGAGCCCACGCCGCCGCCGCCACGCCCTGCGCCACGCCCGTCGCTGTCCCGCCTCCGGACGCCATCGCCGCACCAGCGCCGCCTCTGCCTCGACGCTGCCTCCTCGTCGCCGTCGCCCGCAAGACCTGTGAGTGCCGCCTCGATCCTCCTCCTCCTCCTCTGTAATGACTGCCGCTGCTGCCCATGGCGCCTCCTCCTCCTCCCTGTAGTTTAGATTTGCAATTTAGTTGTATTAATTTGGATGTGTAGTTAGATGTGTAGTTAATTTAGTTTGTAATTTAGATGTATTAATTTAGATGTGTAGTTTAGATTTTTTGGGTGATATTATTATTGAATATGCAAATGTTTGTATGTTCATATGCAAAGAATATGCCAATTTTTCATAGAATTTTTATGATTTTTTTGTTGTAATTTTGTTCATAGAATTTTTATGATTTTTTTCATATAATTTTTATGTATATGTTCATATTGTGTAGGAATCTGAAAATTGTGTATGATCAAAGTCATTTATGTATGTTCATATTTAGAAGAAAAAGAAGGAGAGAAAAAAGTTCATATTTAGAAGAAAAAGAAGGAAGGAAAAAAGGAAAATAAGAAGAGGAAGGAGGAGAAGAAGAAGAAGAATAAGAAGAAGAGGAGAGGAAGAAGAGGAGAAATAAATAAGAAGATGAAAAAGAAAAAAAAAGAGTAGTAGAAGAAGAAATAGAGGACAAGAAGAAGAAATAGAATAATATATTATTCTATTTTTTCTTCTTCTCCTCTTTTTTTCTTTTTTTTCTTTGATCTCCTCCTCTATTCCTTTCTTCTTCTCCTCTTTTCTTCTTCTTCTTCTTCTTTCTCTTCTGATTTTTTTATCGGGTATTGTCGTTGTCGATATACGTACCCCCCTCCCCGATAACTTTTAGTAAGTACTACTTAGAAAGTGTTTAATAGAATTAGTTAGAAAAATAATAGAACTAGTTAAACTAGCTAGTTTATTTTTAGTAAGTACTACTTTATTCTATTTATAGTAAGGAAATTAATAGAACTAGTTTGTTTTTTTAGTTAAAGCAATTATTCCCGCATCGACGTCGACGATGCCTATCCCACATCCTCGCTGCCGACTCGGCGGAGGAGGCCGGCTTGATCGAGGGGCCATGTCCGGACCTGGGCTCCGCCGGGCTGGTTTTGGGAGGTGCTACCTTCCGTGGGGCGAGGTTGGTGAGGAGCCAGCCCGTAGTTGACCCGATCCTTGTTTGGTGGCGGTTGCGTGGCATGATGGCGGTGCCGAGGCTTCCGGACACCGCCGAGGTGGTACGCCACCGTGTCGCGAGGAGGACCAGACGTCGTCCGTCGCTACATGGTTGCGTTGGAGGGCAGGTTCGACAATACCGGCAGGTTCTTGAGGATCTCACCGAGCTATGATCCTGTGATGGTTCCTTCCCTTTGGGTGTCCACCGCCCGCGCCGATACCCGTCGGGCGCTACGGTTCTAGCTGTACTGGCGATGATATATGTATGATAGTATTCGAGGTGTATTAGTGATAATATTCGACGATGTACGGACGCATGGAGATGATGTAGTTTTGCTTATAATTGAATGCATCCTAATTTGAATACTACTTTATTTTGCGATTTGATTTTGCTTACTGAATGCTCAAATAGGAAAACTACTCCTACTTTGAATGCTAAAATTGGAGAGCACTATGCAAGGAATATGCATATGATTAGTTGATAGCTTATAGGGTTTTTGTTTTCACAGAAATCTAGGAGCCCCCGACCCCTCCATCATCCCCGCCGTTGTCCCCGTCACCGACCCCCTCCGACATCGAGGTGAGACCAGCCAAATCCTCTTTTAGAAAGATAATTAAACGATATTTCAGGTTGACTTTAAGTCTGTCGAGTCTCCACCATATATGAGAGGACGAAGAATCCCGATTGTTGTCGTAGAAGCTTCTTCCTTCGTTCCGTGTGCTAGACAATTTGGTGTAATGCACTCGAACGAAGGAGGAGCTACCATCACCGACGGTCGCAAATGTCAGAAAGGAATCAGTGAGGGAGAGTTCCACCATATATATATGAGAGGACGAAGAATCCCGACTGTTGTCGTGGGGGTCGCTTGTCCTTCATTCCCGTGTGCTAGACATTTTGCTATAATGCACTCGGGGACAAATGGAGGAGCGACCATCACCAACGATTGAATGTATACACCACGTGAGCTGAGAGTTTTCAAGAAAAGACTCGACAAACCGACAGTCAACCCGTGATGAATAATAATGATCTAATTTAGTTTTTGTAGTACATATATTTAATTGTACAAGTTTAATCTTTGAATTATGAACGTAGGAAATGTCATCATCGGACGACGAAAGTCTCCCGGGGGAGTGCGGGTGGTGCCACGACGATCGAGGTTTGTGCGACACGCCTCACCTGGACGATGATCGACGCTTCAACATTAAGCTCGAGGAGACCTTCGATGTTGAAACGATACGCAACGGCGACAAGTGTTTTTTTCGTAATTAAGCATGACTTCAACTATTTCAACATGTAATTTTCATCTTTTACAATTGGAGTATAGCTTATCCCATGCCATGCAAGACGCTATGTCTTGGAGAGGATGGATTTTGAAGACCATGAAAATTTTGAAACGAAGAAAATTCACCTAAGGAACCATCATGATGTAGATTTTGAAGTAAATCTGTATAATGCTGAGAGCGTAACCCATTTTGGTTGCAAAAATTGGGAAGCATTTTGCAAGATGTATGGTTTTGATGAGGGTATGCTTGTCACCATGGATCTTGGGGATCCTGAAATCAAGCAAGACAATATGGACATTTGGGTCCTTGTTGATACGCCTCCAGTTCTACCGCTATGTGAGTTTCTCAAACATAGTTATTAGCTAATTTATATGTTTATTTCAAAATAGTTGACAGCTTATTTCCATTGACAGCTTATTTTGATTGTTCAAACATTGTGCGGAACATGGTAGACAAAACCCACTACACCGATGGCTCCGAATTAACTTATCAGGAGAAAAATCATCTGGTCGGATTTTGTACTGATATTGAGAATTACAATATCTACAATCAAACTCCTCAACATTATGGTCAATACGTGCCACTAGTGCATGTGTTGAACTACAGTAACTACCATGGAGATACCCTGGTAAGATATTTTACTATTACGACATCCGTGCATCTTTTGCATACTTCTAAAACTAGTACATCATTGCTAACTATGAAGTTATTACTATGTTTTTCAATAGAGAATCCCAGAGGATTGTGTGCCTCATTAGATGTATCAGAATGACAGCCTTCGTGTTTTGAACATATATCCAGGTCATCCTACGAATCTCAAATGTCCATACCGAATTTCTCAAAGAAGTGGAGACATGCGAATCAGTAAATGAAAAAAATGTATGGACAGTCGTAAGGAGGTTCTTGGAAGCAAAATGAAGCGAAGCGCAAGAATTAGAGACAGGATGATCTCCATTCTCCATAATGGAGAGTCAGGGTCTATATTGTTTTATGCTATTTTACCTTAAAGAGGGTATTTAGGTCCTAGCTAATACTGATGATCATGTGCTAAGAACAAAGTAGGGTTGGTTCGATGACTATTAGGATGATGATAGTATGACTTGTTATTAATAACGAGTAGAAGTTGTATGATGATGATTAGTAGGACTTGTTATTATGATGATGCATGATGCGAGCATGAAGAGTTATTATATATCTGTGGATGAAATGAACATGGATTGGATTGAAGTGAAGGCAACATGCATGTGGTGCATGTCGAAAGTAGTACAATCCAAACTTGATCAAGTTAGGATTAGTATTACTTTCGACATGCACCACATGTTGCCTCACTTCAATCTAAGTCATGTTTAGGCATAGCAGTAGCAGTAGCACGGAGATAAGAGAGGACACATCTCTCTATTAGCTACCTATACGAACCTAAATTAACCCCCAAAACCCCTAAACCACCTCCTTTAAAAAAAAACCAGCCGCTGAAATGCTGACGCGTGGAAGCTTATTGGTCCAGGTTGGTGCTACCAACCGGGACCAAAGGCCCTCCTGCCTGGGCTCACCGGAGCGGCCACGTGGAGGCCCATCTGTCCCGGTTTGTATAAGAACCGGGACTAAAGGCCTAGGGCATTAGTAACGACCCATTAGTCCCGGTTCCCCAACCGGGACAGATGGGCCTTATGAACCGGGACAAATGGGCATTTTTCTACTAGTGGGGGCCACCCCCCTCTCATCGGAAATATGATGACGACATGGCTATCATGGATACGACTAAATTTTGTGCATACATGTATATTTCTGAGGTGATTTCTAATAAAATTATGCAATAACTTATTTATGTTATACATGACAAAAGTATTTCACCTATTATTTCCGGCGGCCACTTCGGTAGTTTCCTAGAGGAATGATGACTTCGTCTGCTCCCTCTACGACCTGGCGTCTAGGACGGTGATCTACACTTGCTGGGATATATGAAAGGAACGAAACATAAGGGTATTTGATTGGGAAACACTCCAACTAATGGAGTTTTCCACCTCCATCAAACAAGATGTGCTACTGCCTGCAACTTCCATGCACTGGATCTCAGACTGCGAGCATGATCCACCACAGGAACCGGACTATTTTTTTCTTTTATATCTTTGTTTTGTTGGTTCAGGCTATATCTGGCCATGGGCCGTGCCGGGCTGGGCTTGGGCCGGGCCTAAAAAAATCCATGGCAGAAAACTAAGGCCCAGGCCCTACCATCGGGCCTACTTTTCAAGCCCAAGCCCGGCCCATCTGGTCAAAATCCCTCAAAAGCCATTAGGGCTTAGGGCCATGGGCCGGTCCTCTTCCTTAAAATGCCAATATGCCAAGCCCAAGCCCGTCCAGGCCCTGCTGGTGGGCTCAAAACTTAGGCCTAAGCCCGGCCCACGAGCAAGCCCATCGGGCCTAGGCCCTGGATTTTAGGGTCGGGTCTGGGTGGGCCGACAGGGCCGGGCCTGAGATGGCCAGGACTAGTTCAGGCCACCTTTGATTGAATCTTGTAACACAACATTACCCCTCTTAATATATCGGCAGAACACTGCCAATTTTTCTAATAGCAATTAAATAAGCCTGCACTGTATAACATGCAGCTAGCTTGCTATTCTGGCATTTCCCACTTTTAAGTATTTCTTTCTCTATATCTGCAAGTTGGGTTGTCGATCTATCCTGGAGTGGATTTTGTGCTACAACCTCTAAAAGTAACAGGTCAAGGAAATAACTTGTTATGACCGGTATATTAGGTGGGCTGTGGCCCAAACTATCTTATCGTTATTAGGGGCTTAGCCCAATTATATTATCGGTATTAGGGTCATTTGCTTAGGAGTCAAGTAAAACTCTCTATATAAGGAGAGGAGATGTATCAATCTAATCAAGCAAGAAGCAATCAGTATTTGCTCGGCTTCCCTTAGGGAGCCGGGAGACCTAACCCTAGCCGCCTCCGCCTCTTCTCCACCACGCAAGGAGGTGCCCAGCCGCCGGCCACCGTGCCCTCGACCTCGTCTTCCTCCATCTTTCCCCTACAATCTCTGTCCTAGAACCGGTAGAACCCTAGCTCCTAACACCTTGGTATCAGGTAGCTCAGTTCCAATCATGTCTTCGCTGCCGCCCATCCCGTCGCTTCCGCTGCCGACCGTCACCACCGCGCCGCTGGCCTTCTCCACCGCGTCGCTGCCCTCCCCGTCCGCGCCGCTGGTCGCATCCTTCGGCACCGCCACCACACCACCGGCCGTCGTCTACTCCCCGGCGGAGATCACCGGGGTCCTCTGAAGGAAATATGCCCTAGAGGCAATAATAAAGTTATTATTGATTTCCTCATATCATGATAAACGTTTATTATTCATGCTAGAATTGTATTAACCGGAAACATGATACATGTGTGAATACATAGACAAACTTAAATGTCACTAGTATGCCTCTACTTGACTAGCTCATTGATCAAAGATGGTTATGTTTCCTAACCATAGACATGTGTTGTCATTTGATTAATGGGATCACATCATTAGGAGAATGATGTGATTGACTTGACCCATTCCGTTAGCTTAGCACTTGATCGTTTAGTATATTGCTATTGCTTTCTTCATGACTTATACAAGTTCCTATAACTATGAGATTATGCAACTCCCGTTTACCGGAGGAACACTTTGTGTGCTACCAAACATCACAAGTAACTGGGTGATTATAAAGGAGCTCTAGAGGTGTCTCCAAAGGTACATGTTGAGTTGGCATATTTCGAGATTAGGTTTTGTCACTCCGATTGTCTGAGAGGTATCTCTGGGCCCTCTCGGTAATGCACATCACTATAAGCCTTGCAAGCAATGTAACTAATGAGTTAGTTATGGAATGATATATTACATAACGAGTAAAGAGACTTGCCGGTAACGAGATTGAACTAGGTATTGAGATACCGACAATCGAATCTCGGGCAAGTAACATACCGATGACAAAGGGAACAACGTATGTTGTTATGTGGTTTGACCGATAAAGATCTTCGTAGAATATGTAGGAGCCAATATGAGCATCCAGGTTCCTCTATTGGTTATTGACCAGAAACAGTTCTAGGTCATGTCTACATAGTTCTCGAACCCGTAGGGTCCGCACGCTTAAGGTTTCAATGACAGTTATATTATGAGTTTATGAGTTTTGATGTACCGAAGTTTGTTCGGAGTCCCGGATATGATCACGGACATGACAAGGAGTCTCGAAATGGTCGAGACATAAAGATTGATATATTGGACGACTATATTCGGACACCGGAAGTGTTCTGGGTGATTTCGGAGAAAACCGGAGTGTCGGAGGGTTACCGGAACCCCCCGGGAGAAGTAATGGGCCTTATGGGCCTTGGTGGAGAGAGAGAGAGAGAGAGAGGCAGCCAGGGTGGGCCGCGTGCCCCTCCCCCTCTGGTCCGAATTGGACTAGGAGAGGGGGGCCGGTGCCCCCCTTTCCTTCTCCCTCTCCCCCTTCCTTTCCCCCTCCTAGTAGGAGTAGGAAAGAGGGGAGTCCTACTCCTACTAGGAGGATGACTCCTCCTCGTGGCGCGCCTAGCAAGGGCCGGCCGGCCTCCCCCCTTGCTCCTTTATATACGGCGGCAGGGGGGCACCCTAGAGACACAACAATTGATCCTTGAGATCTCTTAGCCGTGTGCGGTGCCCCCCTCCACCATAGTCCTTGATATTATTTTAGCGGTGCTTAGGCGAAGCCCTGCGACGGTAGAACATCAAGATCGTCACCACGCCGTCGTGCTGACGGAACTCTTCCCCGACACTTTGCTGGATCGGAGTCCGGGGAACGTCATCGAGTTGAACGTGTGCTAGAACTCGGAGGTGCCGTAGTTTCGGTGCTTGATCGGTCGGGCCGTGAAGACGTACGACTACATCAACCGCATTGTTATAACGCTTCCACTTTTGGTCTACGAGGGTACGTGGACAACACTCTCCCCTCTCGTTGCTATGCATCACCATGATCTTGCGTGTGCGTTGGATTTTTTTTGAAATTACTACGTTCCCCAACAGTGGCATCCGAGCCTGGTTTTATGCGTAGATGTTATATGCACGAGTAGAACACAAGTGAGTTGTGGGCGATACAAGTCATACCGCTTACCAAAGATGTCATACTTTGGTTGGCGGTGTTGTTGATGAAGCGGCCCGGACCGACATTACGCGTACGCTTACGCGAGACCGGTTCTCCCGACGTGCTTTGCACAGAGGTGGCTAGCGGGTGTCAGTTTCTCCAACTTTAGTTGAGCCGAGTGTGGCTAAGCCCGGTCCTTGCGAAGGTTAAAACAGCACTAACTTGACAAACTATCGTTGTGGTTTTGATGCGTAGGTAAGAACGGTTCTTGCTAAGCCCGTAGCAGCCACGTAAAACTTGCAACAACAAAGTAGAGGACGTCTAACTTGTTTTTACAGGGCATGTTGTGATGTGATATGGTCAAGACATGATGCTATATTTTATTGTATGAGATGATCATGTTTTGTAATCGAGTTATCGGCAACTGGCAGGAGCCATATGGTTGTCGCTTTATTGTATGCAATGCAATCGCCCTGTAATGCTTTACTTTATCACTAAGCGGTAGAGATAGTCGTAAAAGCATAAGATTGGCGAGACGACAACGATGCTACGATGGAGATCAAGGTGTCGCGCCGGTGACAATGGTGATCACGACGGTGCTTCGGAGATGGAGATCACAAGCACAAGATGATGATGGGCATATCATATCACTTATATTGATTGCATGTGATGTTTATCCTTTATGCATCTTATCTTGCTTTGATTGACGGTAGCATTTTAAGATGATCTCTCACTAATTATCAAGAAGTGTTCTCCCGAGTATGCACCGCTGCAAAAGTTCTTCGTCTTTGAGACACCACGTGATGATCGGGTGTGATAGGCTCTACGCTCAAATACAACGGGTGCAAAACAGTTGCACACGCGAATACTCAAGTTAAACTTGATGAGCCTAGCATATCTGAGATATGGCCTCGGAACACGCAGACCGAAGGTCGAACGTGAATCATATAGTAGATATGATCAACATAGTGATGTTCACCATTGAAACTACTCCATCTCACGTGATGATCGGACATGGTTTAGTTGATTTGGATCACGTGATCACTTAGATGACTAGAGAGATGTCTGTCTAAGTGGGAGTTCTTAAGTAATATGATTAATTGAACTTAAATTTATCATGAACTTAGTACCTGATAGTATTTTTGCTTGTCTATGTTTGTTGTAGATAGATGGCTCGTGCTGTTGTTCCGTTGAATTTTAGTGTGTTCCTTGAGAAAGCTAAGTTGAAAGATGATGGTAGGAACTACACGGACTGGGTCCGTAACTTGAGGATTATTCTCACTGCTGCACAGAAGAATTACGTCCTGTAAGCACCGCTGGGTGCCAGGCCTGCTGCAGATGCAACTGACGACGTTAAGAACGTCTGGCAGAGTAAAGCTGATGACTACTCAATAGTTTAGTGTGCCATGCTTTACAGTTTAGAACCGGGTCTTCAACAACGTTTTGAACGTCATGGAGCATATGAGATGTTCCAGGAGTTGAAGTTAATATTTCAAGCAAATGCCCGGATTGAGAGATATGAAGTCTCCAATAAGTTCTATAGCTGTAAGATGGAGGAGAATAGTTCATCGGTGAACATATACTCAAAATGTGCAGGTATAATAATCACTTGATTCAACCGGGAGTTAATCTTCCGATGATAGTGTCATTGATGTAATTCTTCAATCACGCCACCAAGCTACAAGAGCTTCGTGATGAACTATAATATGCAAGGGATGGACAAGACTATTCCCGAGCTCTTCACAATGCTAAAGGCTACGGAGGTAGAGATCAAGAAGGAGCATCAAGTGTTGATGGTCAATAAGACCACCAGTTTCAAGAAGAAGGGCAAAGGGAAGAAGAAGGGGAACTTCAAGAAGAACAGCAAGCAAGTTGCTCCTTAGGAGAAGAAACCCAAGTCTGGACCTAAGCCTGAAACTGAGTGCTTCTACTTCAAGCAGACTGGACACTAGAAGCGTAACTGCCCCAAGTATTTGGCGGATAAGAAGGATGGCAAGGTGAACAAAGGTATATGTGATATACATGTTATTGATGTGTACCTTACTAATGCTCGCATAGCACTGGTATTTGATACTGGTTCATTGCTAATATTTGCAACTCAAACAGGACTACGGATTGCGAAGATTGGCTAAGGACGAGGTGACGATGCACGTGGGAAATGGTTCCAAAGTCGATGTGATCGCGGTCGGCACGCTACCTCTACATCTACCATCGGGATTAGTTTTAGACCTAAATAATTGTTATATGGTGCCAGCGTTAAGCATGAACATTATATCTGGATCTTGTTTGATGCGAGACGGTTATTCATTTAAATCAGAGAATAATGGTTGTTCTATTTATATGAGTAATATCTTTTATGGTCATGCACCCTTGAAGAGTGGTCTATTTTTATTAAATCTTGATAGTAGTGATACACATATTCATAATGTTGAAGCCAAAAGATGCAGAGTTGATAATGATAGTGCAACTTATTTGTGGCACTGCCGTTTGGGTCATATTGGTGTAAAACGCATGAAGAAACTCCATACTGATGGACTTCTGGAATCACTTGATTATGAATCACTTGGTACTTGCGAACCGTGCCTCATGGGCAAGATGACTAAAACGCCGTTCTCAGGAACTATGGAGCGAGCAACTGATTTGTTGGAAATCATACATACTGATGTATGTGGTCCAATGAATATTGAGGCTCGCGGCGGGTATCATTATTTTCTCACCTTCACAGTTGATTTGAGCATATATGGGTATATCTACTTGATGAAACACAAGTCTGAAACATTTGAAAAGTTCAAAGAATTTCAGAGTGAAGTGGAAAATCATCGTAACAAGAAAATAAAATTTCTACGATCTGATCGTGGAGGAGAATATTTGAGTTACGAGTTTGGTTTACATTTGAAGCAATGCGGAATAGTTTCGCAAATCACGCCACCCGGAACACCACAACAAAATGGTGTGTCCGAACGTCGTAATCATACTTTACTAGATATGATGCGATCTATGATGTCTCTTACTGATTTACCGCTATCATTTTCGGGTTATGCTTTAGAGACGACCGCATTCACGTTAAATAGGGCACCATCAAAATCCGTTGAGACGACGCCTTAAGAACTGTGGTTTGGCAAGAAACCAAAGTTGTCGTTTCTTAAAGTTTGGGGCTGCGATGCTTATGTGAAGAAACTTCAACCAGATAAGCTCGAACCCAAATTGGAGAAATGTGTCTTCATAGGATACCCAAAAGAGACTATTGGGTACACCTTCTATCACAGATCTGAGGGCAAGATTTTTGTTGCTAAATTCGGATCCTTTCTAGAGAAGGAGTTTCTCTCGAAAGAAGTGAGTGGGAGGAAAGTAGAACTTGATGAGGTAACTGTACCTGCTCCCTTATTGGAAAGTAGTTCATCACAAGAACCGGTTCCTGTGACAACTACACCAATCAGTGAGGAAGCTAATGATATTGATCATGTAACTTTAGATCAAGTTACTACCGAACCTCGTAGGTCTACCAGAGTAAGATCCGCACCAGAGTGGTACGGTAATCCTGTTTTGGAAGTCATGTTACTCGACCATGGCGAACCTACGAACTATGAGGAAGCGATGATGAGCCCAGATTCCGCAAAATGGCTTGAGGCCATGAAATCTGAGATGGGATCCATGTATGAGAACAAAGTATGGACTTTGGTTGACTTGCCCAATGATCGGCAAGCCATAGAAAATAAATGGATCTTCAAGAAGACTGACGCTGATGGTAATGTAACTGTCTACAAAGCTCGACTTGTTGTGAAAGGTTTTTGACAAGTTCAAGGGGTTGACTACGATGATACTTTCTCACTCGTAGCGATGCTTAAGTCTGTCCGAAACATGTTAGCAATTACCGCATTTTATGATTATGAAATTTGGCAAATGGATGTCAAAACTGCATTCCTGAATGGATTTCTGGAAGAAGAGTTGTATATGATGCAACCGGAAGGTTTTGTCAATCCTAAAGGTGCTGACAAAGTATGCAAGCTCCAGCGATCCATTTATGGACTGGTGCAAGCATCTCGGAGTTGGAATAAACGCTTTGATAGTGTGATCAAAGCATATGGTTTTATATGAGACTTTTGGAGAAGCATGTATTTACAAGAAAGTGAGTGGGAGCTCAGAGCATTTCGATATTATATGTAGATGACATATTGTTAATTGGAAATGATATAGAATTTCTGGATGGCATAAAGGGATACTTGAATAAAAGTTTTTCAATGAAAGACCTCGGTGAAGCTGCTTACATATTGGGCATCAAGATCTATAGAGATAGATCAAGACGCTTAATTGGACTTTCACAAAGCACATACCTTGATAAAGTTTTGAAAAAGTTCAAAATGGATCAGGCAAAGAAAGGGTTCTTGCCCATGTTACAAGGTGTGAAGTTGAGTCAGACTCAATGCCCGACCACAGCAGAAGATAGAGAGAAAATGAAAGATGTTCCCTATGCTTTAGCCATAGGCTCTATCATGTATGCAATGCTGTGTACCAGACCTGACGTGTGCTTAGCAATAAGCTTGGCAGGTAGGTACCAAAATAATCCAGGAGTGGATCACTGGACAGCGGTCAAGAATATCCTGAAATACCTGAAAAGGACTAAGGATATGTTTCTCGTTTATGGAGGTGACAAAGAGCTAGTCGTAAATGGTTACGTCGATGCAAGCTTTGACACTGATCCGGATGATTCTAAATCACAAACCGGATATGTGTTTTTATTAAACGGTGGAGCTGTAATTTGGTGCAGTTCTAAACAAAGCGTCATGGCGGGATCTACATGCGAAGCGGAGTACATAGCTGCTTCGGAAGCAACAAATGAAGGAGTCTGGATGAAAGAGTTCATTTCTGATCTAGGTGTCATACGTAGTGCATCGGGACCAATGAAGATCTTCTGTGATAATACTGGTGCAATTGCCTTGGCAAAGGAATCCAGATTTCATAAGAGGACCAAGCACATCAAGAGACGCTTCAATTCCATCCGGGACCAAGTCCAGGTGGGAGACATAGAGATTTGCAAGATACATACGGCTCTGATTGTTGCAGACCCGTTGACTAAGCCTCTTCCATGAGCAAAACATGATCAGCACCAAGACTCCATGGGTGTTAGAATCATTACTATGTAATCTAGATTATTGACTCTAGTGCAAGTGGGAGACTGAAGGAAAAATGCCCTAGAGGCAATAATAAAGTTATTATTTATTTCCTCATATCATGATAAATGTTTATTATTCATGCTAGAATTGTATTAACAGGAAACATGATACATGTGTGAATACATAGACAAACTTAAATGTATAGTATGCCTCTACTTGACTAGCTCATTGATCAAAGATGGTTATGTTTCCTAACCATAGACATGTGTTGTCATTTGATTAATGGGATCACATCATTAGGAGAATGATGTGATTGACTTGACCATTTCCGTTAGCTTAGCACTTGATCGTTTAGTATATTGCTATTGCTTTCTTCATGACTTATACAAGTTCCTATAACTATGAGATTATGCAACTCCCGTTTACCGGAGGAACACTTTGTGTGCTACCAAACGTCACAACGAATCGGGTGATTATAAAGGAGCTCTCTGGTGTCTCCAAAGGTACATGTTGAGTTGGCATATTTCGAGATTAGGTTTTGTCACTCTGATTGTCGGAGAGGTATCTCTGGGCCCTCTCGGTAATGCACATCACTATAAGCCTTGTAAGCAATGTAACTAATGAGTTAGTTACGGAATGATGTATTACATAACGAGTAAAGAGACTTGCCGGTAACGAGATTGAACTAGGTATTGAGATACCGACGATCGAATCTCGGGCAAGTAACATACCGATGACAAAGGGAACAACGTATGTTGTTATGCGGTTTGACCGATAAAGATCTTCGTAGAATATGTAGGAGCCAATATGAGCATCCAGGTTCCGCTATTGGTTATTGACCGGAAACAGTTCTAGGTCATGTCTACATAGTTCTCGAACCCGTAGGGTCCGCACGCTTAAGGTTTCGATGACAGTTATATTATGAGTTTATGAGTTTTGATGTACCGAAGTTTGTTCGGAGTCTCGGATATGATCGCGGACATGACGAGGAGTCTGGAAATGGTCGAGACATAAAGATTGATATATTGGACGACTATATTCGGACACCAGAAGTGTTCCGGGTGATTTCGGAGAAAACCGGAGTGCCGGAGGGTTACCGGAACCCCCCGGGAGAAGTAATGGGCCTTATGGGCCTTAGTGGAGAGAGAGAGGGGCAGCCAGGGTGGGCCGCACGCCTCCTCCCCTCTGGTCCGAATTGGACTAGGAGAGGGGGGGCGGCGCCCCCCTTTCCTTCTCCCTCTCCCCCTTCCTTTCCCCCTCCTAGTAGGAGTAGGAAAGAGGGGAGTCCTACTCCTACTAGGAGGATGACTCCTCCTCCTGGCGCACCTAGCAAGGGCCGGCCAGCCTCCCCCCTTGCTCCTTTATATACGGGGGCAGGGAGGCACCCTAGAGACACAACAATTGATCCTTGAGATCTCTTAGCAGTGTGCGGTGCCCCCCTCCACCATAGTCCTCGATATTATTGTAGCGGTGCTTAGGCGAAGCCCTGCGATGGTAGAACATCAAGATCGTCACCACGCCGTCGTGCTGACGGAACTCTTCCCCGACACTTTGCTGGATCGGAGTCCGGGGAACGTCATCGAGCTGAACGTGTGCTAGAACTCGGAGGTGCCGTAGTTTCGGTGCTTGATCGGTCGGGCCGTGAAGACGTACGACTACATCAACCGCGTTGTTATAACGCTTCCGCTTTTGGTCTACGAGGGTACATGGACAACACTCTCCCCTCTCGTTGCTATGCATCACCATGATCTTGCGTGTGCGTAGGATTTTTTTTGAAATTACTACGTTCCCCAACATCCTCAACGATCTCGTCACCGCCGTCCAAGGGATACGGCTATACCTAGCCGGCCCCTACGGGCCGCCGGCCGCCGCGACCGGGCCAGCCGCCTTGCCGTGGTATTTGGCACCCGCGGCGCCGACCGGGCCTCTACACCACCACTGGCCACTTCAGTCGTCGCGCCCCAATGGCCGTAGTGGCCGACGCCGGCCCTCGCCGCGTCACCCATGCCACCCGGGTCCTCGCCGCCACCGCCCTGGCAGCCGCCGCACCCTGGGGCTACCACGACGCTGGTTGGGCCGCTGCAACCCTCGCTGCAGCTACAGCCAGCCCCCGCCCCGATCTGGCCACAATGGCCGGCCGCGGCCATCACCGCGGCCGCCGCCTCCGTCGTTTCCAGGCAGCAGCAGCTGCCGCTGCCGGCGCCTCCGCCGCCCAGCATCGAGCTGACTACAACCACGCCGGCGGGCATGCCGATTCAGCAAGTGCGGTTCCCGCCCTCGCCGTCCCAGCTTCCGGCCTGGTTGGCCGGGACGTCACCGCCGCTAGTCTACACCATGGCTGCGGACCAGCCGGCGGCCTCCCTGTCGTACGACAGGCCCTTCGGCTCCGCGGGTTTCCACGCCAGCTTCGATGGGCCACCGCTTTCCTGCGGACCACTTGTGCACACCGGACCAACGCCATCCTCTTCGCTGCTCCGTACCGCCGAGCCGTACACTCACGACGGTCATGCTCAGACACCGCTGCGCTTTGCCAAGCTTGCCTTCGCCACCTATGACGGCGCCGAGGACCCCCTCAACTGGCTCAACCAGTGCGAGCAGTTCTTCCGGGGGCAACGGATGCTCGCGTCGGACCGCACCTGGCTCGCCTCTTATCACCTCCGCGGTGCCGCACAGATGTGGTACTACGCCCTCGAGCAGGACGAGGGCGGCAGGCCCCCATGGGAGCATTTTCGCGAGTTCTGCTTCCTTCGATTCGGACTACCGATACGTGGGAGCCGGCTGGCGGAGTTGGGCCGCCGTCCCTTCTACGGTGCAGGACTACACCGACCGCTTTCAGGCCCTGGCGTGCCATGCGTCCGACGTGACGGCTGACCAGCGGCCCGAACTCTTCGTCGGCGGTCTGCCAGACCATATCCGCGTGGACGTCGAGCTGCAGGGACCCCAGGACCTCCAGACGACCATCCAGCAGGCATCACCGTCCCGGGCCGCCACCCTGGCCGGATGTTCCCGTGCGCAGGGTCGGCCTGCTCAGGCTCACCTCGGCCGAGCTACTCGAGCGTCGCCGCCAAGGGTTGTGCTTCAACTGCGACGAGACCTACATGCCCGGCCACGTCTGCCCCGACTCTTCTACCTGGAGGCTGCAGACTACATTGAGGAGGACGCCGTCGCTGCTGGGCTCGGAGACCTGGCCGCCCCAGCTGTCGCGGAGGTGTTTGACGTTGGTTGATCACCTCGAGGAGTTCAGCAAGCGCTTCCCCGCCTTACAGCTCGAGGACGAGCTGTTTGTGCAAGCGGGGAGAAGTGTTATGACCGGCATATTAGGTGGTCTGTGGCCCAAGTTATCTTATCGTTATTAGGGGCTTAGCCCAATTATCTTATCGTTATTAGGGTCGTTTTCTTAGGAGTCAAGTAAACCTCTCTATATAAAAAGAGGAGATGTATCAATCGAATCAAGCAAGAAGCAATCAGTATTTGCTCGGCTTCCCTTAGGGAGCTGGGAGACCTAACCCTAGCCGCCTCTTGTGCCGCCACCGCCTCTTCTCCACCACGCAAGGACGGCGCCCAGCCGCCGGCCGCCGTGCCCTCGACCTCGTCTTCCTCCATCTTTCCCCTACAATCTCCGCCCTAGAACCGACAGAACCCTAGCTCCTAACATAACTTCTCTCCTATCTAAATGTTTTGTTGAACCCCCGGATTGACCATATATATTGCATGCTATCGATCCACAATGGATTTTCTTCCATTGTTTTTAGTAATCAAGATGCCACAATGGGCTCCAAAAAAAACTTTGATTTTCCTACCTATCATGTCCATTCAGTTGTTTGGATGCATATTATGCTCAATACATTTATATTACAATCATTACAATATGTCTCAAAGAAGCCGACAAAAATTTTCACTACAACACGCGGGGCATTTTCTAGTTTTATAAGTGCACATGACATAGCACCTCAAAAAAAAAAAAACATTCATGAATTATTTCATATTTTTCAGAAACCAAAAATAAAAAGATAGAACATGGACCGCAGGTACGGACAACTGGTTGCACAAAATCCAGAGTAACAGAGGCTTTGATGAAAGTGCTCTTTAATTGCCTAGCGGCCTGTCATTCCAGCCGTGGCCAATATTTGGTTTAGGCTTGTAGCGCAGCTGATTAGCTGTTCAATAAAACCTTGATGTCTAGAACCACCGTGTCAAGGCAGCGTGCCATCAAAATGCCGTGCGGTGCAGTTGTACACAGTAAATACTCACTCTGTCTCAAAAATGTAAGACGTCTTGTATTTTGAAGCACAGAGCGTATCAGGCTGGCACTGGTCAAAACCACGTTGCCTGTATGAGAGAGTCCTCAGTTTACTTTTCTTTTCTGGATGCTCTACTCTACTGCCAACAAAATAGCTTAAAAAAAAGTACTACCCGTCCAATAACCACCAGTTCGCAAATGCAAAGCTCTAGTTGGAGATTAACATGACAATGTTATGCCACAGATGATACCATTTTCTTTATTCCACGAACGAGCAGCGAACTAAAACACCAATGCCAGCACGATGGCAGGAACTAAACAAAACAACCAACAAGCAACATGACAACTGAATCAACAAACAACACAAACATATTGATCTCCGAATGTCGTAGCGCCTGACGCCCCCTCCTTGCTGTAATGCCACTCGATGGGCAAGTAAGCGAGCCGCCGGTGCATGTGTCGCGGCAGGGCAGGTCAGTTCTTGGGCTTGTCCTCCTCGCCGAGCGGCGGGCACGGCTTCTTCTTGTGCATCATCTTCTTCATCTTGGGGTGCTTGTGGAAGAACGGCTTCGGGTCATCCTCGGGCGCGGGCGGCTTGGGCGTCGAAGGAGGACCGTAGGACGGCGTGGGAGTGGGCGTCGGCGTCGGCGTCGGGGGCCCGTATGAGGGCTCCGGCCTCGGCGGGGGCGGCGGCGGCGGGCCGACCATGAAGTTCTTCTTCTTCTTCTTGCACGCGCACGCGACGGGCGAGAAAACCGTGTCCTCGGCGACCGCGAGGTAGGTGTTGGCGTCGGCGACGCCTTGGGTGGTGGACTTGGCCGGGGCGATCCTGGGCGGCGCCGGCCCGTCGCACGGCGTGTCGGGCGCGCTGTGGAGCTGGGCGAAGCAGTCGCGGTCCAGCTCGCCGTCTTCGCGCAGGAGGCCTCCCTGGAGGGGGATGCTGAAGGCGCCCTTGTCGTCGAGCTGCCCGACCGTCTGCGTCTCGTAGGCCTCGCCGGCGCCGGACCTGCACTTGATTGCTACTTGAAGCCCTGCACTCGATGGGAAGATGTTGAGAGAAGACCAAAGTGTCCATAGCCACAGCTAAAGGAATGACGCGTACCTTTGAGGGCATCTTCGGCACTGACGTCGTCGGGAGAGCAGTCCAGGCACTTGACCGAGCCAACCACGACGGCCGGCGCCGCCTCGGCCGCACCGAAGCTGGCGGCCAGGAGCAGAGCGAGAGCACCGAAAAGAACCAGCCGAGCCCCCATGATGGAAGAACCCTGCTGCTGCTGCCACTGCAGTAGAAGAAACAATGGTGAGTTTGGATGAGCTGAAGAGGCTGGTGTGCATGGGTTTATATAGGGCTGTGTGACAGTGTGGCCGGGGTCGGCTCTTGATATTGCAGCAGGGACTGGTACTGGGTTGCTGGCTGGTGCTCATGTGCACAGCTCGGCGGGAAGAGGAAAAATTCAGCAATGGGCTTCTAAATTTGACAGTGGATGGTCAGTACTCAGTACAACTCCAACGATCATTTCGTCCGTGATTCTACCTTTTTTCCCCAGCGACCGAGCTGTACAGTAGTTACGCTCGATTCAATTTTGCGTCGTTGTCAGAGAAATTAACCCCCGCGCCCGTCCGATGAACGCGATATCATATGTGAAATTTGCCCCTGATCTGATCGAGCTCTCGTTCAAATTGTTTGGATACCTGGGGTTAGACTGCTGCCTGCTGGACAGACCAGTCATGCGTTCTGTGCTTCCGTTTTTTAAATGAAAACGGCCGGAACGTGTGAAATTTCAAATTTTCAGAAGGGGGAGGGAGTTGGATCATTTGCGGTTCTTCACTGATGTGGTGTGCTTCATCTGTCGGGGTGGATCATAACCAACGCACGGTGCATGGTTTATGTATGAGGACGGAGGTTGGTTGCGGCAGCCATGTGCGTGCCATGACTGACGGCCGGAGCACGGAAAAAGAATACTGACCGGGATTGCGTACCTCTGCGTGGCCAGCACAGCCGTGTTGGCGCCTCAGGCCACGACGTAACAATTATGATCGCGCAAATGGTGTTTATTTTCTTGGAACTGCTAATGAATGTTTAACGTACGCTCACCGTCGCCCGTTATGTAGATGATCAGTCGAGAAATTCACATACTCTGTCTTCAAGTAGTCGAAGTCGACGGATCAAAGAAAATTGATCATGGAAGTAATTCTAGAGCAGTAGAGCGTAAAGGCCAACGCCAACTACTCCCCAAAGTTTGCCTCTACTTTAGAGACTTTTGGGTAGGCACTCCAACCACCCCCTAAAATTATCATCTCAATTCTTTTTCCTCTCTTTTTTTGCTTTAAAAAGTGAAAACAATCGCCTGTTGAACCCAGGTGAGCTCCGGCGATCCGTGGCGATGACAGGTGGCAAGCTCAGACGATCTCTAGCTACCTCCGGTGAAATCCTTCCATGCCCGAGGCCACTCACGGACTCCGGCGACAAATGGCGATGACATTAGTTGTTGCAGGGAACATTCATGTCGGTTGAATTTTTTTTAGAGGGGATGGGCAGTCCTTTCCCCTACATGTAGGGGAAAAAATGGGGTAGAAGTGGTGTTTTGGGCATTTTGCCCCTAAAGTAGAGGTAGGTTGGAGTGGGATTTTGGGCATTTCCCCCTAAAGTAGAGGATGTGCAGAGGGGGCGGACTGCAAAAGTGCTAGACCTATGTACGACCTACGTGAAGTTATGTAACTTGCATTAACTTATCTCTTCGCCTCCCTTGATTTCAACCGGAGGCGGGGCCCTTCCCCTTATTTTCTCTAACCAAAACATGCCACATTAATTAGTTACGTTAATTACGTAGAAATCCTTACGTAGGTGTAGCATTACTGGACGGACTGAGCTTGTTCTAAGAAAGTAACTCAACGTGTACTACACAAACACAAACACACTAGCACAAATTCAAAGCTACAATGGGCTAGGCCCAAGGGCGGAGCTACAGGGTGGCCAGGGTGGGCTGCGGCCCACCCTGGGATTTTGACCCGGCCTGTATACCTCCTGTATATTGTATTATCCCTTTAGAATGGACCGGCGTGGCGACGCGCGCCTTCGTGATCTAGTGAAGATCATATAATGATACTTACATGGTCAACTTCTCAAGGTATGTACTGTACTATGCAAGCATCTTTTATGTAAAACTGAGACTTGAATGAGAATTTTAGTGTGTTTTTAAGACCGTATTTATCTATTTTTGTGGTATCTGCAATTAGTTAAAATGTTTACATGTAATAGTTGTTGTAAAAAAATTGGAGGCGGACCATCCTGGTGTTAAATGCTAGCTCCGCCACTGGCTGGGCCACAAGTGAATCAAGTCGTTGAAGCCACACACATACACTATGGTTATGTCGATGAGAGATCAAGGCCTGGTGCATGTCGCCGACCAGTTTCATCAGGTATTCGATGATGCTTATTTAAAAAGAAGATATTTGTCGAGACAAACATAGCCCGTGATAGATGTCGGTATCAACCAATATGCGCGTAAGAAACACCACTTTCCCTTCCTCGTTCTCGTTCCTTTGCCCAATCTCCAAAGTCTCATCCACACCTCCTGGATCTCTCCTCTTCCTCCGGCCTTCGGCCACGATGATTTGGGCAAGGGATCCACCCAGTAATAGCAGTTAGGGATTTTCGCCCTAAATTGCAATTTGCAGTGTAAGCTCGTCGGAGAGGAGAATATGGCATGCCTTTTTCGGTGCCTTCCTCCGATCTACAATATGCGTAAGAAATACATCGTTAGTATAAAAAAAACACAACACGATGAATTTTTTTTACAAGAGGAAATAAGTAACGGTGAAAAAATCATTTTTGAATATATTAAATACAAATACAATCAGAATCATGAAAAGCATCACTTCAAGCCACACACATCCTCAACTCAAAAAATGAAAACCCACACATCCTCTGGCTTATTGCGCCAGAATAGATACCACCGCCAAGTTAAATAACAAATCGAAGATGCCACCAGTATTCCCATGAGAAAAATCGAAGAAGCCACCAGTGTCCCCACGAGGGGAAGTACCAAATTCAGAGACCCAGGCCCATGGCAATGGCAATCGCAACGCTGAGACCCAAATTAGCAACTCCAGCCCATGGACGCTCGGGTGCTGCGCTGTCGTATGGGCTATTGTCCACCAGTGGCTGGCTACCGAGGCCCATAGTCTCCCCCACGCTCTCCTCTTGCCCCTGCCCACCAACGCCACCCGGCGCCAACGGCAGCTCGGGTTGTGCAACTCCTCCGACGGAACCGTAGCCGTTGCCGTTGATACCTCCTTCATCTTGCCCGAATGGCAGGTTGCTGCTCCCCTTTCCGATCGGATCAGCGAACGGCGGCATTGCCGGGGCCAGGCCAGGCGAGCCGGGCATGCCGCAGTGTTGCGCGGCGCGCGGCTCGTCGCTGGCCTTCCACGCGAGCTCGCCGCCCTTGTCGAGGATGCGCATATCACCCTCGTCAACCAGCTTCAGGGTCTTGAGGAAGTTGTTGTCGTCCGACTCCGTGTCGTGCGTGTGCCACACCGAGTTGCTCCCGTCGAACACCTCCAGCCCTTTCCACGAGAACACGAGCGCGCACGTGTTCACAGTGCTCACCGCCAAGCACTCCGACTCCCACACGCTCCGGCTCTCCGCGCCCGGCGCCGTGGTGTCGAGGACCTCAACGTAGCAGAAGTCGGCCCCGAGGCCCGCGCCCGGCGCAGTCTGGCTGCGCATGAAGTAGGCCGCGTACTTGCCGGACGGCGATGTCAGGAACAGCACGGGGTTCTCCTCCCAGTGCGGCGGGATGCTGGCCAGAATCTGCTGCTTGGTCTTCCGCTCTACCATGCCGGTTGGCGCCGTCGCTGCGACGTGGGAAGGGAGGAGAAAGGCTAACGAGAGGCACATGGCAATGCATGAGACGAGCTCCATGGCCGCCGGTGCTTGGGTTTCGCTACCTGGTCAGATGCAACTTCTAATTGGGGTTCTGGTGTTTGTGCTTGTGCTTGCATTGTGCATGGGGTGGTGTGTGCTTTTTATAGTGATACTTGGCAATGGGGTGGTACAGAACGATGGATGGTGCATGGGTTGAGTGGTTGAAGTCACCGGATCCAATATATCAGTGGGAGATTAGTAAAGCAAACCAGCACAAAGTCGATCGGCCAGCGTCAGAATCTGGACTTCCATGCAACAAGTTTGACCATGAATCAATATCCTAATACTCATTTATTTATTTTCAAAGGCTTCACTATTGCTTAGTATACTCGAAAATTTTGTTAAATCTTTGTTAGAAAATTTATTAATATTGGTCAGCTATCTTATTAGCCATCCTATCAGCTTTGTACAATCTGAGATTAGTTGGGATTCTTCCTTGGTTGTTTATGGCCTTTTTGTGTGTGATCCTTTTGAGCCTTTTTTTTTGGTCTTTGTTCTTTGAGTTGAGTGGGGGAGAATTTTTTTTTTTTGCGGGATAAAGGAAGATTTCATTAACTCAATGAGGCTTCTCGGCCTCTGTAAGGTTTACAATGCAGTCTAATCCCGATCGCAACCAAACAGCCGTGCGCGGGGTACTACGCCCATACGCGGTGAGCGCGTGACTGACATTATTTTGTGATTTACTAATATGAGAAAAGGAAATCTCCCTTGATTCAACAGCTACTATTCCACGTATTTCCTCGACTAGCGCTCGGACTTGTGAGCGATTCGCCGACTGTGCTGACAGCATCGAGACCGCTTCAGTACTGTCCAGCTCCACCAAGATGGGCATGTTTGTACGGTGCAATGCCAGCTGCAATCCATCCATGCATGCTTCCAACTCCGCTTGGAGGCTATTATTACATGTAAACAACTGCCTGCATGCTGTGAAGATGAGCTCTCTTTTTTCATTTCTCAGGACCATACCACCACCTGCTGCACCTGTGGCCTGGACAAAACTTCCGTTGGTGTTGAGCTTTGTCCAGCCGGGTGGAGGGGGTACCCATTGAAGCGTTGACTCCTTCACACCGCTCGCATGTATAGGCCGGCCAACTTCATGCACAACCATTTTGCCTTTCACCAAGTCTGCATGTGGGAATTGGTGGATACTCAGCAAAGACGTGATGTACCCGTGAAGAAAACGCCTGGATGCTTCTGTGGGCGGAGGAGCCTTGTCGTGGGTAATTTCATTGCGGATGTACCACGCCCGCCACATGATCATGAGGACGACCATACGCGTCGTGTTCGACAGAGGGTTCAGAAGCGTGAAGAGCCACTCTGGCCCATCATTCTCTATGGTGTCCACCTTGGGGATCGGCCAATCTTTCTCCATGGCTCGCCAAAGGTCCCTGGCAAGTGGGCACCTGCACATCGTGTGGGGGAGAATTATAGAGGTTTCTTTTTCTTTCATATTATTAATTTAATCTAGTTATATTTATAAATAGGAGCATAACTATATAGTTGAAGATTCCACATGTGATAGTTTTCCATCTTAAAGCCTTGCACCTTAGTATAAAAAATTGCGCAATTGTCCTATTTTTTTGTTTATCTTGCTATAGTTATTTCTTGTAACTATGAAGCATATTCTTTGTAATTTATCTAGCATAGAAATAGTATTCACAATTTAATCTTAGTACTCCCTCCGTCCAGAAATACTTGTCGGAGGAATGAATGTATCTAGACGTATTTTAGTTTTAGATGCATCCATTTGTATCCATTTTTACGACAAGTATTTCCGAACGGAGGGAGTAGCATATATATTTTACAAGGGGCAAAGATATGTGGGCTACGTATGGAAATAAGTATTCAAGTCATGTGTTTCAATATGAGCATATGTATGCATGTAGAGGAATCTTCCACCACATGATATCATCATATTAACTGCTATTTCAAACTCCTTAAATGACTTATCTCACAAACAGTTGATTTGGTTAGCAACGCTGCTACACACATGATAGGATCTGGACGATTTCTGCACGATGCAGCAGATCATGCCATCCATGTGTAGTGGAAAACTGGGTATCACTGTTCGATCCTCATTCATACACAGTTCGTCCACACCAAGTCGTCGGCATAGTAGTTTCGTTTGGTTAGCGATCTATCTTCACCGATGTGTTCGTCTCGACTAGGGCTTAAAACAATATCCCATGTTATTATGTTTGGACTACAAAAATCCATTGTCAATAGGTGCCGCATTATAGTACCATTTGTTGGCAATATTGTGCATCCCTTGCTTTCTGTTTTCCATCTTACTCTTGTTGTTGATGTTGCGGACTGAGATAGTCTCATCTGAACCTAATGTAACATCCCAAAATTCAAAATTTTGGAATGTTATATTAAATAGATAGATTTGATTGATTGTTTGATAGATGGTGTGAAATTGAGAGAAATTCGAAACTTTTTTGAAAGTTAAATGAGAGGGAATAAAAGAACTTTCCCAAACTTTCATTTTGCTTTTATGATCTTCGTGAATTCAAATTCTTCCACAAAACCCTGGAGAGAAGATGACATGACTTCTTCCATTTATTTGAATGGCAAGGGGTATTGAAAATATTTGAATTTCATTCGGAAATATTTCCAATTCATAAACTTCATGCAACTCAATGATTTTCATGAGAGAAGATAAAATGACTTCTTCAAAACATATGAAATATGAGTTGGGAGTTTCGAAGGATCAAATTTAAAGTCCTTTTGGAATTTATTTTCAATTTAGAGTTATTTGGTTTTTATAAAAATTATTTTCTCCAAAAATAAAATATATGGAAAATAGGGTAAAATGATTCCCTACATCAAAAAATTGAGAGACATAAATTTGAAATCATTTTGGTATTTTTAAAATGATTTTTATTGGATTTTATTAGAGCAGTAGCACTCTTTGCTTTATTTGAATTTTTGTAGATTTCATTTGGTGCTAGAAAAATGTTCAAGTCGTAGAATATATTTTTCTGAAAATTTTGATATATTATATGCCTATATAATACTTTTTTTATTTTTTTATCTGGAAAATCTTAAAAAAACATTTCTCCTCCGCCGCCGAACTGGGCCGGCCCAACAGGCCACGACCCAGCCCAACCAGCGCGCCACCGCCTTCCTGCTCACGTGCCCCAGCGGGACTCGCCGGAGTCCGCCGCCCCCACGGCGCCCGTCGCCCCTTCGCCAAGTCAGCTGCCTCGCCCCTCCATAAATAGCGCGCCACCGCCACCGCGCCGCTCTCGCCTCGCTCGCCCGATTCGCGCCGCGCCGCAGATCGCCGCCGCCGCGCCCGATCCGACGCCGCCGCCGCTTTGGTTCGCCGCCGCCGTCTGCTGCCGCATTGCCATTACCGCCATTGTCTCTCGCGACGCTGCCACGTCGTCGCTCGCCTCGCCGCCGACGCCTGTCGCCGACTCGACGGAGCCGTGGCGGGCCGCCAGCCGTCCCTCCGGCGGTTTTCTCCGCCTAAACCACCGAGCCGGCCGAACCGGTATAACCCCGATCCAGTTTTATTTTAAGTTTTCGGTTTTTCTTTTTAGGCCAGTTTATTTTTTTAGTTAGTTTAGTTAGCGAGCGTTCGCTTGTTAGCTTCTGGTAGCGAAAGTTTTCCTTCTGTAGGGTTCTGTAGCGAACGTTCGTTCGATTGGATTTTTCTTTTTATTTTAGTTTACTGCCAGGGACCTATCCATAGTTATTTTTCTTTATCGATTAGTCCCTGTTTTTCAAACCTCCGCTACTTTTCGCTCGTTTATCCAAATCCAACGAAACCAACACCCACTTCTTGGTTACGATCCCCTCTACCCAGTTAATCAACTTGAACATGTTTCTGAAAGTTCTAAAATTTGATTTAAAACAAATTTGTATTTGAATTTGTTTGATCATAACTTGAGTTTTATAACTCCGATTTAGTTGATTCTTTTTGCTATTCGAATCTTTTGACCTAAACTTTATGATAAGGCCAAATTCACATAATTTTAGTACTTTTAGAAATTGTTTTATGTTGCAAGAGTTATTTGCTTGATTTTGATGTTTTCCGAATTTTCTTCTTCGATCTTTCAGATCCTTTCAGTGATTGCTTATGTGTGTTACTATTGCTTGCTTACGATAGATTGACCGGAGTGTGACGAGTAGAACTATCAGGAGTTTTGAGTGTGAATCATCTTCATCAACAGTACATGCAAGTTCACACTTTGATCATATCCCTTTCATAGGTAGTTTTCATGCATTAGTTTCAACCCTCAAACATTGCATGAGTAAGATTAATAACATGTGGGTATTGGGAAGTAGTTGATGAGGTAGGAACCTATTATCCTGTATTCAAACCTTGGGAGCTACTACTACGCTATGCTTATACTGCTATGCTATGCTCGTAGACGTGGATTGGGTTTGAGAGTATTCCATGACAGATATGAGGTTGTTTAATTAATGGTTCAACTTAAGGTGGCTACTTTAATACACATCTGGGTGGATTGTTGGTTTGGGCACCTAGGGAATCCAGTGTTGTCCTAGGAGATCCCGGGGCATCTGTGTGATCATCCTAAGGTCCGCCACCCAGGCTCAAAGGGATCATAAGATTATTCATGCTAGAAACTTCCGTGTGCAGCCACAAGCTATTATGGGCTCTAGCATAGTCGAGTATGTTGCATGACCTCTTCCAGTGATAGGCTAGCGGATGTAGGGGGTGTAGGTTGGTACTGTCTACCCGGGGTTAGAGTGAATGCTTCTGAAAGACTATGTCTCGGTCACCCGTTTCTCAAACACCCTGTAGTGCGAGAAATCCAACGGAGGAGATCGAGTCTTGTGCGGAAAAGTGCGCAAACCTCTGCAGAGTGTACAAACTAATCATGATTAGCCGTGTCCCCGGTTATGGACATCTTGAGTATCTATTTCTTGGATTATCATGTTGATCTCATCACTTTATTTTAACTAGATGATTCCCCGCGCGTTGCGGCGGGAATTCATAGCACTATATAGGAGGAAGATCTATGGCTCCAGAAATAGTAAAACCTGAAATAAATTGAAAGGCCAAAATGCACGGTTAATGCATGGTGGAGCATTTTAATTGGCTGAATTGGGGAGTGGGAATGGCGATGAAAGTGGTAATGGGTAGAAAGCCCTGTGCTCATTAGGCTCTGCTGGGCCTAAATTCAGAAAAGAACAATTTTGTTTGTAATAATCCTAAGAGAAGAAAATGGAGCGAGACCAACACGTTATCTAAAAATATGTCCGTTCAATTTAAGTGATCTTAGTTTGTTTTGGTATCTCAAAATATCAATTCAATTTAGATATAAGATTTGCACCAATAACAGCTATCACGTAATCAAATAATGGAAGACGATTGAACAGAAAAATAAAAATGAGAGGGAGAGAGAGATACTTCTGAAGTAAAGCAATTTTTCTTGCGTTCATTGCAAATGCTACTTCCTTATCATACTTGGCATGCTCCTCTACCATAGGTCCACCGGCTGTATACATGTACCTTGATGCCGACCCCTCTAAAATCTCCATCACTATCTTTTACGATGAGGTCCCTATGTGTACATGCCATATCAAAATCCACGTACAGCTCCTCGTCAGTCTGGGCACTCTGGAAACATGAGAAGCAGAGGAGAGCATCGGTCGAGCCAACCCCTGCGGCTGAGGTATAAAGGAAAAATTTGGCGGGCAGCCAAAGAGTGAACGAAAAGTTCAGACTCCAAACCATACTACATGGGATTATTCAAATGCTATTGTATACAGCTTAAAGGAAAAATGGTACAGACCAAGTAATCAGAATTCAGAATGCTGGGTCGTCACTCTAGCTACCGCCTGGGGCAACACCGTGCGACCGCAGCATGGGGATAGGTTGCTCCGGCCCTCGGCACTACTCGGCGTTGCTACTCGCTGCCACGGTGCGGCCGGCAGCCCGACAGCTCGACCTCTGGCTCTCCTTGTAGGTGCCCTGCAGCCGTGCACCTTTGCCATCGGCCGATTCAGCCCTGATGTATGCCTGTAGATGTGATCATGTGAAAGCATGGCAGTGGCGGCTGGATGCGAAGGACGAAGCTACCGAGCGAGGCGAGGGTTGGATGTGCACGAAGTGGTGGGTTGGGATCACGGCACCTTCCATCGATGCCTCCGCTGCCAACCCTCAGCTCCCGGCGCGGCCGCCGCTGCCAACCCTCAGCTCCCGGCGCGGCCGCCGCTGCCACCCCCACATCTGCTCCCACCCTTTCCCATCTGATGGAGTCCGGCTGCCCCCCGTTGAGTCCTTCCTCCTCGAAGGAGGCGTCGCTTGACATCGCCGAAGCCGCGACTTGGTGCATGCATATTACGTGCTTCCTCTTGATACACAATCCGACGGCTTCTCCTCCGCTTGATGCTGGCACTTGATTCGAGTTTCACCCAGCGCATTCGAACGATAGATGTGGCCGGGCAGCCGGATCCGAGTCCCATCCGGGACCGCTAGACACGAAGTGGGGTGACGATAGAAGTGAAGAAGATTTCCTGTGATTGGGAAAGCCGCAGGGGGAGAAGGAAGGGGAAGGGAGAAGGTATAATAGGCGCCGATCAGGGAGATGAAGCGGAGAAGGTTAGCGTTCAAGCTTCCAAATTAAATTGGACGGTGGTGCGAGAGGAAAGTGGGGGCGCTGGGTTGGGCTGGATGACGGAAAGAGGCGTCCGTGGGCAGCCTCTATGGTCCTACCAGCAGTAACGCTCCCGTAAAAAAAAGCAGTAACGTTGTTGTTTTCTATTGTGGTGGGCCCCGCATGTAATCCTCTAGCTAAATGATGACGTGGCAGTCTTGCTGATGTGGATGGGCTGCATGTCAAGAGAAATACAATAGTGGGGATGAACTATTTAGGTACTATAGATTAATTTGATTGGGTTAATGATTATTATTTTGGGATTGAGTTGGAGGAACCTTCTCAATATTTATCAACCAACTTTGTAGTTAAATAAAATATATTCCTTGCAGTAGGAAAAATTTGGCTTTTCGCAAAAACATTACAACCATAGAGCTTTTCCACCAGCCAAATATGCATGTAGTATAGCCTTTATTCATCATTATCCTATGGTGTGAATTTGCCAGTACATTCAATGTACTGACCCTTTGTGGCTGCAACGTCTCATGTTGCAGGATTTCGTACGACGAGTAAGTGATACATTAGGGTTACGATTTCTACACTCAACTTTGTCGTTGGTGTTGATGGGAATCCACAACCTTGTAGTTACTTCCGCTATTTGGATTGAGGTAATAGTATTTACGTTGCTTTATACATGTGATTTACCTCTGTTATAAATCCTCGAGTACTGTGTTTGTCAGCATACTGATTCAGGGATGACACTTAAGCACAGAGACTTGACCTTCTGAGGTCGGGTCGCTACAAGATGGTATCAGAGCACATGTTGACTGTAGGACGTGACCCTAGAAACTGGCAAGCCCATAGGAAAGATTTTTCTCTACAACTTTCTCTTCAAAAGGATCTTTTACCTCTCTTCTCTTCTGAGCTTATTCAAATATTCCCTTTTAGTGAGACTATATCCTTTCCCTCTTTTGGCCACACGAAGATTCGACTGATGAGACCACTCCGACAAGATATCGGACAACTAAGACCACTTCGAAATGGAGAGGATTTTTTCGTGCAATGGAAACTACAATGGTTGAAGACAACGAAGACTAGGAGAATTTGAAGACTCTGAAGAATTTCCCGATTGTTATGACTAGGAAGGCTACCCTTATGGAATTTGTCAGACCATGGAAGCTGGCAATACCCGAGATCAAGGTGTGTCGGAGAAAGACCGGAACATGGAGCAGTAGAACTCAAAGATTTTGTCAAGAAAACCCTAATGGAGGAGATATCAACTAGGGAATGATAGCCCATGGCAATGACAAGGGAAGAAACATGGCTATCCATGAGGTTATCGCTCGCTTATGCTATTGTCACCGTGCTGAGTTAAGCGTGCATATGCATGGAAGGATTGGATGGTAGAAGGCTGATGGAGCACCTATCAGCAAAAGATGAAGTTTTAATCTTAGATGGTGTATCACCAGGATCTGGAGTATTACCTGAAGAATTTTTAGATGGACCTTCAGGAAGCCGTATTTGACAAAGAAGTGTTTCGTGAAGAACATAGGACCTAGAAGCTGAAAGTAGCCAAGATGGAGGAGCAAAACCTCGAGATACCGGAGATTCGTCAGGAACTGAAGGACAGTAGGACCATGGTTCATGCCAAGGATATAGAAAACCCAGAAGTTTGGAATGCAACTCTAAAAGGACGTCACGAGAGACTTCGCGTCAACAGAGATGATCAGGCAAAAGAACTTGAGAAGGATTAACATGATCGGAAGAAGCCATCGAGACATGAACAAGACTTGAAGAGTTTGGTGACGTTGAAGATTTATTTGACCTTTAGAAGACCAAACCCCTGTTATATACTTACGTTAGATGCGATGATTGTGAGCTGTCATTTGTTTGATGTTTTTCCGAGAGCCACAAATAAAATATGTCTTTTCAAAACTATGTTTGCATTGTGTGCATCCCTCTCGATCTCTCTTATATCACCCCCAAAACCCTTAGATCCCAAAAGATGACGAATGGATATGGACGAGTATTCCCGAGATTCATGACACAGCCGGAAGTAGCACACTGGATACGGAACATGGAAGATCGCATGAAGGAGCACGGTATTGAAGGAGAGTATATGGTTCCATACACTCTACAAAAGATCACACAAGGTGCTGTAAAATGGCGAGAGATACGTCAAGCCATACAAGGATGGAATGGAACCAATGTTTGGGATGAATTCAAGACGATTCTACCGAGGTCCCGTCTTTCCCGAAAGCCATATAAACCTAAAGAGCAGAAGCCTTGTGCACGTAAGATTTGTGGAGAAGTGGGACACACCCATAAAGAAGACAAGGATGAATGCCCTAACTGTGAAGGAAGTCACCCAACTGAAGAATGTCCAACTAGGCAGATCACTTGTTTCTTGTGTGAAGGGACTACCCACTACCCTGCTCAGTGTCACATTTACCCCATGGTACAAAGAACCATCCAGCAGAAGAAAGAAGCAATGAAAGAAGCCCTTATGGAGATTTTGGAAGAACCTGTGATGAAGGAAGAGGTGGAGGACACACCCGAAAAAGACCCAGTTAAACCCTGCACCAAGTCTTGCTATTCGTGTGGGGAAGAAGGGCACTTTTCCCAGAATTGTCTGAGGGAGATCTGGTAGCATTCCCGATAGAGGAAGTAGAGTATGACCCACAGAAAATAGAAGCCCTGACTAGAAGAGAAAAGTCCAGAAAGAGAAGTGGATTGGATTCCAGGAAGGATCTGAGTCATATCACCTGTTACAGTTGCAAGGATTTCGGTCATTACACTAATAACTGTCGAAAGAAGCAGCCAAGAGCCCAAAGGGCGGACACCATTCCCAAGAAGCCTAAAGACTTATCAGAAGTTATTTGTTTCCGCTGCAGGGAAACATGACACTATGCTAATAAATGTCCCGACAAGATGAAAGCTGGAGCTAAGTAGTTGAGAACTTAACATTGGTAATAAGCGTAGTAGGAAGCATTCTTTTTTGGGGACATGGAGTGAGTTATGGAATGGAAGCTTGAGATATTGTAATGAATTCATGAAATCAATAAAATTCTTGTGTCATGATTTCATACGCTGAATCTTTATGAGTGTTACTCTATGAAGAAGGATTTTTGACCATTTTCGAGGATATGAGAAATATGGTCTATGGAAGAAATGTGCATTATAAGGGTGGTAGTACCCTGTGAGGACCCCTGACCCTTAGAAAAGATAAGGATATTACACGGAGTGGATTTCGGACAAAATAAGTGTGTGTTTTGTCTCGATAGGTGGGATACCCCAAGAGTATGAAGGGATGAAGTACTATTGGATATAAAGGAGGTATAATGTTGGTTTTGGAGCAATTGTAACTCCATGATGAGTCTGAGTAATCACGTCTTAGTTTGGTTACAATAGAAGGAAGAAAGATAGTACAATTGGATGGATTTAAGAATGCTAGGAAGCTGGATGTTGGAGTAATGATTAGTTGCCCCGATAATGAGTTCAAGGATTACAAGTGTGAGATGGGTCATAACCCACAGACCCCAGGACCTGCCAGGAAGCAAGCACATCCTTGCTGAAGGAAAAACCCTGGAAGAAGATATGCCTTTATCGACATACGATCTTATAGGAATAAAGCAAAATCTGAGAGTTGCGAAGGAACTATAGATGTTTGTTTGGCTTGCAGAATCAATGGATTTATCCGAACTTAGTTTGTCGACAAGAGAAATTTGGCATTGCTTGTGAGGATGACCGAGTGTTAGAACACGAGATTCGGTAAACCGTATACAAGGTAATGATTCGGGTGTGGGATGGATTGATCACCATACCGACTTACTCTTATTATTCGCCTTGCTATGTGGGATGGTAAATCTGAGTGACTTGCCTATAGTAGAGAGACGGCGATATAAAACCTTGTTTAAACCTTAGAATGGTATAAGTATTTTCTCTTGTACAAGGCAGCCGTCGCCAACCGTAGGTTATACTGTGAGGTTTAACCCTGACCCATTTCCTGCAGGAGAAACCATAAATTTTTGACCACCATGAGATACCGATAGTTGTTTAGTATTGGCACCAGACCCGTCAGCTAAGAAGACCCAGTCTCGGAATAACCATACCAAGATATAAGGACAGAAGAATTGCGGTAAAGGTTGTGCCACTACCGGAAGAGCCAGAGAAGGAATTTTCCCGAGAATTTGAGAAGACCGGCCCCGTCAAGAATAAGGATGGAGTATATGAGTTTTGATGGAACCGTAACGATGTTTCTAAGGGTGGTAGCACCCCAGATCCCGGAAACGATCGATGGATTTTTAGATGACCCCGAACCTAACCTATTTCTTTCTAGCCTCTCCGAATCTCGAGGACGAGATTCATTTTAAGGGTCGTAGGTTTGTAACATCCCAAAATTCTAAATTTTGGAATGTTATATTAAATAGATAGATTTGATTGATTGTTTGATTGATGCTGTGAAATTGAGTGAAATTCGAAAGTTTTTTAAAGTTAAATGAGAGGGAATAAAAGGACTTTCCCAAACTTTCATTTTGCTTTTATGATCTTCGTGAATTCAAATTCTTTGCACCACAAAACCCTGGAGAGAAGATGACATGACTTCTTCCATTTATTTAAATGGCAAGGGGTGTTGAAAATATTTGAATTTCATTCGAAAATATTTCCAATTCATAAACTTCATGCAACTCAATGATTTTCATGAGAGAAGATAAAATGACTTCTTCAAAACATATGAAATATGAGTTGGGAGTTTCGAAGGATCAAATTTAAAGTCCTCTTGGAATTTATTTTCAATTTGGAGTTATTTGGTTTTATTCAAATTATTTTCTCCAAAAATAAAATATATGGAAAACTGGGTAAAATGATTCCCTACATAAAAAATTGAGAGAAATAAATATGAAATCATTTTGGTATTTTTAAAATGATTTTTATTGGATTTTATTAGAGCAGTAGAACTCTTTGCTTTATTTGAATTTCTGTAGATTTTATTTGGCGCTAGAAAAATGTTCAAGTCGTAGAATATCTTTTTCTAAAAAATTTGATATATCATATGCCTATATAATACTTTTTATTATTTTATTTTTTTATCTGGAAAATCTAAAAAAACATTTCTACTCCGCCGCCGAACTGGGCCGGCCCAACAGGCCACGGCCCAGCCCAGCCAGCTGTCGCCGCTTTCTCGTCAAGGTGCCCAATGGACTCGCCGAGTCCGCCGCCCCACGGCGCTGTCGCCTCGCCAAGTCAGCGCCGCCTCCATAAATAGCGCGCCACCGCCACCGCCGCTCTTGCTCGTGATCTCGCACCGTCGCCGCAGATCGCCGCCGCCGCCAAGGCTTCGATCTCGAGCCGCCGCCGTTTGTTCACCACCGTCATTGTTGCCGTTGTTACCGCCGCCATGCGCCGCCGCGCGCCGCCGCCGCCTCGCCTCGCCGCCGACGCCTGTCGCCGGACTCGCTGAGCCGCCGCCCGCCGTCCCGCCGGCGGTTTTCTCCGCCTAAACCACTTAGCCGGCCGAACCGGTGTAACACCGATCCAGTTTTATTTCAAGTTTTCAGTTTTTCTATTTAGTCCGGTTTATTTTTTTTGTTAGTTTAGTTAGCGAGCATTCGTTTGTTAGCTTCTGGTAGCGAACGTTTTCGTTCTGTAGGGTTCTGTAGCGACCGTTCGTTCGATAGGATTTTTCTTTTCATTTTGGTTTACTGCGAGGGACCTATCCGTAGTTATTTTTCTTTACCGATTAGTCCCTATTTTTCAAACCTCCGCTACTTTTCGCTCGTTTATCCAAATCCAATGAAACCAACACCCACTTCTACGTTACGATCCCCTCTACCCAGTTAATCAATTTGAACATGTTTTTGAAAGTTTTAAAATTTGATTTCAAACAGATTTGTATTTGAACTTCGTTTGATCATAACTTGAGTTTTATAACTCCGATTTAGTTGATTCTTTTTGCTATTCGAAGCTCTTGACCTAAACTTTCTGATAAGGCCAACATAATTTTGGTATTGTTAGAAATTGTTTTATGTTGCAAGAGGTATTTGCTTGGTTTTGATGTTTTCTGAATTGTCTTCTTCGGTCTTTCCGATCCTTTGAGTGATTGCTTATGTGTGTTTACTATTGCTTGCTTACGATAGATTGACAGGAGTGTGACGAGTAGAACTATCAGGAGTTTTGAGTGCGAATCATCTGCATCAACAGTACATGCAAGTTCGCACTTTGATCATATCCCTTTCATACCTAGTTTTTATGCATTAGTTTCAACCCTCAAACATTGCATGAGTAGGATTGATAACATGTGGGTATTGGAAGTAGTTGATGAGGTAGGAACCTATTGTCCTGTATTCAAACCTTGGGAGTTACTACTACGCTATGCTTATACTTCTATGCTATGCTCATATGCGTGGATTGGGTTTGAGAGTATTCCATGACAGATATGAGGTTGTTTAATTAATGGTTCAACTTCAGGTGGCTACTTTAATACACATCTGAAGGAAATATGCCCTAGAGGCAATAATAAAGTTATTATTTATTTTCTTATTTCATTTTAAATGTTTATTATTCATGCTAGAATTGTAACCGGAAACATAATACATGTGTGAATACATAGACAAACATAGTGTCACTAGTATGCCTCTACTTGACTAGCTCGTTAATCAAAGATGGTTAAGTTTCCTAACCATAAACATGAGTTGTCATTTGGTTAACGGGATCACATCATTAGGAGAATGATGTGATTGACTTGACCCATTCCATTAGCTTAGCACTTGATCGTTTAGTATGTTGCTATTGCTTTCTTCATGACTTATACATGTTCTTATGACTATGAGATTATGCAACTCCTGTTCATCGGAGGAACACTTTGTGTGCTACCAAACGCCACAACGAATCGGGTGTTTATAAAGGTACTCTCTGGTGTCTCCGAAGGTGCTTGTTGGGTTGGCGATTTCGAGATTAGGATTTGTCACTCCGATTGTCGGAGAGGTATCTCAGGCCCTCTCGGTAATGCACATCACTTAAGCCTTGCAAGCATTGCAACTAATGAGTTAGTTATGGATGATGTATTACGGAACGAGTAAAGAGACTTGCCGTAACGAGATTGAACTAGGTATTGAGATACCGACGATCGAATCTCGCAAGTAACATACCGATGACAAAGGGAACAACGATGTTGTTATGCGGTCTCGACCGATAAAGATCTTCGAGAATATGTGGTAGCCAATATGAGCATCCAGGTTCCGCTATTGGTTATTGACCGGAGACGGTCTCGGTCATGTCTACATAGTTCTCGAACCCATAGGGTCCGCACGCTTAACGCTTCGATGATGCTTATATTATGAGTTTATATGTTTTGATGTACCAAGGTTGTTCGAGTCCCGGATGTGATCACGGACATGACGAGGAGTCTCGAAATGTTCGAGACATGAAGATTGATATATTGGAAGCCTATGTTTGGATATCGGAAGTGTTCCGGGTGAAATCGGGATTTTTCCGGAGTACCGGAGGGGTTACCGGAACCCCCCGGGGGTTAATGGGCCATAGTGGGCCTTGGTGGAGAAGAGGAGAGGCGACCAGGGCAAGAGCCGTGCGCCCCTCCCCCCTAGTCCGAATAGGACAAGGAGAGGGGGGCGGCGCTCCTCCCCTTCCTTCTTCTCCTCCACCTCTTTCTCCCCAAGTCCTAATCCAACTAGGAAAGGGGGGGGAGTCCTACTCCCGGTGGGAGTAGGGCTCCTCCTGGCGCGCCCCCCTTGGCCGTCCGCACCTCCCCCTTGCTCCTTTATATACGGGGGCAGGGGGGCACCCTAGAGACACAATAATTTATCGTTTGTTCTTTTAGCCGTGTGCGGTGCCCCCCTCCACCATAGTCCACCTCGATAATACTGTAGCGGTGCTTAGGCGAAGTGCTGCGTCGGTAGAACATCATCGTCGTCACCACACCGTCGTGCTGTCGAAACTCTTCCTGAACACTCGGCTGGATCGGAGTTCGAGGGACGTCATCGGGCTGAACGTGTGCTGAACTCGGAGGTGCCGTGCGTTTGGTACTTGATCGGTCGGATCATGAAGACGTACGACTACATCAACCGCGTTGTGCTGACGCTTGCGCTTTCGGTCTACGAGGGTACGTGGACACACTCTCCCTTCTCGTTGCTCTGCATCACCATGATCTTGCGTGTGCGTAGGAATATCTGTTGAAATTACTACGTTCCCCAACAACATCTAGGTGGATTGTTGGTTTGTGCACCTGGGGAATCCAGTGTTTTCCTAAGATATCCCGGGGCATCCGTGTGATCATCCTAAGGTCCGCCACCCAGGCTTAAAGGGATCATAAGATTATTCATGATAGAAACTTCCGTGTGCAGCCACAAGCTATTATGGGCTCTAGTATAGTCGAGTATGTTGCATGACCTCTTCTAGTGGTAGGCTAGCAGATGTAGGGGGTGTAGGTTGGTACTGGCTACCCGGGGTTAGAGTGAATGCTTCTGAGAGACTGTGTCTTGGTCATCCGTTTCTCAAACACCATGTAATGCGAGAAATCCAACGGAGGAGATCGAGTCTTGTTGGGAGAAGTGCGCAAACCTCTGCAGAGTGTACAAACTAATCATGATTAGCCGTGTCCCCGGTCATGGACATCTCGAGTATCTAGTTCTTGGATTATCATGTTGATCTCATCACTTTATTTTAATTAATTTGATTGGGTTAATGATTATTATTTTTGGATTGAGTTGGAGGAACCTTCTCAATATTTATCAACCAACTTTGTAGTTAAATAAAATATATTCCTTTGCAGTAGGGAAAAATTGGCTTTTCGCAAAAACATTACAACCATAGAGCTTTTCCACCAGCCAAATATGCATGTAGTGATAGCCTTTATTCATCATTATCCTATGGTGTGAATTTGCCAGCACATTCAATGTACTGACCCTTTGTGGCTGCAACGTCTCATGCTGCAAGATTTCTTACGATGAGTAAGTGATACGTTGGGGTTACGATTTCTACACTCAACTTTGCCGTTGGTGTTGATGGGAATCCACAACCTTGTTGTTACTTCCGCTATTTGGATTGAGGTAATAGTATTTACGTTACTTTATACATGTGATTTACCTCTGTTATAAATCCTCGAGTACTGTGTTTGTCAGCATACCGATCCAGGGATGACACTTAAGCACAGAGACTTGACCGTCTGAGGTCGGGTCGCTACAAGATGGTATCAGAGCACATGTTGACGGTAGGACGTGACCCTAGAAACTGGCAAGCCCATAGGAAAGATTTTCTCTACAACTTTCTTTTCAAAAGGATCTTTTACCTCTATTCTCTTCTGAGCTTATTCAAATATTCCCTTTTAGTGAAACTATCCCCTTTCCCCCTTTTGGCCACACGAAGATTCGACTGACGAGACCACTCCGAAAAGATATCGGACAACTAAGACCACTTCGGAATGGAGAGGATTCTACCGTGCAATGGAAACCACAATGGTTGAAGACAACGAAGACTAGGAGAATTTGAAGACTCTAAAGAATTTCCCGATTGTTATGACTAGGAAGGCTACCCTTATGGAATTTGTCACACCATGGAAGCTGGCAATACCCGAGATCAAGGTGTGTCGGAGAAAGACCGGAACATGGAGCAGTAGAACTCAAAGATGTTGTCAAGAAAACCCTAATGGAGGAGATATCAACTATGGAATGATAGCCCATGGCAATGACAAGGGAAGAAACATGGCTATCCATGAGGTTATCGCTCGCTTATGCTATTGTCACCGTGCTGAGTTAAACGTGCATATGCATGGAAGGATTGGATGGTAGAAGGCTGATGGAGCACCTATCAGCAAAAGATGAAGTTTTAATCTTAGATGGTGTATCACCAGGATCTGGAGTATTACCTGAAGAATTTTTAGATGGACCTTCAGGAAGCCGTATTTGACAAAGAAGTGTTTTGTGAAGAACTCAGGACCCAAAAGCTGAAAGTAGCCAAGCTGGAGGAGCAAAACCTCGAGATACCGGAGATTCGTCAGGAACTGAAGGACAGTAGGACCATGGTTCATGCCAAGGATAAAGAAAACCCAGAAGTTTGGAACGCAACTCTTAAAGGACGTCACGAGAGACTTCGCGTCAACAGAGATGATCTGGCAAAAGAACTTGAGAAGGATTAACATGATCGAAAGAAGCCATCGAGACATGAACAAGACTTGAAGAGTTTGGCGACGTTGAAGATTTATTTGACCTTTAGAAGACCAAACCCCTCTTATATACTTACGTTAGATGCAATGATTGTGAGCTGTCATTTGTTTGATGTTTTTCCGACAACCACAAATAAAATACGTCTTTTCAAAACTATGTTTTCATTGTGTGCATCCCTCTAGATCTCTCTTATCTCACTCCCAAAACCCTTAGATCCCAAAAGATGACGAATGGAGATGGACGAGTATTCCCGATATTCATGACACAACCAGAGGTAGCACACTGGATACGGAACATGGAAGATCGCATGAAGGAGCACGGTATTGAAGGAGAGTATATGGTTCCATACACCGTACGAAAGATCACACAAGGTGCTGCAAAATGGCGAGAGATACGTCAAGCCATACAAGGATGGAATGGAACCAATGCTTGGGATGATTCAAGACGATTCTACTGAGGTCCCATCTTACCCGAAAGCCATGTAAACCTAAAGAGCAGAAGCCTTGTGCACGTAAGATTTGTGGAGAAATGGGACACACCCATAAAGAAGACAAGGATGAATGCCCTAACTGTGAAGGAAGTCACCCAACGGAAGAATGTCCAACTAGGTAGATCACTTGTTTCTTGTGTGAAGGGACTACCCACTATCCTGCTCAGTGTCACATTTACCCCATGGTACAAAGAACCATCCAGCAGAAGAAAGAAGCAATGAAAGAAGCCCTTATGGAAATTTTAGAAGAACCTGTGATGAAGGAAGAGGTGGAGGACACACCCGAAAAAGACCCAGTTAAACCCTATACCAAGTCTTGCTATTCGTGTGGGGAAGAAGGGCACTTTTCCCAGAATTGTCTGAGGGAGATCTGGTAGCATTCCCGACAGAGGAAGTAGAGTATGACCCACAGAAAATAGAAGCCCTGACTAGAACGGAAAAGTCCAGAAAGAGAAGTAGATTGGATTCCAGGAAGGATCTGAGTGATATCACCTATTACAGTTGCAAGGATTTCGGTCATTACACTAATAACTGTCGAAAGGAGCAGCCAAGAGCTCAAAGGGCGGACACCATTCCCAAGAAGCCTAAAGACTTATCAGAAGTTATTTGTTTCCGCTGCAGGGAAACATGACACTATGCTAATAAATGTCCCGACAAGACGAAAGCTGGAGCTAAGTAGTTGAGAACTTAACATTGGTAATAAGCGTAGTAGGAAGCATTCTTTTTTGGGGACATGGAGTGAGTTATGGAATGGAAGCTTGAGATATTGTAATGAATTCATGAAATCAATAAAATTCTTGTGTCATGATTTCATACGCTGAATCTTTATGAGTGTTACTCTATGAAGAAGGATTTTTGACAATTTTCGAGGATATGAGAAATATGGTCTATGGAAGAAATGTGCATTTTAAGGGTGGTAGTACCCTGTGAGGACCCCTGACCCTTAGAGAAGATAAGGATATACCACGGAGTGGATTTCGGACAAAATAAGTGTAAGTTTTGTCTCGATATGTGGGATACCCCAAGAGTATGAAGGGATGAAGTACTATTGGATATAGAGGAGGTAGAATGTTGGTTTTGGAGCAATTGTAACTCCATGATGAGTCTGAGTAATCATGTCTTAGTTTGGTAACAATAGAAGGAAGAAAGATAGTACAATTGGATGGATTTAAGAATTCTAGGAAGCTGGATGTTGGAGTAATGATCAGTTGCCCCGATAATGAGTTCAAGGATTACAAGTGTGAGATGGGTCATAACCCACAGGCCCCAGGACCTGCCAGGAAGCAAGCACATCCTTGCTGAAGGAAAAACCCTGGAAGAAGATATGCCTTTATCGACTGACGATCTTATAGGAATAACGCAAAACCTGAGAGTTGTGAAGGAACGATAGATGTTTGTTTGGCTTGCAGAATCAATGGATTTATCCGAACTTAGTTCGTCGACAAGAGAAATTCTGCATTGCTTGTGAGGATGACCGAGTGTTAGAATGCGAGATCCGCTAAACCGTATACAAGGTAATGATTCTGGTGCGGGATGGCTTGATCACCATACCGACTTACTCTTATTATTCGCCTTGCTATGTGGGATGGTAAATCTGAGTGACTTGCCTATAGTAGAGAGACGGTGATATAAAACCTTGTTTAAACCTTAGAATGGTATAAGTATTTTTTCCCTTGTACAAGGCAGCCGTCGCCAACCGTAGGTTATACGGTGAGGTTTAACCCAGACCCATTTCCTGCAGGAGAAACCATAAATTGTTGACCACCATGAGATATCGATAGTTGTTTAGTATTGGCTCCAGACCCGTCAGCTAAGAAGACCCAGTCTCGGAATAACCATACCAAGATATAAGGACAGAAGAATTATGGTAAAGGTTGTGCCACTATCGGAAGAGCCAAAGAAGGAATTTCCCGAGAATTTGAGAAGACCGGCCCCGTCAAGAATAAGGATGGAGTATATGAGTTTTGATGGAACCGTAATGATGTTTCTAAGGGTGATAGCACCCCAGACCCCTGAGACGATCGATGGATTTTGAGATGACCCCGAACCTAACCTATTTCTTTCTAGCCTCTCCGATTCTCGAGGACGAGATTCGTTTTAAGGGTGGTAGGTTTGTAACATCCCAAAATTCTAAATTTTGGAATGTTATATTAAATAGATAGATTTGATTGATTGTTTGATTGATGGTGTGAAATTGAGTGAAATTCGAAACTTTTTGAAAGTTAAATGAGAGGGAATAAATGGACTTTCCCAAACTTTCATTTTGCTTTTATGATCTTCGTGAATTCAAATTCTTTGCACCACAAAACCCTGGAGAGAAGATGACATGACTTCTTCCATTTATTTAAATGGCAAGGGGTGTGGAAAATATTTGAATTTCATTCGGAAATATTTCCAATTCATAAACTTCATGCAACTCAATGATTTTCATGAGAGAAGATAAAATGACTTCTTCAAAACATATGAAATATGAGTTGGGAGTTTTGAAGGATCAAATTTAAAGTCCTTTTGGAATTCATTTGCAATTTGGAGTTATTTGGTTTTTATTCAAATTATTTTTCTCCAAAAATAAAATATATGGAAAATAGGGTAGAATGATTCCTACATCAAAAAATTGAGAGAAATAAATTTGAAATCATTTTGGTATTTTAAAATGATTTTTATTGGATTTTATTAGAGCAGTAGCACTCTTTGCTTTATTTGAATTTCTATAGATTTTATTTGGTGCTAGAAAAATGTTCAAGTCGTAGAATATCTTTTTTTTGAAAATTTTGATATATTAGATGCCTATATAATATTTTTGTTTATTTTGTTTTATTTATTTTATTTTGTTTGTCTGGAAAATCTTAAAAAAACATTTCTCCTCCGCCGCCGAACTGGGCCGGCCCAACAGGCCACGGCCCAGCCCAGCCCAATGCGCCGCCGCTTTCCTCGCTCGCGTGCTCAATGGACTCGCCGAGTCCGCCGCCCCCACGGCGCCTCGCCCCTCGCAAAGTCAGCCGCCCGCCTCCATAAATAGCGCCACCGCGCCGCTCGCTCGCCTCGCCTCGCCTCAGATCTCGCCGCCGCCCGCCCGTGTTCGGTCCGAACCGCCGCCGCTTTGGTTCGTCGCCGCCACAGTATCTTTGGTGCCATGTTACCGCCGCCATAGCCAGCAGCCACGCGCATCGCCGCCTCGCCTCGCCCGCCGCCGACGCCTGTCGCGGACTTCGGCTGAGCCCATGACCCGCCGCCCGCCGTCCCGCCGGCGGTTTTCTCTGCCTAAACTACTGAGCCGGCCGAACCGGTATAACCCCGATCCAGTTTTATTTTAAGTTTTCGGTTTTTCTTTTTAGCCCGGTTTATTTTTTTAGTTAGTTTAGTTAGCGAGTGTTCGCTTGTTAGCTTATGGTAGCGAACGTTTTCGTTCTGTAGGGTTCTGTAGTGAACGTTCGTTCGATAGGATTTTTCTTTTTATTTTAGTTTACTGCCAGGGACCTATCCGTAGTTATTTTTCTTTACCGATTAGTCCCTGCTTTTCAAACCTCCGCTACTTTTCGCTCGTTTATCCAAATCCAACGAAACCAACACCCACTTCTTGGTTACGACCCCCTCTACCCAGTTAATCAACTTGAACATGTTTTTGAAAGTTTTAAAATTTGATTTCAAACATATTTGTATTTGAACTTCGTTTGATCATAACTTGAGTTTTATAACTCCGATTTAGTTGATTATTTTTGCTATTCGAAGCTCTTGACCTAAACTTTCTGATAAGGCCAAATTCACATAATTTTGGTACTGTTAGAAATTGTTTTATGTTGCAAGAGTTATTTGCTTGGTTTTGATGTTTTCCGAATTGTCTTCTTCGATCTTTCCGATCCTTTGAGTGATTGCTTATGTGTGTTTACTAGTGCTTGCTTACGATAGATTGACCGGAGTGTGACGAGTAGAACTATCAGGAGTTTTGAATGCGAATCGTCTTCATCAACAGTACAGGCAAGTTCACACTTTGATCATATCCCTTTCATACCTAGTTTTTATGCATTAGTTTCAACCCTCAAACATTGCATGAGTAGGATTGATAACATGTGGGTATTGGGAAGTAGTTGATGAGGTAGGAACCTATTGTCATGCATTCAAACCTTGGGAGTTACTACTACGCTATGCTTATACTGCTATGCTATGCTCGTAGACGTGGATTGGGTTTGAGAGTATTCCATGACAGATATGAGGTTGCTTAATTAATGGTTCAACTTAAGGTGGCTACTTTAATACACATCTGGGTGGATTATTGGTTTGGGCACCTGGGGAATCCAGTGTTGTCGTAGGAGATCCCGGGGCATCTGTGTGATCATCCTAAGGTCCGCCACCCAGGCTCAAAGGGATCATAAGATTATTCGTGCTAGAAACTTCTATGTGCAGCCACAAGCTATTATGGGCTCTAGCATAGTTGAGTATGTTGCATGACCTCTTCCAGTGGTAGGCTAGCAGATGTAGGTGGGTGTAGGTTGGTACTGTCTACCTGGGGTTAGAGTGAATGCTTCTGAAAGACTGTGTCCCAGTCATCCGTTTCTGAAACACCCCGTAGTGCGAGAAATTCAACGGAGGAGATCGAGTCTTGTGGGGAAAAGTGCGCAAACCTCTGCAGAGTGTACAAACTAATCATGATTAGCCGTGTCCCCGGTTATGGACATCTTGAGTATCTAGTTCTTGGATTACCATGTTGATCTCATCACTTTATTTTAATTAATTTGATTGGGTTAATGATTATTATTTTGGGATTGAGTTGGAGGAACCTTCTCAATATTTATCAACCAACTTTGTAGTTAAATAAAATATATTCCTTTACAGTAGGGAAAAATTGGCTTTTCGCAAAAATATTACAACCATAGAGCTTTTCCACCAGCCAAATATGCATGTAGTGATAGCCTTTATTCATCATTATCCTATGGTGTGAATTTGCCAGTACATTCAATGTACTGACTCTTTGTGGCTGCAACGTCTCATGTTGCAGGATTTCTTACGACGAGTAAGTGATACGTTAGAGTTACGATTTTTACACTCAACTTTGGCGTTAGTGTTGATGGGAATCCACAACCTTGTTGTTACTTCCGCTATTTGGATTGAGGTAATAGTATTTACGTTACTTTATACATGTGATTTACCTCTGTTATAAATCCTCGAGTACTGTGTGTCAGCATACCGATCCAGGGTGACACTTAAGCACAGAGACTTGACCGTCTGAGGTCGGGTCGCTACACCTAACAAGTGGGATCAATTAATGAAAAAATCTTATTTGCCAAAAGGTGGCTTCGAGTGCAAAATGAATGGGTGTTGCTTGTTTTGTGTGGTCGATCGGTTCACTAAATATAATTCAGTAAGACTATAATGTATGGACATATATATGTAATCCCCCCTTGTATTTCTGTCTATGTAACTACTTGGGGTAGGATCTTTAAGACCAGTTCTTTGGTGATAAATGACGTGTTATGATCCTAAAAAGAAACTCTACAGTTGAGATTAACCATATTTAGAAGTAAGAAATTAGCAGAACTAGTTGTGTGTACTGTGCAATTTCGTTGGAATTAGAACACAATTGATTATTTTTACCTTTTTGGAAGTATGAACATAAGTAGCATATTGATGACGAGATATTAGACAAAGCAAACCATTGATGTTGGTGCTCGGCACCTCATTTTTTTGGTTGCTCGGTGTTGGCTTTCTCTATTCCTTTTTTCTTTTCCTTCCATTTCATTTCGGCAACTTAGAATGCCTGTTGTTGTTCACTTCCGTTTCGGTAGACCCCTCCTAAACACATCAACAGCTGTGATTACGCCATACCTCTTCATAATAGATGGCATAATGGTCATTTTAAAAAATACGTCATACATATTAAATTTTTTCTTCTGAAATGTACGCATTAGGATCTTGGCGTCCTTTGTACGAACGAGCGCGCTGGTACGACCACGCACAACTGGGCCAGCCCACCAGGCGCGAGGCCTCCATTCAAAGCAAGGCGTACAAATCCTGGAAAAAAGGGGCAAGTTCACTAGAAGAATCGAACTCGTTACCTCATCCTCCACACAAAACAGTCAGCCACTCGCCCACGCTGCGCACTTGTGTTTAAAATAGCACAAACTACATAAGAACACACTAGGCCGGTGCTGAAAACCAATCCATCGGCCCATCAATCTCTCAAGAAGAAGTTCGTTTTATTCGCACTCGATCTAGCGACCTCTCGAATAACAAAGCTTGTAAGAAAATATGGGCGACCAGCTAGATAGTAGAAGTTTTTTATGGTTATATGAAGGGAAATAGCCTTTATGACTTCAAGTTTTTACAAGTATATAAATAATCAATTGTAGGCTTCCTGCCATTTGTGGAGATATTTTCTATAATGCCAAAACGCCTCATTCACTTGAGGCATGTGAGGAAACACCTTTGTTTTTTTAGTCGTTTCATCAAAATGCTTAAAAAATTGTATTAAGGCTACTGAAAGAACACCTTAAAATAATTTTATGCACGTAGCCTGCCATAGACTACAACTTGATGTAGTCGGACGTTTTTCTCTAACAAGATAGGGCCATCTTAGATTTTGATACAGGGACCTCAATTTTGATGGATCTGCCCTGGAACACACGAACACCCCGGCTCCAAGGAGGAATAACGTTCATCGATTTGAAAGAAAAATTCACAAATTTGACAAAAAAATAAAAAATTTAGAAAAAGTCCATTGATTTGAAAACAAGTTCATGAATTTGGAAAAAAAATCATAAATTGAATACATTATTCACAGGAGGTCGCCCGACTAGGCCGATTCACTGTCGTGCGTGGAAATGGAAAAAAAAAATAACAGTTTTAAGTACCTGCCAAAATTGTAATTTATTTTTTATTTCGAAATTGACATGGATAACTACCATGGTCATGCCCACCTGCTTGAAAAAGTTGGGGTCATCTCAAGGATATTGGGAAACATCATGCTTATTTTTCTGGCCTATACAAACACCCTCGTTGAACATGGTCTATGTTTGGACATCCTTCAAATGACCGCAAATTCTGCAAGCAGGTAGGCATGCCCATGGTAGGAATCCATGTCAGGTTTGAACGATTTTCGACACCATATGCAAGTTGTGACACGTCCGGCCATTTATCGGTATTTTTTACTGAGAAACTCCAGAAAGTGCAAAAATTGTTGAAAACTAAAACAAATTGGCATGGTACCTGTTGGTGCAATATCTGCCTACCTTGAGTTTTGGAGATTGTTAACAGAAACTCTAGCAAGCATCCGCAACTACCAAAGATCATTAAGGTAAAACCCAATCATAGCATTAAGTATCAAGTACCCTTTACTCCCATACGCAACAACACACTTACTCAGATATGTGTTTCAGTCACTCACGCCACCCACCATAAGTAAATCATGAACGTATTGCTGAAGGAAATATGCCCTAGAGGCAATAATAAAGTGGTTATTTATATTTCCTTATATCATGATAAATGTTTATTATTCATGCTAGAATTGTATTAACCGGAAACTTAGTACATGTGTGAATACATAGACAAACAGAGTGTCACTAGTATGCCTCTACTTGACTAGCTCGTTGAATCAAAGATGGTTAACTTTCCTAGCCATGAACATGAGTTGTCATTTTGATTAACGGGATCACATCATTAGAGAATGATGTGATTGACTTGACCCATTTCGTTAGCTTAGCACTTGATCGTTTAGTATATTGCTATTGCTTTCTTCATGACTTATACATGTTCCTATGACTATGAGATTATGCAACTCCCAAATACCGGAGGAACACTTTCTGTGCTACTAAACGTCACAACATAAATGGGTGATTATAAAGGTGCTCTACAGGTGTCTGATGGTACTTGTTGAGTTGGCATAGATCAAGATTAGGATTTGTCACTCCGATTGTCGGAGAGGTATCTCTGGGCCCTCTCGGTAATGCACGTCACTATAAGCCTTGCAAGCATTGTAATTAATGAGTTAGTTGTGGGATGATGCATTACGGAACGAGTAAAGAGACTTCCGGTAACGAGATTGAAATAGGTATTGAGATACCGACGATCGAATCTCGGGCAAGTAACATACCCATGACAAAGGGAACAACGTATGATGTTATGCGGTTTGACCGATAAAGATCTTCGTAGAATATGTGGGAGCCAATATGAGCATCCAGGTTCCGCTATTGGTTATTGACCGGAGACGTGTCTCGGTCATGTCTACATAGTTCTCAAACCCGTAGGGTCCGCACGCTTAACGTTCGGTGACGATCGTATTATGAGTTTATGTATTTTGATGTACCGAAGGTAGTTCGGAGTCCCGGATATGATCACGGACATGACGAGGAGTCTCGAAATGGTCGAGACGTAAAGATCGATATATTGGAAGCCTATGTTTGGACATCGGAATGGTTCTGGGTGAGTTCGGGCATATACCGGTGCACCGGGAGGTTACCGGAACCCCCCGGGAGGTATATGGGCCTTATTGGGCCATAGTGGGAGAGAAGAGAGGGAGGCCTAGGAGGGGCGCCCCCCCCCTCAAGCCCAATCCTAATTGGGTGGGAGCCGGGCCCCCCTTTCCTTCCCCCTCTCTCCCCCTTCCTTCCACTCCTAGTCCAACTAGGGAGGGGGGGGGGAATCCTACTCCTGGTGGGAGTAGCACTCCCCATGGGCCCTCCCCCTCCTCCACTCCTTTATATACGGGGGAAGGGGGAACCCCATAGACACACAAGTTGATCATTGATCTCTTAGCCGTGTACGGTGGCACCGACCACCATAATCCACCTCGGTCATATCGTTGCAGTGCTTAGACGAAGCCCTATGCCGGTAACTTCATCATCACCGTCATCACGCCGTCGTGCTGACGAAGCTCTCCCTGGACACTCTGCTTGATCGTGAGTTCGTGGGACGTCACCGAGCCGAACATGTGCAGGTCGCGGAGGTGTCGTACGTTCGGTACTAGCATCATTCGATCGTGAAGACGTACGACTACATCAACCGCGTTGTCATAACGCTTCCGCTTACGGTCTACGAGGGTACGTGGACAACACTCTCCCCTCTCGTTGCTATGCATCACCATGATCTTGCGTGTGCGTAGGATATTTTTTGAAATTACTACGTTCCCCAACATTGACATTCGAGCCAAGTTTATGCGTAGTTGTTATATGCACGAGTAGAACACAAGTGAGTTGTGGGCGATAATAGTCATACTGCTTACCAGCATGTCATACTTTGATTCGGCGGTATTGTCAGATGAAGCGGCCCGGGCCAACATTATGCGTACACTTATGCAAGACTGGTTCTACCGACGTGCTTCGCACACAGGTGGCTGGTGGGTGTCAGTTTCTCCAACTTTAGTTGAATCGAGTGTGGCTACGCCCGGTCCTTGTTGAAGGTTAAAACAACACATACTTGACGAAAAATCGTTGTGGTTTTAATGTGTAGGTAAGAACGGTTCTTGCTCAGCCCGTAGTAGCCACGTAAAACTTGCAACAACAAAGTAGAGGACGTCTAACTTATTTTTGCAGGGCATGTTGTGATGTGATATGGTCAATACATGATGCTAAATTTTATTGTATGAGATGATCATGTTTTGTAATGGAGTTATCGACAACTTGCAGGAGCCATATGGTTGTCGCTTTATTGTATGAAATGCAATCGCCATGTAATTTCTTTACTTTATCACTAAGCGGTAGCGATAGTCGTAGAAGCAATAGTTGGCGATACGACAATGATGCTACGCTGGAGATCAAGATGTCGCGCCGGTGACGATGGTAATCATGACGGTGCTTTGGAGATAGAGAACAAAGGCACAAGATGATGATGGCCATATCATGTCACTTATATTGATTGCATGTGATGTTTGTTCTTTATTCATCTTATTTTGCTTAGTTCGACGGTAGCATTATAAGATGACCTCTCACTAAATTTCAAGGTACAAGTGTTCTCCCTGAGTATGCACCGTTGCGAAAGTTCGTCGCGCCGAGACACCACGTGATGATCCGGTGTGATAAGCTCTACGTTCACATACAACGGGTGCAAGCCAGTTTTGCACACGCAGAATACTCGGGTTAAACTTGACAAGCCTAGCATATGCAGATATGGCCTCGGAACACTGAGACCGAAAGGTCGAGCATGAATCATATAGTAGATATGATCAACATAGTGATGTTCACCATTGAAAACTACTCCATCTCATGTGATGATCGGACATGGTTTAGTTTATATGGATCACGTGATCACTTAGATGATTAGAGGGATGTCTATCTAAGTGGGAGTTCTTAAGTAATTTGATCAATTCAACTTTAATTTATCATGAACTTAGTACCTGATAGTATTTTGCATGTCTATGTTGTTGTAGATAGATGGCCCGTGCTGTAGTTCCGTTGAATTTTAATGAGTTCCTAGAGAAAGCTAAGTTGAAAGATGATGGTAGCAACTACACGGACTGGGTCCATAACTTGAGGATTATCCTCATTGCTGCACAGAAGAATTACGTCCTGGAAGCACCGCTAGGTGCCAAACCCGCTGCAGGAGCAACGCCGGATGTTATGAACGTCTGCGAGCAAAGTGATGACTACTCGATAGTTCAATTGTGCCATGCTTTACGGCTTAGAACGGGACTTCAATGACGTTTTGAACGTCATGGAGCATATGAGATGTTCCAGGAGTTGAAGTTAATATTTCAAGCAAATGCCTGGATTGAGAGATATGAAGTCTCCAATAAGTTTTACAGCTGCAAGATGGAGGAGAATAGTTATGTGAGTGAGCATATACTCAAAATGTCTGGGTATAATAATCACTTGATTCAACTGGGAGTTAATCTTCCTGATGATAGTGTCATTGACAGAATTCTTCAATCATCACCACTAAGATACAAGAGCTTCGTGATGAACTATAATATGCAAGGGATGGATAAGACAATTCCCGAGCTCTTCGCAATGCTAAAGGCTGCGGAGGTAGAAATCAAGAAGGAGCATCAAGTGTTGATGGTCAACAAGACCACTAGTTTCAAGAAAAAAGGTAAAGGGAAGAAGGGGAACTTCAAGAAGAACGACAAGCAAGTTGCTGCTCAAGTGAAGAAGCCCAAGTCTAGACCTAAGCCTGAGACTAAGTGCTTCTACTGCAAAGGGTCTCATAACTGGAAGCGGAACTGCCCCAAGTATTTGGCGGATAAGAAGGATGGCAAGGTGAACAAAGGTATATGTGATATACATGTTATTGATGTGTACCTTACTAATGCTCGCAGTAGCACTGGTATTTGATCTCGGTTCATTGCTAATATTTGCAACTCGAAACAGGGACTATGGATTAAGCGAAGATTGGTTAAGGATGAGGTGGCGATGTGCGTGGGAAATGGTTCCAAAGTCGATGTGATCGCAGTCGGCATGCTACCTCTACATCTACCTTTGGGATTAGTTTTAGACCTGAATAATAATTATTTGGTGCTAGCGTTAAGCATAAACATTATATCTGGATTTTGTTTGATGCGAGACAGTTATTCATTTAAATCAGAGAATAATGGTTGTTCTATTTATATGAGTAATATCTTTTATGGTCATGCACCCTTGATGAGTGGTCTATTTTTATTGAATCTCGATAGTAGTGATACACATATTCATAATAATGAAGCCAAAAGATGCAGAGTTTATAATGATAATGCAACTTATTTGTCGCAATGCCGTTTGGGTCAAATTGGTGTAAAGCGCATGAAGAAACTCCATTCTGATGGACTTTTGGAATCACTTGATTATGAATCACTTGGTACTTGCGAACCATGCCTCATGGGCAAGATGACTAAAACTCTGTTCTCCAGAACAATGGAGCGAGCAACAGATTTGTTGGAAATCATACATACTGATGTATGTGGTCCGATGAATGTTGAGGCTCGCGGCGGGTGTCGTTATTTTCTCACCTTCACAACTGATTTGAGCAGATATGGGTATATCTACTTGATGAAGCATAAGTCTGAAACATTTGAAAAGTTCAAAGAATTTCAGAGTGAAGTGGAAAATCATCGTAACAAGAAAATAAAGTTTCTACGATCTGATCATGGAGGAGAATATTTGAGTAACGTGTTTGGTCTTCATTTGAAACAATGCGGAATAGTTTCACAACTCACGCCACCCGGAAAACCACAGCGTAATGGTGTGTGATACGTCTCCATCGTATCTACTTTTCCAAACACTTTTGCCCTTGTTTTGGACTCTAACTGTCATGATTTGAATGGAACTAACCTGGACTGACGCTGTTTTCAGCAGAATTGCCATGATGTTGTTTTATGTGCAGAAAACAGAAGTTCTAGGAATGACCTGAAACTCCATGGAACATCTAGTTAAAAATAATAAAAAATCCTTGCCAAAGATGAAGACCAGGGGGCCCACACCCTGTCCACGAGGGTGGGGGCGCGCCCCCTACCTCGTGGGCCCCCTGGAGCTCCTCCGACGCCAACTCCAACTCTATATATTTGCTTTCGGGAGAAAAAATCAAGGAGAAGAAATCATTGCGTTTTACGACACGGAGCCGCCAAGCCCTAAAACCTCTCGGAGGGCTGATCTGAGTCCGCTCGGGGCTCCGGAGAGGGGGATTCGTCGCCGTCGTCATCATCAACTATCCTCCATCACGAATTTCATGATGCTCACCGCCGTGCGTGAGTAATTCCATCGTAGGCTTGCTGGACGGTGATGGGTTGGATTAGATTTATCATGTAATCGAGTTAGTTTTGTTAGGGTTTGATCCCTAGTATCCACTATGTTCTGAGATTCATGTTGCTATGACTTTGCTATGCTTAATGCTTGTCACTAGGGCCCGAGTGCCATGATTTCAGATCTGAACCTATTATGTTTTCATGAATATATGTGAGTTCTTGATCCTATTTTGCAAGTCTATAGTCACCTACTATGTGTTATGATCCGGCAACTCCAAAGTGACAATAATCGGGACCACTCCCGGTGATGACCATAGTTTGACGAGTTCATGTATTCACTAAGTGTTAATGCTTTGTTCCGGTTCTCTATTAAAAGGAGGCCTTAATATCCCTTAGTTTCCATTAGGACCCCGCTGCCACGGGAGGGTAGGACAAAAGATGCCATGCAAGTTCTTTTCCATAAGCACGTATGACTATATTCGGAATACATGCCTACATTACATTGATGAATTGGAGCTAGTTCTTTGTCACCCTATGTTATGACTATTACATGATGAACCGCATCCGGCATAATTATCCATCACCGATCAAATGCCTACGATCTTTCCATATACTGGTTTACGCTTATTTACTTTCCCCTTGCTACTGTTACAATCACTACAAAACACCAAAAATATTACTTTTATTACTCTTTTGTTATCGTTACCACTACTATCATACTACTTTGCTACTAAATACTTTGCTGCAGATATTAAGTTATCCAGGTGTGGCTGAATTGACAACTCAGTTGCTAATACTTGAGAATATTCTTTGGCTCCCCTTGTGTCGAATCTATAAATTTGGGTTGAATACTCTACCCTCGAAAGCTGTTGCGATCCCCTACACTTGTGGGTTATCAAGACCAATTTCTGGCGCCGTTTCCGGGGAGCATAGCTCTATTCTTTGAGTCACTTGGGATTCATATCTACTTGTCAATATGAAGAACTTGGAAGACGCTAGGACAACAAATTTATCCCTCAACTACGAGGGGAGGTAAGGAACTGCCATCTAGCTCTGCACTTGATTCACCTTCTGTTTTGAGTAAGCTTGAGACACCTAAACCTGCTTCTGCTATTCTTTCTGATATGTCGCATGTTATTGATGATGCCACTTCTGCTATGCATGATACTTATGATGAAACCACTTCTATGCTTGATACTACCGTGCCCCTTAGTGAATTTCTTGATGAAAAAATTGCTAGGGCTAGAGAGAAAGAAATTATTGAAACTGATTATGTTGATGAAATCGATGATGAAAACATGCCTGTTATTCCTAAGGGTTATATTTTTGATAAAGAAGCTTCTGCTGCTATTTTCGCTTGCAAAGATAACGACGAGCTTAGAAGGTTATTAGCTAAATGGAGTAAGCAATCTCGTAATGATAGAATGAGGCCCGACCCTGCTTTTTCTACGTCACCTATTTGTGTTGCCGATAAGGATTGTGAATTCTCTGTTGATCCTGATATAATTACTTTGGTTGAATCTGGTCCCTTTCATGGCTATGAATCTGAAACTGTTGTGGCACATCTTACTAAATTAAATGATATAGCCACCCTGTTCACTAATGATGAGAGATCCCGTTACTTTAATATCCTTAAAATATTTCCGTTCTCATTAAAGGGTGATGCTAAGATATGTTTAATTCTCTTGATCCTGGTTGTGGGTGTAGTCCCCAGGATATGATTTATTACTTCTCTGCTAAATATTTCCCTGCTCATAAGAAACAAGCCGCCTTGAGGGAAATATACAACTTTGTGCAAATTAAAGAAGAGAGTCTCCCACAAGCTTGGGGGAGGCTTCTCAAGTTACTTAATGCTTTGCCTGATCATCCTCTTAGGAAAAATGAAATACTTGATATCTTTTATAATGGACTAACCGATGCTTCCAGAGATTACCTGGATAGTTGTGCTGGTTCTCTTTTCAGGGAAAGAACACCGGATGAGGCTGAAATCCTATTGAATAATATGTTGACAAATGAAAATAATTGGGCACCTCCTGAGCCAGCTCCTGCTCCAATTACTGAGCCTATTCCTGAACCAACTCCGAAGAAGAGAGGTGTTCTATTTCTTAGTCCTGAAGATATGCAAGAGGCAAAGAAATCTATGAAAGAAAAAGGTATTGAAGCTGAAGATGTTAAAAATTTACCTCCTATTGAAGAAATACATGGTCTTAGTTTACACTTTGTTGAAGAAACATATGATCTTAATCCATTACCTATTGAAGAACCTCCTGGTCTTGATAACCCGACACAGGTAGTAAAGGTAAATTCTCTCTATAGATATGATAAAGTGAAGTCCCTCCTACTAAAATTGCTAGTCGATTGCTTGGATGAGTTTGATAACTTTATGTTTAAGCAAAAGACTTCAATGCTTATTTTGGTAGACAATTAAAACAAAATGCTTATATGATTAAACACTTGGGTGATTATATGGCTAATATTAGAGGTGAACTTAAACTTGTTAGCAAACATGCTTCTATGGTTACCACTCAAGTAGAACAAGTACTTAAAGCTCAAAATGATTTGCTCAATGAAATGAATAGTAAGAAAAATGATTATGCTGTTAGAGTGGCTACTAGAACTGGTAGAATGACTCAGGAACCTTTGTATCCTGAAGGCCACCCTAAGAGAATTGAGCAAGATTCTCAGAGAAATAATATTGATGCACCTAGTTCTTCTAAAAAGAAGAAAAAGAAAAATGATAGGACTTTGCAAACTTCTAGTAAACCTATTGCTGAACCACCTGATAATCCAAATGATATATCTATTTCTGATGCTGAAACACAATCTGGTAATGAACATGAACCTAGTGAAAATGCTAATGATGATGTTCATAATGATGCTCAACCTAGTAATGATAATGATGTAGAAATTGAACCTGCTGTTGATCTTGATAACCCACAATCAAAGAATCAATGTTATGACAAGAGAGACTTTGTTGCTAGGAAACATGGTAAAGAAAGGGAACCATGGGTTCAGAAATCCATGCCATTTCCTCCCAAACCATCCAAGAAAAAGGATGATGAGGATTTTGAGCGCTTTGCTGAAATGATTAGACCTATCTTTTTGCGTATGCGATTAACTGATATGCTCAAAATGAATCCTTATATTCTTACAAATAAGAGAAAGATACCGGAAGCTGAAATTTCCACCATGCTTGCTAATTATACTTTTAAGGGTGGAACACCAAAGAAACTTGGAGATCCAGGAGTACCTACTATACCATGCTCCATTAAAAGAAATTATGTTAGAACTGCTTTATGTGATCTTGGAGCCGGTGTTAGTGTTATGCCTCTCTCTTTATATCGTAGACATGACTTGAATAAGTTGACACCTACTTAAATATCTTTGCAAATGGCTAATAAATCAACTGCTATACCTGTCGGTATTTGTGAGGATGTGCCTGTTATGGTTGCGAACGTTACTATTTTAACGGACTTTGTTATTCTTGATATTCCCGAGGACGATAGTATGTCTATTATTCTTGGAAGACCTTTTTTGAATACTGCAGGGGCTGTTATTGATTGCAACAAAGGCAATGTCACTTTTCATGTTAATGGTAATGAGCATACGATACACTTTCCGAGGAAACAACCTCAAGTTCATAGTATCAACTCTATTAGAAAAGTTCCATCGATTATATTGGGAGGTTTTGAATTTCCTCTTCCTACTGTCAAGAAGAAATATGATATACTTATTATTGGGGATGTGCATATCCCCGTTGAGGTAAACATAGTGCTATTCGAAATTTCTCCAGTTTCATGTTATTCGGAATGAGTTTATTAACAAGACTTGATCAACCTTGTTAGTGGATTCCTTTTGATGAGCATGAGATGGATGAAACTAGAAGCACAACCCTCTGTACCCTCTTTATACTTTCTGTTACTTAGTCGAAATAAAGTAAAAATAGTATTTTTCTATCTGTTTCCTGATTTATCTGTGCAATATAAAAATACCCCGAAAATAAAAGTCCTCCAAATGCCATGCCAATTTAATATGATTTTTTTCTGGAATATTTGAAGATTTATGGTACTGAAAACACTGTTGGGGGAGCTGCCACCTGGCCACGAGGGTGGAGGGCGCGGCCTACCCCCCAGGGCGCGCCCCCTGCCTCGTGGGCCCACAGTGGCCATCCTCCACTTATTCATGCACTCATACAGTCCTTCTTCCTCCCACAAACATGAATATCCAACTCAAGCACGAGTTCTAGCTCACTTTGCTGTGATTTTCGATCTCCTTGCTCAAAGCACCGCTCACAAAATTTCTTGGGGAGATTGTTCCTTGGTATGTGACTCCTCCATTGGTCCAATTAGTTTTTGTTCTAGTGCTTTATTCATTGCAAATTTGTGCTTCATAGTTGACCATGTTCTTGAGCTTGCATGACAAACTTATATGGTTCCAAGTAGTTCTAATGCATGATATATCCTCTAGGTACTTGTAGGAGTAGTTGCTATCAATTTTGTTGAGCTTTGTTCACTTTTGTTTGAAGTTACTAAAAATTTCAGAAATTTTTCAGAGGAAGAAAAATGCTTAGGAAAATGTTCCAAGGTGGTTCTTCTAGGAAGCAAGGACCCAGGCTTGCAATGCGTGATGCTGATGAGGAGCCCCCAAGGGACGCCCCAGTGCGGCCCTGTGAATGGCCTTCTGAAAATTTTATGGATCAAGCGGGAATCAAAGAAGAATTTAATGCATATTTGCGTAACGCCGATCTTGTGAGCTTTGAGGCAGACAAATGCCCCCAGTACCATCAACTCACTAGCTCATTTGTGAGGAGGTTTGAATTTTCATCTTCACGTAATTCTCCAATAGTCATGTTTGATCTTTATGACAAATCTTATACCATGGACTTAGAGGATTTTACTTCTGCTTGCAAACTTCCACAATGGGGTAGTATTAGTGATCCCCGTAAGTCTGAATTTAGAAACTTTCTTACTGGTATAACCGTGGGGGAATCTAGAGATATAACACAAGCTACTATAGGGAGCATCCATTTTCCTGCTATACATTATTTTGCTCTCTTCATAGGCAGATGCATAAATGGTAAAGATGAAGCATGTCACATGTGTGTCCCTGATCTCAGTATTCTTAGGAGTGTTGTGTTCGGAGACCAATCTTATCATTTGGGAGCCATTGTTGCACATAGGTTGCATCATAATAGATTTAATGGATATTTCTTTGGAGGAATTTATGCAACCCGCTTAGCTGATTTTCTTGATGTGGACGTTCGTGAGGATGATATGGAGTTTCCTCCTACTTATTTAGACTTTAATTCTATGGTCCACCACCAGTTTGTCGAGAGGAATGAATCACCTCTCCAGTATCGACTAATCTTTGATAAACGGCGGTTTTCCGTATTACTCTCCCTGCTCCTGCCTTCTTTGATTATCAGGCAAAAGGAAGATATGTTATTACCAGAGAGGAGGCAGATGAGTACGAGAGGATAGCGGAGGCAGCTTGACGCCACGCTGCAGCTCAGGAGGCGATAGCCGCTGCATCAGTACGACCCCAGCCACACCTACGGATATCCGCCAGGCCATCCTTGGCAATGAACCAACTTAGGCCAAAAGCCTAAGCTTGGGGGAGTACGTATTTCCCACCGAAATTACATTTATGTTCACACACTCATTGCTAGATGTCGGTGCACATACTCTTTCACTGTATTATCCATGTTAGTTTATTTTCTTTTTCCTGCTTTCATCTTGTGTGTTTGTTAAACTTTAAGAAAAACAAAAAAAATTAGTAATAGCTTCTAGTTAATTTACTTTTCCTGTTGTAGTAGTAATAATTAAAAAGAAAACCCAAAAAAAATTCCCGTTCTTCTTTTGCTTGTTGGGAGCTTTCCCGTGTAAATAGTTTTATTTCCTTTCTTTTCTTTGGGGGTCGATAGGAGAAGACCATGATTAAATTGTTGAAGTGGCTCTTATATGCATTATTGTTGATTTAACCAAGAGCCCATATTGCCTTGTCTTCTCATATTTATTGAATGCTCGCAGATTCCAGCTTAGTCCAATGCACGTACACTCTTATTTTTATTCACATCGTTCGGTCGTGCAAGTGAAAGGCAATAATGACGATATATGATGAATTGATTGGGATAAGCGAAGCTGGTATGAACACGACCTCTCTTGTTTTTGTAAATATGATGAGTTCATCGTTCTTGATTCAGCTTATTATGAATAAACATGTTTGCAATGACAATTAGAGATCATAGTTGCTTATGCCATGCTTGATTAGCTATGAGTTATAATGGTTTACCTTGCGTGCCAACATGCTATTGAAATGGTTGTGATGGGGTATGATGGGGTGGTATCCTCCTTTGAATGATTTAAGTGACTTGACTTGGCACATGTTCACACATGTAGTTGAAACAAATCAACATAGCCTTCACGATATTTATGTTCATGGTGGATTATATCCTACTCATGCTTGCATCCAAAGTTTATTAATTTTAATGCATGTTCATGGTTGTTGTCGCTCTCTAGCTGGTCGCTTCCCAGTCTTTTGCTAGCCTTCACCTGTACTAAGCGGGAATACTGCTTGTGCATCCAATCCCTTAAACCCCAAAGTTATTCCAGATGAGTCCACTATACCTTCCTATATGCGGTAATTACCTGCCGTTCCAAGTAAATTTGTATGTGCCAAACTCTAAACCTTCAAATAAACATTTTGTTTTGTATGCTCGAGTAGCTCATGTATCAACTAGGGCTGTCCTTATCTTCCATGTTAGGCGGGTTATTCTCACGAGGAGTGGACTCCGCTCCTCATTCACGAGAAAATGACTGGTCTCCAGGATGCCCAGTCCCATGCTTTATGCAAACTAAACCAAAATTAATTGCAAACAAAACTCCCCCTGGGACTGTTGCTAGTTGGAGACACTCGTTGTTTCGAGCAAGTCATGGATTGATGCTTGTTGGTGGAGGGGGGGTATAAACTTTACCATTCTGTTTGGGAACCGCCTATAATGTGTGTGGCATGGAAGATATCGCCATCTCTTAGTTGCTATGTTGACAATGAAAGTATGCCGCTCAAAATATTATTTATCTCTATTTCAAAACCGAGCTCTGGCACCTCTACAAATCCCTGCTTCCATCTGCGAAGGGCCTATCTATTTACTTTTATGTTGAGTCATCACCCTCTTATTAAAAGCACTAGCTGGAGAGCACAACTGTCATTTGCATCCCATAGTGGGGCATTCATAGTGAGCCTCACAAATCTGAATACAATGATTTTCTTTCTAGCATCACTATGAGAGAAACTAGAAACATCACACAAGCCTCCATGGGGAGCATTCATTTTCCTGCCATACATTATTTTGCTCTCTTTATAGGTAGATGCATTAATGGTAAACATGATCATAGCCACCTTTGTGCATCAGATCTTAGTGTCCTCAAGTGTGCAGTGTTGGGTGATAAACGATATAATCTAGGGGCTATTATTGCTAGGAGGTTCCACCTTAATGCTAAAGATGGAGATTTATTTGGTGGGATTTATGCAACTCGTTTAGCTAATTATCTCGGAGTACCCATAATGGGGAATGACATAGAGTTGCCACCCGCTTTTCTTGATTATACTGCTTTAGTGCGCTATCAGTTTCTTGAGAGGAACGAACAGTCCCTCTAGTACCGACTAATCCTTGACAGACGGCGTGCCATCCATGTTACCCTTCCTGCTCCTGCCTTCTTTAACTTTCAGGTGAATGGGAGATATTTTATAACTAGAGAGGAGGCGAATGAGTATGAGAGAGCAGCGGAGGCCGCTCGCCTCCATGTAGATGCCCGCCAAGCGGTAGCTGCTGCAGCACATTACAACCCCAACTATGATTTCAGATACAATCCGGGCCAAGAGTGGCCCTAGTCCAACTTAGGGCAAAAGCCTAAGCTTGGGGGAGTACGTATTTCTCACCGACATTACATTCATGTTCACACACTCATTCTAGTTGTAGGTGTTCATACTTTTTCATTGTATTATCCATGTTAGTTTACTTCTTTTTCTTGCTTTCTTCTTGTGTGTTTGAAAAACTTTGAGAAAAAAACCAAAAAAAGTTGTAGTTTAGTTTACTTTCCATGTTTATTTAGTTGTAGTGTTAAAAGAAAACCCAAAAAATATTTCTCGTTCTTCTTTTACTTGTTGGGAGATGATAAACCACAAGTATATGGGATTGCAATAGTTTTCGAGGGTAGGTTATTCAACCCAAATTTATTGATTCGACACAAGGGGAGCCGAAGAATATTCTCAAGTATTAGCATTTGAGTTGTCAATTCAACCACACCTGGATAACTTAATATCTGCAGCAAAGTATTTAGTAGCAAATTAATATGATAATAGTGGTAGCAGTGGCAAAAGTAACAGTAGCAGTTTTGGTTTTGTAGTGATTGTAACAGTGGCAACGGTAAAGTAACTAAGCAAAGAGCAATATGTGAAAAGCTCGTAGGCATTGGATCGGTGATGGAAAATTATGCTGGATGCAATTTGTCATGCAATAGTTATAACATAGGGTGACACAGAACTAGCTCCAATTCATCAATGTAACTTAGGCATGTATTCCAGATATATTCATACGTGCTTATGGAAAAGAACTTGCATGACATCTTTTGTCCTACCCTCCCGTGGCAGTGGGGTCCTATTGGAAACTAAGGGATATTAAGGCCTCCTTTTAATAGAGTTCCGGACCAAAGCATTAACACATAGTGAATGCATGAACTCCTCAAACTACGGTCATCACCGGGAGTGGTCCCGATTATTGTCACTTCGGGGTTGCCGGATCATAACACATAGTAGGTGACTATTGACTTGCAAGATAGGATCAAGAACTCACATATATTCATGAAAACATAATAGGTTCAGATCTGAAATCATGGCACTCGGGCCCTAGTGACAAGCATTAAGCATAGCAAAATCATAGCAACATCAATCTCATAACATAGTGAATACTAGGGATCAAACTCTAACAAAACTAACTCGATTACATGGTAAATCTCATCCAACCCATCACCGTCCAGCAAGCCTATGATGGAATTACTCACGCACGGCTGTGAGCATCATGAAATTGGTGATGGAGGAAGGTTAATGATGACGATGGCGACGGATTCCCCTCTCCGGAGCCCCGAACGGACTCTAGATCAGCCCCCCCCCCCGAGAGAGATTAGGGCTTGGCGGCGGCTCCGTATCGTAAAACGGGATGAATCCTTCTCTCTGATTTTTTTTCTCCCCGAACATGAATATATAGAGTTGGAGTTGAGGTCGGTGGAGCACCAGGGGGCCCACGAGGCAGGGGGCCTTGATTCTTTTGCCAGTATTTTTTATTAATTCCAAAAATATTCTTGAAGTTTCAGGTTATTCCGTGAACTTCTGTTTCTGCACAAAAATAACACCATGGCAATTCTGCTGAAAATAGCGTCACTCCGGGTTAGTTCCATTCAAATCATGCAAGTTAGAGTCCAAAACAAGGGCAAAAGTGTTTGGAAAAGTAGATACATTGGAGACGTATCAACTCCCCCAAGTTTAAACCTTTGCTTGTCCTCAAGCAATTCAGTTGATAAAATGAAAGTGATAAAGAAAAACTTTTACAAACTCTGTTTGCTCTTGTTTTTGCAAATATGTAAAGCCAGCATTCAAGTTTTCAGCAAAGATTATGAACTAACCATATTCACAATAACTTTTAGGTCTCATATTTATTCATATCAATGGCATAATCAACTAGCGAGCAATAATAATAAATCTCGGATGACAACACTTTCTCAAAACAATCATGATATGATATAACAAGATGGTATCTCGCTAGCCCTTTCTGAGACCACAAAACATAAATGCAGAGCACCTATGAAGATCAAGGACTGACTAAACATTGTAATTCATGGTAAAAGAGATCCAGTCATAGTCATACCCAATGTAAACTAATAGTAATGGATGCAAATGACAGCGGTGCTCTCTAGCTGGTGCTTTTTAATAAGAGGGTGATGACTCAGCATAAAAGTAAATTGATAGGCCCTTCGCAGAGGGAAGCAGGGATTTGTAGAGGTGCTACAGCTCGATTTTGAAATAGAGATAAATAATATTTTGAGCGGCATACTTTCATTGTCAACATAACAACTGAGAGATCTCGATATCTTCCATGCTACACACATTATAGGCGGTTCGCAAGCATAACGGTAAAGTTTATACTCCCCCACCACCAACAAGCATCAATCCATGGCTTGCTCGAAACAATGAGTGCCTCCAACTAGCAACAGCCTTGGGGGAGTTTTGTTTGCAATTATTTCGATTTGATTTGCTTAGAGCATGGGACTGGGCATCCCGGTGACCAGCCATTTTCTCGTGAGTGAGGAGCGGAGTCCACTCCTCTTGAGAATAACCCGCCTAGCATGGATGATACAGACAACCCTAGTTGATACATGAGCTATTCGAGCATACAAAACAGAATTTCATTTAAAGGTTTAGAGTTTGGCACATACAAATTTACTTGGAATGGCAGGTAGATACCGCTTATAGGAAGGTATAGTGGACTCATATGGAATAACTTTGGGGTTTATGGAAGTGGATGCACAAGCAGTATTCCCGCTTAGTACAAGTGAAGGCTAGAAAAAGACTGGGAAGCGACCAACTAGAGAGCGACAACAGTCATGAACATGCATTAAAATTAATAAACATTGAGTGCAAGCATGAGTAGGATATAATCCACCATGAACATAAATATCGTGAAGGATATGTTGATTTTGTTTCAACTACATGCGTGAACATGTGCCAAGTCAAGTCACTTGAATCATTCAAAGGAGGATACCACCCTATCACACCACATCACAACCATTTTAATAGCATGTTGGCATGCAAGGTAAACCATTATAAACTCCTAGATAATTAAGCATGGCATAAGCAACTATAATCTCTAATTGTCATTGCAAACATGTTCATTCATAATAGGTTGAATCAGGAACGATGAACTAATCATATTTACATAAACAAGAGAGGTCGAGTTCATACCTGCTTTTCTCATCTCAATCAGTCCATCATATATCGTCATTATTGCCTTTCACTTGCACAACTGAACGGTGTGAATAATAATAATAGTGCACGTGCATTGGACTAAGCTGGAATCTGCAAGCATCTGACACACAGGAGAAGACAAGATAATATGGGCTCTTTGTTAAATCAACAATAATGCATATAAGAGCCACTTCTACATTTTCATTATGGTCTTCTCCTCTCGACCCCCAAAGAAAAGAAAAGAAATAAAACTATTTACACAGGAAATCTCCCAACAAGCAAAAGAAGAACAAGAAATCTTTTTGGGTTTCTTTTAATTATTACTACTACAGGCATGGAAAGTAAGTTAACTAAAAGCAACAACTATTTTTTTGTTATTTTCCTTAAGGTTTATCAAACACACAAGAAGAAAGCATAAAAAGGAAAACAAACTAGCATGGATAGTACAGTGAAAAAGTATGAGCACCGACAACTAGAATGAGTGTGTGAACATGAATGTAATGTCGATGAGAAATACATACTCCCCCAAGCTTAGGCTTTTGGCCTAAGTTGGTCTATGGCCACGGCTGGCCTGGCGGATATCCAAAGTTATAGCTGGGGTCTTACTGAGATGGAGCCTCAGGGTACCACTGATTGGCGATCTCCTACGTATCCCACTGATAAACAGACTGACGGGGAGAATCAGGTTGTGGCTCCGGCTCTGGCTCTGGAGCTGATGTGAGGTTCTGGTAGGCATGAAATGCCTCCGGTAGAACAAGATACTTGCCCGAAGATAAGTTAAACAAAGAAGGAGCATGCAAAGTAATAGTCTCAGGGTGATTTTTATCAAATAACAGTCTGTAGTTAAGCATCTTTTTCTTATTCTTAACAATAAAGTCATGTGCTACCATACTCTTATAGTCTAGGAAAACAGAAGGCATCAACTTTTCTTGTTTCTCATAATGCCTAATAGGTATGTTAAAGTGTGCAGCGAGGCACGAGGCGAAGATACCTCCCAAGATGGGACCCTTTGTACGGTTCAAATTTAACTTCTTTGCAATAATAACGCCTAGACTAAAAGTGTTATAACGAAACAGGGCATGGCACAAGATAACAATATCAGGGGCACTAAGGTTTCCACAGTTTCCGCGACCAATTAAGCACCTACTAGCAAATATTGCAAAGTAACGCAGAACATGGAAGTGTATGCTAGTAATTCTTGCATCGAAAACTTTCCTCGTTTCCCCTACAGCAATCATATCAATAAACTCTTCCACATCATTACGATGTGGTTCCTCTATGCTGCCCGTAAAGGGTATCTTATAGACCCGGCAGAAATCAAAAAGGGACATCTCCTTATGCTCATCATATAAATAAAATTCCACTCAAGGTGGTGATCTCCTAGCATGGAAATGAAAATTTTGCACGAAAATATTAGTGAGTAAGAGATACCGTTCGCGCTGGTCGCGGAGGAAGTTGGTGAGGCCCGCATTCTCAGCCAAAGAATAAAAATCATCATGAATCCAGGTCGCTGTTAAGAACTCATCACAAGGCCATTCACATGACCGAACTTCCGCGGTGCGAGGGAGATTATATTTGGTCCTCTTATCCTCTTCACTTTGCTTGTCCTTCGAGCTTCGGCTCGAAGAGCCCCTCAGAAATCTCTTCATCATTTTCTGAAAATTTCAGAAATTTTTAGTAACTTAAAATAAAAGTGAACCAAACTCAACAAAATTGATAGCAACTACTCCCACAAGTGCCTAGAGACTAAATCATGCATTAGAACTACTTGGGACCATATAAATTTGACATGCAAGCTCAAGAACAGGGTCACATAGGCAGCAAAAATTTGCAATGAATAAATCAATAGAACAAAGACTAATTGGACCATTGGAGGAGTCACATACCGAAGAACAGTCCCCCAAAGCAGTTTTGTGAGTGGAGCTTTGAGCAAGGAGATCGAAAATCGTAGCAAGATGAGCAAGAACTCGTGCTTGAGCTGGTTGGTGATTTTTTGGGAGGAAGAAGGAGTGTGTGGTGGCTGGAATAAGTGGAGGGGAGCCACCAGGGGCACACGAGGCAGGGGGCGCGCCCAGGGGGTGGGCGCGCCCTGCACCCTCGTGGCCAGGTGGCTGCCCCCTCTGGTGTGTTCTCAGTGCCAAATATTCTCAAATATTCCAAAAATTCATATTTCAATTTCAGGGCATTTGGAGAACTTTTATTTTTGGGGTATTTTTTTATTGCACGGATAATTCAGAAAACAGACAGAATATACTATTTTTGCTTTATTTAATCTAAATAACAGAAAGTAAAAGGAGGGTACAGAAGGTTGTGCTTTCTAACTTTATACATCTCATGCTCATCAAAAGGAATCCACTAACAAGGTTGATCAAGTCTTGTTAACAAACTCATTCCGAATAACATGGAACCGGAGAAATTTTGAATAACACTATGTTACCTCAACGGGGATATGCACATCCCCAAAAATAAGAATATCATATTTCTTCTTGACAGTAGGTAGAGGAAATTCAAAACCTCCAATAATAATTAATGAAAAATTTCCAATAGAATTGATACCGTGGACTTGAGGTTGTTTCCTCTGGAAGTGTACCGTATGCTCATTACCATTAACATGAAAAGTGACATTGCCTTTGTTGCAATCAATAACAGCCCCTGTAGTATTCAAAAAGTGTCTACCAAGGATAATCGACATACTATCGTCCTCGGGAATATCAAGAATAACAAAGTCAGTTAAAAAGTAACGTTTGCAACCACAACAGGCACATCCTCACAAATGCCGGCAGGTATAGCAGTTGATTTATCAGCCATTTGCAAAGATATTTCAGTAGGTGTCAACTTATTCAAATCAAGTCTACGATATAAAGAGAGAGGCATAACACTAACACCGGCTCCAAGATCACATAATGCAGTTCTAACATAGTTTCTTTTAATGGAGCATGGTATAGTTGGTACTCCTGGATCTCCTAGTTTCTTAGGTATTCCACCCCTAAAAGTATAATTAGCAAGCATGGTGGAAATTTCATCTTCCGGTATCTTTCTTTTATTTGTAACAATATCTTTCATATACTTAGCATAAGGATTCATTTTAAGCATATCAGTAAAACGCATCCGCAAGAAGATAGGTCTAATCATTTTAGCAAAGCGCTCAAAATCCTCATCATCCTTTTTCTTGGATGGTTTAGGAGGAAAGGGCGTGGGTTTCTGAACCCATGGTTCTCTTTCTTTACCGTGCTTCCTAGCGACAAAGTCTCTCTTATCATAACGTTGATTCTTTAATTGTGGGTTATCAAGATCAACATCAGGTTCAATCTCTACATTATTGTCATTACTAGGTTGAGCATCAACATGAACATTATCATTAACATTATCACTAGGTTCATGTTCATCACCAGATTGTGTTTCAGCATTAGAGATAGAAATATCATTGGGATTCTCAGGTGTGTCTACAACAGGTTCAGTAGAAGCATGCAAAGTCCTATCATTTTTCTTTTTCTTCTTTTTAGAAGGACTAGGTGCATCTACATTAGTTCTTTGAGAATCTTGCTCAATTCTCTTAGGGTGACCTTCAGGATATAAAGGTTCCTGAGTCATTTTACCCCCTCCAGTCATAACTCTAACAGCATTATCATTCTTATTATTATTTAATTCATTGAGCAAATCATTTTGAGCTTTAAGCACTTGTTCTACTTGAGTGGTAACCATAGAAGCATGTTTACTAATGAGTTTAAGTTCACCTTTAACTCTATACATATAAACACTCAAGTGCTCAATCATATAAGCATTACGTTTCAATTGTCTACTAACATAAGCATTGAAGTTTTCTTGTTTAACAATAAAATTATCAAACTCATCTAAGCATTGGCTAGCAGACTTATAACGAGGAATATCACCTTCATCAAATCTATAGAGAGAATTTACCTTTACTACCTGTGTCGGGTTATCAAGACCATGTATTTCTTCAACAGGCGGCAAATTAAGACCATGTATTTCTTCAATAGGCGGTAAATTCTTAACATCTTCAGTTTTAATACCTTTTTCTTTCATAGATTTCTTTGCCTCTTGCATATCTTCAGGACTGAAAAATAGAATACCCCTTTTCTTCGGAGTTGGCTTAGGAGTTGGTTCAGGAAGTGTCCAATTATTTTCATTAGCCAATATATTATTCAATAGAATTCAGCTTGATCAATTGTTCTTTCCCTGAAAACACAACCAGCACAACTATCAAGGTGGTCTTCTGAAGTATCGGTTAGTCCATCATAAAAGATATCAATTATTTCATTATTTTTGAGAGGATGATCAGGCAAAGCATTAAGTAATTGGAGAAGCATCCCCCAAGCTTGTGGGAGACTCTCTTCTTCAATTTGCACAAAATTATATATTTCCCTTAAAGCAGCTTGTTTCTTATGAGCGGGGAAATATTTAGCAGAGAAGTAATAAATCATATCCTGGGGACTACGCACACAAACAGGATCAAGAGAATTAAACCATGTTTTAGCGTCACCCTTTAATGAGAACGGAAATAACTTAAGGATATAATAGTAATGAGTTTTCTCATCATTAGTGAACAGGGTGTCTATATCATTTAATTTAGTAAGATGTGCCACAACAGTTTCAGATTCATAGCCATAAAAAGGATCAGATTCAACCAAAGTAATTATCTCAGGATCAACAGAGAAATCATAATCCTTATCAGTTAGAAAGATAGGTGAAGTAGCAAAAGTAGGGTCATATTTCATTCTAGCATTCAGAGACTTTTCTTTCAGCTTAGCTAATAATTTCTTAAGATCATTCCTATCATTGCAAGCAAGACAGTCTCTAGCATTTTCTTCATCCATAACATAACCCTCAGGCACAACAGGAAATTCATATCTAGGGGGAGAATCTTCATCATCAATATTATCAGTTTCAATAATTTCATTCTCTCTAGACCTAGCAAGTTGTTCATCAAGAAATTCACCAAGTGGCACAGTAGTATCAAGCATAGAAGTAGTTTCATCATAAGTATCATGCATAGTAGAAGTGGCATCTCTACTCCTAATGTCTCAGTTGGTAGGTCGCGTTCCGGGTTTTATTTCGTCCCACCTCACCCGTTTTTTTGGTACCTATTTTGGTACCTCCTCCCACCTCACGCTGACCCGCCACTAGCCAAAAAAACCACGTAGGGAGCCCTCCACCAGCCCCCGCGCTCTTCAGGACAAAGAAAAAATCTATGACGATTAACCAGCGATAAAAAACCTAGGAAAAATAACCAGCGAAAAAAAAAACCCCGCACGTACGAGCGACGTCGCATGCCCTCGAGCGAGAACGACTCGCACGCTAGACTCCCTGCCCTCGTTCTTCGCCGCCTTCATCCCTTCGTCGCCGCCGCCCTTCATCCCTTCGCCACCGCACTCGGTCTCACATCAAAGGCGGCCCACTCGCGGGAGAGGATGAGCTTATCTCCATGGCCAGATGAGGGAGGAATACGGGTGACGGTATGGATTTGGATCTCAAGGTGGGGAGGCCAACGTAGCCGCCCCTAGCGCGTCGAGCGAAAGCGAAGGATTTGGATCTCATTGATTTGGCTGCATCGACCAGCAGAGGACCGCCGCCGGCTCGGCTCCTCCACCACGAAGCAACCTCCTTCCACCCTGTAGCCGCCACCCGAAACCCTAGCAATCGAGCCCCACCCATGGCGCCCTAGGTCAGATCCCCTTCCTTCTTCTTCTTCCTCTGGTTTTCTTCCTTGTTCCTGTGATGCATGAGTGAGTGAGTGATGTGCAGGCGACTTCTTCTTCCTCTGACCCTGTGTGTCTCTCTCTTCACTTGTCTCTAGGTGGTACAGCGGCCAGAGGAGAGAAGAGGAGAGGAGGTGGAGCAGCCATCGCCTGGACATGAGGTGAGCTCCCCCCATCCAATCTTATCTACCCCCACCCCCAGGTGGCTCACAATATCTATCACCTGCAGCAGCATCTTGTGCATGCATCCATTGAGGACGTGAGGTGCACACCACATTTTCGTTCAGTTTTTCCCTTCTTTATTATAATTATGCCAAGGACATCTTATGCCTTACAGTAGTATTCATATTCTCAAGTTTGTTTATTTATTCTTAGTGCAATACTGCTCTCTTTTCTGCAGGAGATTGGAGGAAAAAATATCAGAAATTGGAAACATGACGTTTTGGTTCAGTTTATATAAGTGGTTGTTGTTTTATGTTGCTGCTAGCCATTACAATTCATTTTGTGTTGCTCTGAACTGAAAAAATAGAGGGGATATTGTTGTGCCTAGCGTGAAGTTCATAGTAGGTTTGGCATCAATCGAGCAAACTTTGTTACAGTTTTTAGTGGATGTTGTATGTATTACATTTTTGCTTTTTCTAAAACCACATGTATCCTATAATCTGATTACTTTTCTTTGTGTGAGCAGCAGTTTCGAGCTTTCCTCCACTATTTTTTCCTCTATCTCTTTCTCTCTCTCACTGAATCTCAACTTGGCAAGCGATGGCGGGGTGAATGGGCAGCTGGGCGCCGAGCAGGATCATGGGGAGCAGGGGAGGCCAGAGGCTGCTCACCATATACATCGCCATCCATAGCCGCCCTCGTCCACCAAGAAGCTGAGGAGGGAGGCTGACCTCCAGTGACCACTCTGCACCGCTCTGGACGACACCCTCCCCCACCAGGTTCATCCTCCTAATTCGTTTTAATCATCCTAATTTTTTTGTCTTACCACAGTTAAGAAATACGATTCATGTTTGCTATTGCATTTGGAGTGTATATATTGTTGATTTATGTCATGGTGATTGATTTTGATTGCCGAGAGAAAGTGCAAAAGCTATGGGCAATCCTATATGACTGGCGCCAAAATGAACTATAATGCTAATGATTTTGTTCCATTTAATTTTTTGGGAGTTGTCGCACATTAAATTCTTGCCGCAATCTCTCTATAAATTTTTAGGCGTTCTGAATTTTGATGTAGCCATTCGTCTCATAGCTGCAATCGGAAGGCCAAATTCAAAGTTCGGTCTTTTTCTGGAAACTGAAACAGTGGCATATAGTATTTTCTTTCACTCTATTATATTCTCTTGTTTTCTAGAGAACTGATCATACCTATCTTGCTCGATTTGTTTATGATCTGTGTTTTACTCTGGGTGTCTCTTGACAAAACTGGATATGAATGAGAGGCGCTTCAAGGAGCAAGAGAAATCATGTGTAAATACAAGTGCACTTTGATTTTTTTGATGCCATTTATATAACTAAAATATTAATGATGGTTGTACATAGAGTTTTAGACCTGTGGCTCTTTTGTGTACATTATGAGATGTTTGTTATCTAGGTAAAACTTGGGAACATGTATGGATGGACAATACTATATGGATTTGATCATTTTATTGACTAATTATACAGCGTATGAACTTATAGAGTTTAGAGTTGTTTATCCTGTTCTAATGCTAGAGTTAAAAGTTTCATGTAGCTAATGCCATCATCTTTATAATAGAGCGGCAACATACTCAGCAAGTTTTCACCCTGCTCTAGGAAGCCATTTCATCAGTTTTTGGCTTCTGACACACTCGGAGCAACAAATTTTGTGCTGTTAATTGTTCTGTCCTCTCTGTTCTCTCTCTTTGCACTTACTTGTGATTTTTGCTTATGTCCGCGTACAGATTTCATACAGGAAATTTAGTCCTAGGGACATTGATATACAATGATACACCAAAGCAAGTAAAGAAGCCAAAAGAAGTTAAATGTTTTTACCTACTGCTGGCATCCGATGAGCAGTTGCAGGTGTCAACCATAGGTAATTCTTGTAAGATACTTTCACATTTCTCTAATTTACTTAAGTAAATCCTCATCAGTTTGGCTTTAGGCGAAAATGCCTGCTTGAGAATTTAGGGAAAATTACTTATTACCTTTAGAGCTTTCAGTTCATGAAGATTTACATCGATTTTGCTTGTTTATTCTGTAGTATTGTTATATGAAGTGAGAGTTGCATGTGCTTATCTGAAGCTTATACTAATAATGTGCCTCCCTAATTGTGGCTGATCTGGAGCTCATACCCATGTTGGGTGAGTATCTCCCTCTCTGTTTGTTGGGCTGTCGGCAGCTCCTTTTTGCTGCGTCTCTGTATACTATAACCACTATCCCTAAAATAAGTAAACTATAACCACACTCTTTGATCATATTATTTAGAAGAAAAAAGATTAGAGCTGCATTTATTCATATTAATGTAGACTGGGCCTGATCCAAGAAATAGAAGGCTTGTACATTGATTGCATCCACCGATAAAATCCCAAATGTGTGTTGGCAAGACTATCTTCGTGTTTTCATAATATAAAAAATAGTAGGTAAGTGTCAATCTGTTGCTGGTTCAGAATTTGATAAGGTTGAAAACTTTGTATGAAAATCTTTGTAATTCTTTTGAGTTGTGGAAGATACAACTGGGATGACTTCGATAATATGCACTGGATGGTGGAGGACAAAAAATAAATAAGGTGGGGCGGCTCTAAAGCATAAAAAAATTCCAATGGAAAACCAAAGTAGTTCATGCACACTAAAATGCACACAAATACTTTTTAAAATCATGCTATTATCTGGTCATTTTCTCAAAATGACATTAAATTTGAATAATAATTACTTCTCTCCTTTGTCTTTGTCTGAACAGTAAAACTTATTCACAGATTTTGTTAGCTTGCTTCAAAAATTATTAATCCTGTTATGGTGTGGTTGCCTATTACTCAAGATGATTTCACATTAGCTTCAGATGACATGTATGTTGCGTATCCTTTGCCTACTGAGCACGCACAGAAATTTTTCTATCGATATCGTTAACTGAAACATATTCCATTTTTGATCAATCGGTGGATTTGACTAATATAGATATATTATAAGAGATATTATTCACGTACCATTTTCTTATTTCGAGTAAGCTTGAAACTGATGGTCTCGGTTGGTTTGTGTATTGACTTTCTTTAGAGCCTGAATCTATAGAAACTAAGTAGAGGGTCGCCTTTTGTGCAGGAATTTCCAGCATGTCTGATCCCTTGCGCGTGCTCCTCCGCTTGCCCTCTCGACCCTCCCCTTGCTCATCGCCATCCATTTTATTCAGAGTGTAGATGGCGGGCAAAACACCTAAGCTCCAGGTGAGCTCCTACTCCATCCTGTAGGTGTCGTAATTTGTATGATGTTTCGTTATTAAGTTTTGCAATCTAATGCCTTGCTCTACTGTTTTTATTTTTAATCTCAATATTTCAAATTTTATCGGTCAGAGGTCACTTGAATGATTCATGGGAATTGGAATGTGGGGGGTCTCAAAGAATTTTTATAAATAAAAATCCAAATATCAACGTTTTCTAATCTCGCTTGGTGGTTGAGGTCTTATATAGAACATCATCGGTATAATGATGTTGAAAGCAACCTGCCAACATCATTTTCTCCGGAACATTGAGAACCGATAGGATTCTATGTGTATTTACACTGACATTCTCTCTCCTTCGACTAACTGAACATTGTATTAATGTCGTACATGCATCCTACTTCATATGAGCAGCGCTCATGTTTCGAAAAAATAAACAGTGTGAGTTTACTATTGAAGTGGATGTCTTGTTTCTCCAGGAATGAGCTTAAAAAACACATGAGCTACTGTGACTAGGTGGCCACTTGATTAGGTGTATGTGTTAGTTTTATGTTCTGTAACATGTTAGCCGTAGGCAGTATTTTTGGACTGAGACTTGCTCCTGTTGTTTGTTTCAGATATTCAGTCCAAGATCTAAATTTCACCAATATGTCTTTTGTTTACATTTCCTGATGTGTTTTAGATGAACACAATCACTTGTGTTTATATGGATAGTAGCTACTTTTACTTCAGCACATAAAGAACGAAATCTGTATGAGTATTTTTTAAAGCATTTCTACATAAGCAAAACATATCAAGGGGCAGTATGCTGGAATAAAATCATATATACAAATTTGTTTCTAGAGCAAGGATGAAAATCACTCCATACACACTCACAAGGATGATGATCCATTTGTTTCTAGGATGGTGGGACTTGAGGTCGAACTGCACAGGTTTACATTCAACTTCGCTTGTTGATATTTCTGACATATACTTGATGGAATATACATAAATATGTGTTCTTTCTTATAGGTATGCACCAGATTCAAGGATCAACTACTTGATGAAATATACAGGAGACTCTCCTACTCAACATTACCTTAAAAGAAGAATCAAGAATCAGTTCAATGGGAATTGGAATGATGAAAACACTTGTTTGAGCACATCTGATCCTCATAATAGCATATTTTTAATAAATCACTGTAGTCAGATCACTTTTTTTATAATTTCTATAGTAAAATCACTTACTATTGTGTATAAGTGCCATTAAGGATCAACCTAGATCTGCGGGATAGTTTGGAAGTTATACCCAAGGCATTATAATTGCTCTATATTATTAGTAATTTCGTATATCATCACCTTAGACTACTCGAACTGTCGGCCATGCTTTGTGATTAAATCCATTTCAAGTGTAATGCAAGTGTTGAATTGTGATCCATGAACAGCAAGCCCATTTGGGGAATGTATTTGAACAATGACCCAAGCAGTCGCACAAGTGGATCTGCACATATTATTATCAAGGTATCGTCTCATCTTTCAATTTTCTTTGCCACTCTAAAATAATCGGTTTTCTCTTTCATGTGAGCATTTTGATATTTTTTCTAGAAGCTTGACAAGAAAACTGAAAACAAATAATTAGAGAAGATTAACCGGGCGGAAGGAGAGGGAAGAAGGGATAAAGAGAAAAGAAATAATAGTAACGTTATATTGATTAAAGAGTTCTAGCAATGCATCTGCTTCTAACTATATATAAAGATCTTGCATGTGATTAATCGGGCGGGAGGAGATGGAAAAAGGGCTTGGCCACTTGGATCGTGAGATGACTATTCGGTTGACCATTTGTGCTATCTATTCAATTCATGCATCATAGAAACAAAGATTAGTTTTGTTGTTGTGGATTTTGCAGGAAAACAGAGTAGGTCATGGTGGATGAAGAGAACATTAACCGACAGACTTTTCGGTAAAAAAATTGGTTGCCTTGATTAGTTTATTTCTTATCAATTAAATTTGTATGTGAAGTACAAAAAGTTGATAATTGGGACAGAATTATGACTTTTACTATGTATCATTTTCATATATTCCTCAACAACACATCTAGATTCATGTAGATAATAGTTTGAACACGTCTAGCAATTTACATGTCTTCTGGGCAAGCTAAGCTATTTTCTTGATGATCCAAGCAGGTTGCTGATCAAATATAAAATATGTAATTTTCTGGTTCAGTAATAAATGGTCAATTCAACTTATAGCTGGGGCAGCCTGATTTCCTCCTACACACGCCTGCTAGCAGCAGCATTTACAACCAGGCGGTTGCAGAAGGTTATAGGTGTGGTGGCCGGCGGTGCCTGGGCTATTGATGTTCGATTTGAGAGGAAGAAGAGAGATTGGCTGCTGATTTTTGGAGGAAGAAGAGAGATTGAGCGTGTTGTTGCTGCCGTGTGTGGTCTTGGGAGAGGAATAAAAGAGATTAGTAGAGAGCTTTCGAGAGATAGCAAAGGATTGAGAGGCTACTGCTATTTGTATTGTTGTCGATGCTTGCATGTGCCACCGCTTATTATCTTGGGTTATTCATCTTTGAAAAAAACAATCATTTTCTCCCTTCAATAGTTTAGTCATGACTTAGTTTTACTTACTAGCCTCTCTTCATAATTATTTTTTGATTAAATTTAGCTTTTTATAAAGTTCTAAAGAATAGGACTATTTCATGCATCCCGGCGGATATGGTTGCTGTCCACCTGGAAAGGAATAAGATAGCATCCATGTTGTCGTCCCTTGTTGTTAGTTTGGATTCCTATTTACTTTGTGCGCCAATCCTTAATGCATGAATCAGTTGCAGTGTGGATGGGATTGACTTGTTATTTTGTTCAGTTTGTAAAAGGGTTGCTCTGTGCAAATTTTTAACACAGTCATCATAATTGCATTTATAGCAACTACCTATTATCGAAATGATAGACGGCTCCAAGATTATGGTTGTACTATGCAAAATTGCTAATTGCTATTACTAGGAATAGATACTCATGTATCTCTAAAAAGACCACTAATGTACTCCCTCTGTAAACAAAATGAAATTTATTTATGAACCGATTGTAATATTACCTCGGGTGAAGAATAACTTATACTCCACCCTGGGTGATGAGTAATATTACCATGTATATATAGTGTGTGTTGTGTGTGTGTGTGTGTGCTTCAGAGATGTCGTTTAATTATCTATTTGGTTTATTCACTAATATCTGATTGAATCAGGCATGTGCGCGCGAGGAGGGAAGAGGAGAGAACCATTGGCATTTTTCATGCTCTGGACGAACATTTTGATGCATAGCTTTCTTTTCCATGAGAACACATGAGTGTGGAGCTGTCGTTGTAGAGCTCGGGATGAAGGGTGGTGTCGGGGGAGAGCTGATCGTTCGTGCCCCACGAGCACCTATGGGACCTGGGAGGGTCCCTTGTGGTTCGGAGGGGGACGGAGATTGCGCAAAGAGCGGATCGAGGCGATGCACACGAGGGGGTTTACCCAGCTTCGGAGCTCTCCGGAGAGATAATACTCCTACTGCTGCTCTGTGGATTCTCTTGTGTTCTTGCTACGGAGCAATGCTGGCTACAAGACCTAGCCTGAGTGTGATGAACTAAGCGGGAGCTGGACTAGAAAACCAGCCGAACCGAACCGAACCGAACCCCCTCTACGTTGCCCTCGGACCTCCTTTTATAGGCACAAGGGGTTACCACATGTGGCAAGTAGACAAGGTTACAATGGTAAAAACATAGGTTGGTACACCGCTTTACACAGTGTACAGTAATCTATACCTAACTCTGACGGCAAGGGACAAGGGTCATCAATGCCCGTCTCAGTCGCCCGAACAGTGTAACAGGGACCGTTAAGTGCGCCTCCGTCCTCCACGATGGTGGCTTGTCAGCGCCGTTTGTCGCTATTCCCCGCTGGCTACACAGCCCGTCGACACGCGTACTTGGGAGAGCCCCGTGGTGACACGTTGGCGGGTGAGCTGGAGCGGAGATGAAGAGAGGTCGCCCGCCCCGGCAAGCGCCTTTCCGCGGCGGGGACCTTGTCGCGCTTGGGGGTTCAGCGCCCGCCAAGCCTTCCCGGCAAGCTCCTCTTGCCGGGGCCTTGTTTTCCTTTGCACCCTGAGTGGCCTTCCCGGCAAGCTCCTCTTGCCGGGGCCTTGACTGTTTTGTTCTTAAATGGCTCCAAAGGAGCCGCTGAGGAACTTGGTGGCTATCAAGCCAGCCCTGCCGTGGGGCGCTGCAACTGTCCGTGCACGAGTTCGGGGTACTAGGGTACCCCTACTCTAGTACACCGACAGGAGCCCCCGGGCCTGGGCCACACACGGCGCCAAGCTCTGTTGGGCCAGGCCCAAAACAGTGCACGGGCGCGCGTGGTCTTGATTACGCCGTTATTTGCCTTGGTCCCACCACGTCTCCCACGAGCGGCACGCGCCCACAGCGTTCTCAGAACGCACGCGTTAAGCGTGGTGTCGTGGGGGAAGTGGGCGGCATGCGAGGTCGCCTCATCTGTCGCCTCAGTTTTGCATCTCCGCCACGTGGTTCCCATGCACTCGGGGTCACGGGCGGTGGAAGTGGGAAACTTGGCTGTTGCGAGCAGAGGCAGCAGGTCTGTCCTGATTCCCTGCTCTTCCTGTGCCTTGATTCGCCGAGCGGGGCGGCCGAGCCCCCACCTTGCTTCTTTTAAGAAGGGCGGAAGGGGAGCGCAGAAGCCCGCACTCTCCCATCCCTTCCTTTCTTCAGCTTCTGCTCCCCTTTCTCCCATTCGCCATGGAGAAAGGGAACCTTGGTTCTCCATCGGTGGCGGCGAGGGTCGCAGCTAGACAGCGCACCCCTCCCAATCCCACGCCCGGCGTGGCAGAGCCCGCCGCAAGGGGAAGAGGGAGGGGGCGAGGTCGTGGACGAGGTCGAGGAGCCCGGGGGAGAGGCGGACGAGGCGGTGCGCCGTCTCCGCCTCCGTCGGCGGTTCCCCTCCGGGGGCGAGGTCGTGGACGAGCTCGAGGCGCTCGGGGAAGAGGCGGGCGGGGCGGCGTGCCGTCTCCGCCCCCGCCGGCGGTTCCTTTCCCCGCGGCGGTCCATACGGGGGACGACCCTTGCGAGTTCTTCGTCAAGCTGCGCTGGCGCCTCGTCGTCTCCGGCTTCCAGCTCCGTTCGCGATGGCGATGGAGTCGGATCCGCCGAGACGCTGAGGTTGCACATGAGGGCTGTGGGATCAGCGCACGCGAGTCCGCGTTGTATTGCCAGCCCCTAATGTGATGTATCTTGATCGTGGGTGGAAGACGTTCGCCCGCATCCACAACCTGCTGGCGGGGTTTACCCTCCATTTTAAGTTAATGGAGGGTGACCTCCTCTCCGCCAAGGTCTTCGGGATCTTGGCACTTTCGGGCAAGGTGCTGCGTGGATAGCTCCTCCGACAGCGACGAGTCCTCCTCGAGCGAGAGTGGCGAGGAGGAGAGCGACAGCGACGACGAGGGTAGCGGGCCCAACTAGTTGCCGGGCGCCGCTCCGCGCGTCACCGGCGACCCCATCATCCGTGTCGCGGCTCCTTGAACTCCCGGGTCGTCTCCTTGGGCGGCTGGCGTGGGGAGGCTGCGGAAGAGGAAGAGGATGGCGACAAGGCCGTCAAGTCGAGTACGAGGGCGTAGTGCCTCGACAGCGGCCGACGCCCCGCCGCCTGCCTCGAGCCTCGCTTCGGCGCCGCCGTCCCGTCAAGCCTTCGGAGAGCCCCGGCATGTTCCCTTGGTGCCTTCGCACCTGTAGCTCACGAGGCGCCTTTGCCCTTCCCGCCTCCTTAACCTACCTCCACAAGATAGGGACAGAAAAGGATTACGGGCATCTTATCTTTTAATTTGTAAGCCTTCGGCCTTATCTCGTATTTAAGAACTTGTAATCCTCTCTTTCATGTCTTTCACTCTCCACGGACTGTATCCGAGTAGAATGTTTTTAATGAAAGAGGGATGTTTGAGGAAGGCTAAAAGCTCATCGACATCGCAGCCCCGGCAACTCTGGTTTGCCGCAGCCCCGGCAACTCCGCTTGCCGCAGCCTCCGCAACTCAGGCTTGCCGCAGCCCCGGCAACTCTAGCTTGCCGGGCTTGGATCTGGCGCTCCTTTCTTCTCTTCGCTGTTATTTCAGTTCGGGAACAGTTTTAGCTAGTGCCATGATAGGTTATTTTGCAATATATACTATCTCAGCAATCGAATGCAATGTTATTTCCTTTACTCGATTCCTTCCTTGTATGTTTTCACCCACGCTTTGGAAACTTGCGGTGCAGAGCACCCTTGCATGAGCGCCGAGTGCGGAACTTTAGCAGCCTCTTTGGCAAGGGTCGCTACCGACAAGCAACCTCGTCGCGGACTAGCCGCAGCTCACTTAAGTTGTTGAGCGGACTCGAAACAAAGTAAAGCGCGACCGATCGCGATTTGGTTCCTCCGCGCACAGGTTTTCCATACAAAGTACTATCGTTCGAGGAAAATAACTTGAAAATTTAAAACTGGTCACTTAAACTTAGCAACTTAGCTTTTCTGTTGTCCGTCTTCCGGCAAGGCGACAGTTCCTCGAGCGGCGCTTGTCGGCCCACACCACGATCTCCTCCTCTCCCCCCGGTTAACTTGTGGGTGGATGAACCTTCTTCTTGTTTGAGAAGAAAGAAGAGAAAAAGAAAGTTGTGGAGCCTAATGGCTCGTTATCGCTTACCGGGTGCGGGTGCTGCACAAGATGTTAGTAAACACATGCATATTTGATTACGAAGGCATGTATTAACAAAAATGCGCGCAACCATAGGCTTTACTGATGCACGGGGTCTGCGCCCGGCTTTGTACAAAGGATTACATGCAACAGCGGCAAGACTTGTACAAAAGGGTGGTTGCCGGAACGGGTTCCGGCAACCGCGCCTCATGGGTAAAACTTGCGAAGATGCTCTATGTTCCAGGAATTGCTCACCGAAAGCCGTCTTGGTCTCAAGGCGGACAGCGCTGGCCTCGTGACTCGTTTTACCCGATAAGGGCCTTCCCACTTGGCGCCAACTTGTTGGAATTCTTGGCGGATTGAACGCGCCAAGAACAAGGTCGCCTTCCTCGAAGCTTCGGCATTAGCTTTGCGGCTATGGTAGCGGCGCAAAGCTTGCTGGTAACGAGCAGCTCGTAAAGCAGCTGAAGACGATCTTCCTCGAGGAGCAGCGTCATCTTGTCGCAGCTGCTCTTGCTCAAGCTCATCATAAGCGAGCACTCGAGGTGACCCGTATACGAAGTTCCGTGGGGAGAACTGCCTCTGCTCCGTAGACTAGAGCAAAGGTGTCGGCGATGGCTCGATTTGGCGTCGCCCCGATCGACCAAAGAACCGCGGCAACTCCTCGATCCAGTTCCTTCCGCACTTGTGCAGCCTCGTCGAAAGTTCCGGTCTTGAGTCCTCGCAGCACTTCAGCGTTTGCCTCTTCGCTTGACCGTTGCTTCTCGGATGAGCAACGGAAGCAAAGCAGATCTTGGCGCCAAGATCTTGGGTGTACTTGCATGAAGGTGCGATTCGTGAACTGTGTGCCGTTGTCGGTGATGATCCGTTAGGAATCCCAAAACGGCAAACAATTGACATGAAGAACTTGACGGTCGATCAGTTGTCACCTTCCTCACTGGCTCCACTTCCGCCACTTTGTGAACTTGTCGATTGCGACGCACAAGTATTCAAAGCCCCGACAGCTCGGGGAAAGGGCCGAGGATGTCGAGCCCCTGCACGAGAAGGGCCAGGATAAAGGGATCGCCCGGAGAGCTTGAGCTGGCTGGTGTATCTGTCTTGAATGGAACCGCACACTTCACACTTGGTTACTTGTGCAGTTGCATCCGGAGGGCTTCGGCAGAAGAAACCTTGCCGAAAGCTTTGCGGCAAGTGCTCTTGCGCCAATGTGGTGACCACATATGCCTCCGTGTATCTCGCCAACAGCTTCGTCCATCTTCCCGCAAATACACTTCAATTTCACTCCGTTGAGTCTTCTTCATGCAGGATGTTGTCAACAAACTGGTACATACTTGACCGCCGGGCTACTTTTTCCGCTTCTTCTTGCTCTTCGGAAGTTCTCCGTCTCAAGGAAATGGACGATCTCTTTGTGCCCATGTTGGAGCTCGTGGCTCGACAACAAGGACTAAAGGCTCATCTATCACTGTGGGACCATCAGCTTCTCTGAAGAAGGACCTGCGGGTCCGCCGGAGCTCGATGATCCCGCAAGCTTGCGGAGCCAAGCTTGTCGGGAGCGTTTGCTTCAACGATACAAACTGCATGGTTTGTCAGAGCAGACTGCTCCTAAGTGATATTTGCGTTGGTTTTAGGGACCTTCTTGGTGGCGGCTTCGGAGAGCTCTGCCGGAAAGTAGTCGCCGAAACCAATTTTCTCTTCTTGCTCGTCTCCGTTGATGGTGTCACGGTTGGTTGAGTCAGCTTGAGCACAAAAATCCCTGGTTCCACAGGTAACTTAAGTGCGGCACACTTGGAGAGGCCATCAACTATATCATTCTGTGTTCTTTGAACGTGTTCCATTTGCAGGCCTTCAAAGTGCTCTTCCAGCTTCCTCACTTCATCGACGACGCTTCCATCAACGGACTCGGTAGTCTTTATTTACTTGGCGGACGACAAGCTGTGAGTCTCCCCGACAATGAGCTTCTTAATCCCAAGGTCCACCGCAATCCACGAGACCGCAAGCAAGCCTTCATACTCTGCAGTATTATTTGTTGCTTGTTCCTTGGGAAAGTGCATTTGGACTATGTATTTGAGGTGCTCCCGGTGGATGCGATAAGCAGCACGCCGCACCGGGCGCCTTGCAGCGAGAAGGCACCGCCAAAATACATCAGCCATTCTTTATTTGCCTCCTTGACGGGATGCTCGTCTCGGAATCTCTTCATCCTGCGTTGGCGTCCACTCTGCTATGAATTCTGCCAATGCCCTGCTCTGTATAGTTGAAGTGCTCTCGAACTTGAGACCAAAGCTTGACAGTTCCAGCGCCCACTCAACAATCCTGCCTGTTGCTTCTGGATTTTGCAAAATCCTCTTTAGCGGAAAGCGAGTGACAACTGTTATTTCATGTGCTTGGAAGTAATGGCGCAGCTTTCTCGAGGCCATGAGCAGGCCGAAAAGCAGCTTCTGCACACCAGAGTACCTCGATCTAGCCCCCTGCAGAAGGGAACTGACAAAGTACACTGGGCGCTGCACCATCTTCTTCCGTATCTTGTCGCAACCCTGCGCTGATCCGTCGTTGTCGGGACCGGAGCTTGACGGCGAAGCCCCTTGCTTGTCGCTGGATGGGTCTGCCTCGGTTGTCGGCTCATCATCCGCCTCCCTCTCCGCTACTAACGCAGCACTAACCACTTGATTGGTCGCTGCTATATACAGCAGCAACTTCTCTTGTGGCTTAGGTGCGACAAGTATTGGAGTGGAGGACAGGTATCTCTTCAAGTCCTGCAGCGCAGCCTCCGCCGAGTCCATTTCATTGACCTGCCTTTTCAAAATTTTGAAAAGCGGGTAGGCTCAGCAGAGACTTAGAGATGAACTCTTTGAGAGCAGCCACGCAACCGCAAGCCTCCCGACATCCTTGACGCGCTTTTGTGCTTCGATCTGCTCAATGGCCTTGATCTTGTCGGGATTGGCTTCAATTCCCGCTGAGATACAAAGAACCCGAGAAGCTTGCGGAAGGGACTCCAAACACGCACTTCTCGGGGTTGAGCTTGAGGTTGATCTTGCGCAGGTTTGCAAACGCCTCATCCAAATCCTGAACCGAGTTGCTCTGTCCTTGCTCTTGACCACTATATCATCCATGTAGGCTTCTACATTTTCGTATCTGTGGTCCAAAGGCATCATGGACTACCCTTGCAAAGGTTGAACCAGCATTCTTCAAACCGAAGGCATTCGTATAAAGCGAGACGTGCCACATGGTGTGATGAATGCGGTTTTCTTCATCCTCTTCGCCATGAAGATCTCGATGATATCCTGAATATGCATCAAGAAATGAAAGCAGATCGCATCCAGCCGTGGAGTCAACAATCTGGTCGATACGCTGCAAGGGAAATGGGTCCTTGGGACAAGCTTTATTAACATCCGTGAAGTTAATACAAAGTCTCCATTTCCCATTAGCCTTGCATCGATGCGGATTGGCCAACCACGTGGGGTGGAGGACTCTCCGACAAGCCCTGCTGCTTCCAATTTCTTGATTTCTTCGCTATGAACTCTTGGCGCCCAACGCTGCTTCCTAACTTTTTGCTTGACGGGCCTCGCGTGAGGACAGACAGCTAGGTGGTGCTCAATTACTTTCCTGGGAACACCGGGGATATCAGATGGTTGCCATGCAAACACATCGACGTTCGCCCGCAGGAAAGCAACGAGCTCGCCTTCCTATTTAGGATCAAGCGTGGCACTGATGGTGAAGGTACCACCAGTGCCGTCCTCCTTGGCGGGTACTTTCTTGGTCTTTGGCGGAGTTGTCATCGTCTTGTTGCACTTGCCGGTGGAGCTCGATGGTGCGTCCTCGACGGCAGCGCAGCACTCCAAAGAGGTGCGCTTGCCGGAGTGGGCAACAGAGCTCTTGCCGGACCTAGTGGTCTTCTTCCCCCCGGGAGCTTCAGCGGTAAGTGGTTTGTTATCTGTCGCAGCTGCCGCATCCCGGTAAATCTTGTCGGCGCAGATAAGTGCATCTTTCTTGTCGCCATGGACAGAAATGACGCTTATCGGGCCGGGCATCTTGAGTAGGTTGTAAGTGTAATGAGAGGCGGCCATGAACTTGGCGAGTGCCGGACGGCCAAGTATGCCATTGTAGGGCAATGGGAAATCGGCGACGTCAAACGTGACCCTCTCAGTTCTGAAGTTGAGCTCGCTGCCGAATGTTACCGGCAATGTGATCTTCCCCTTGGGCTTGCTCCTTCCTGGGTTGGTTCCTTGGAAAGTACCAGTTTCTTCGAGCTCGCTGTCAGGGATCTGAAGTCTCTGGAGCACTGCAGAGGAAATCAAATTCAGGCCGGCCCCGCCGTCAACCAGCATCTTTGTGACCTTGAGGTTGCGGATGGTTGGTGAGACCAACATCGGCAAACACCCGACCGCAGTGATGCGATCAGGGTGGTCCTCAATGTCAAAGATGATGGGCGTGCTGGACCACTTCAGAGGTTTGCGTGACTCTATGGATGGTTCTGCTGCATTGACCTCACGCATTCATTGCTTGAGTTGGCGGTGCGAGGTATGCAGAGACGCACCACCGTCGATGCAAAGGACCTCTGTTGCCTTTTGAAACTCCTGCTCATCAGCTTCATCGTCTTCATCGTCCTCGTCATCTCCATCTTCATCTTCTTCCTTGTCGCGGCCACGGGGAGGTCTGTCTCCTTGCCGCTGCTTGGCCTTGCCGCGGCGCCCTCCCCGACCGGGTCTCTTTTTACTTGCTGCACCCGCACCTTCTTGGGCCTTCTCCTTGTCTCGCCGCTCGTATTCAGCTCTCTGTAGCTCAACAAGCTGCTCGACTTTCTTGCAGCTTTGGAGATCGTGGCCTTTAGTGCGGTGGATTTTACAGTACTGCTTGTTGGAGCTGTCAGGCTTGTCGGCGGCCGCCACAGCATGGCGGTCGGCGTCAACGGCAACCTCCTTGCCGGAGCCACCGGCCTTGGCTTTGTTGGTGGCACCATCCTTGCCGGACTGCTCGACAACTAGTACTTCTTGGTTTTTCTTCCTCCTGTTGTTCCGCCGCCGGCTATTCCTTGCCGGGGCGGTCCCCTCACTGTCAGACTCTGCTCCTACACTCTCTCCTGGGAGTCTTCTTCCTTCTTCAGCGCGTGCACACTTGTCGGCCAGGGCATATAGCTCGCTGACGTCTTTCACCTTGCACATCGCCATCTCCTCCTCATCCTGCGATTTCGTACATTACGATGGAACGCACCGATTACCGCAGCAGGTGGACGCCTCGGGATGTTGTAGTGCACTCGACTGAATCTTCGATGAATTTGCGCAGAGACTCCCCTTCCTTCGGGCAAGCAGGTGGAGATCGCTCTCCGCCATGAGGCTTGTGGTCACCGTGAAGGCGCCAACAAACTGGTGGCACAAATCTGCCCAAGAAGAAATAGAGCCATCCGGCAAGTGCATGAGCCAAGATATGACGCTTGGCTTGAGCACCAAGGGAAGTAGTTGGCGAGGATCTTGTCGCTCGTCCCCGCAGCTTGCACCGCGATGGTGTAGATGCCGAGGAACTCCGATGGAGTGCGCCCCTGCCGTCGTACTTCTCTCGCACATCTGGTTTGAAGTTTTTCTTGTCGGGCCACGGACTTGCCGCAGCTCACGAGTGAACGCAGGGCAACCCACCGCGACGGCAAGTCGCTGGTTCTTCGGGCGCGTGCATATCGACATGGGCCGCGCGTTGGTCGATTGATTGGCGCTTCTCTTGGGGCGCCGATACGGGTTCGAGCGTCCTCTTCTTGTCGTTCCCGAAGAACTTGGCGTTGGTCGCGACGAGCTCGCGGATCCGAAGACGCCGTGGAGTCGCTGTCGAGGTGGATCCGGCGAGTCGGCGATCTTGGCCTTCGGGAAGGGGAGTGTACGGTGGGTGCACCCCCGCAAGACTCGTCGCCATCGGCTCGTGCCTTGTCGCCCCGTCGCGGCTGCGAAGCACTCGGTCGCCGCGGGACGTCGCCGTTGGCAAAGCCGATGAGACTTTGAATTGTGGCCCTCCATTCGTCGACCTTGTCAGCCGTCGGAGGGTAATCTAGTAGTAACTGAGCTCTCGCCAAGGCTTCCGCTGGTGTGGTTGGCGGCAACGGCGTACGGAGCGAAGAACGGGATGTGCTCGGACTCCTAACCAAGTTAGGAGGAGCAGCATCCCGCCCCAGCGACCGTACCCCACTCGTACCGGCATGCTGGGGTGCATGCGGGTCTCGAGGGCCTTGGGATCCTCCAGCTTGGCCTTGATCCAAAGATCGTATGGTGCCGCGGGTATCATGACGTTGTATGTCCCGCGCCTCCTGTGACGGGTGCGGTGCAGATTCGGACGCCGACGCCCGCGGTGCGTTGTCCTTGGACCTGGCGACATCGTGGGCTCTCTCGACGACGCCGGTCCCTCCGCCAGCGTTTCCCCCACCACCTGACGGCTCCGGTGGTGGTGGGTTCGACGCGGACGACTCAGCTGCTGCCGAAGGCTTCTTCTTCGGCGCCATGTCGACGAAGATATCGATGAAGTTGTTCGTGCGACCGCCGGATCGGGTTCACACAGCCTCGACGCCCCCTACCTGGCGCGCCAAAGATGTCGGGGGAGAGCTGATCGTTCGTGCCCCACGAGCACCTATGGGACCTGGGAGGGTCCCTTGTGGTTCGGAGGGGGATGGAGATTGCGCAAAGAGCGGATCGAGGCGATGCACACGAGGGGGTTTACCCAGCTTCGGAGCTCTGCGGAGAGATAATACTCCTACTGCTGCTCTGTGGATTCTCTTGTGTTCTTGCTAGGGAGCAATGCTGGCTACAAGACCTAGCCTGAGTGTGATGAACTAAGCGGGAGCTGGACTAGAAAACCAGCTGAACCGAACCGAACCGAACCCCCTCTACGTTGCCCTCGGACCTCCTTTTATAGGCACAAGGGGTTACCACATGTGGCAAGTAGACAAGGTTACAATGGTAAAAACATAGGTTGGTACACCGCTTTGTACAAAGGTACAGTAATCTATACCTAACTCGACGGCAAGGGACAAGGGTCATCAATGCCCGTCTCGCCGCCTCAACAAAGGTAACAGGACCGTTAAGTGTGCCTCCGTCCGCCACGATGGTGGCTTGTCGCCGCTTGTCGCTATTCCCGCTGGCTACACAGCCCGTCGACACGCCAGATTGGGAGAGCCCGTGGTGACACGCTGGCGGGTGAGCTGGAGCGGAGATGAGAGAGGTCGCCCGCCCGGCAAGCGCCTTGCATGGCGGGGACCTTGTCGCTTTGGGGTTCAGCGCCCGCCAAGCCTTCCCGCAAGCTCCTCTTGCCGGGGCCTTGTTTTCCTTTGCGCCCTGAGTGGCCTTCCCGGCAAGCTCCTCTTGCCGGGGCCTTGACTGCTTTGTTCTTAAATGGCTCCAAAGGAGCCCCTGAGGAACTTGGTGCCTATCAAGCCAGCCCTGCCGTGGGGCGCTGCAACTGTCCGTGCACGAGTTCGGGGTACTAGGGTACCCCTACTCTAGTACACCGACAGGTGGGTCCAGTATAGAACTAGGAGGTACTAGCACTAAGATGGGAATGTGGTTGCCGCCCTTATCCCTTGCTGTTGGCCGGCCACGGCGATGTTGATCACCGGCTCACTTAAAATATAAGTTGATGGATTTTGTGATAAGAGTGAGCGGGACGGAGGTTGGGTTTGGTATGTTTACTTACAAATTTGCATTCTTGGCTTTGGGTGCGCCACAGGCGGCGCAGTACCTCCTCCCTCTTGATGGCAGTGGTGAAAACACACGGACACGGGGGAGGGGATCATGGCGGAGAGCGGGGCAGGCATTACGGGGGACTCCTCCTTAACAGTCTATGAGGAAGTATGGTGTGAAGGAGAGAGGGTGTCATGGAGAAAGTGAGGTGCACGTCACCCACTACGGCGGGAAATAGAGCGGAAAGGGGAGGGTCCGATGAGAAAAGGAGAGGGTGTGTCGTGGTGGTGGGGTTTTGTGTTGGTTTCACATGTTGGAGATAACAGCACGAATAGTCTAGATAGCAACATTTCTTTCTTACACATGGGCCGGATTTGGGGCACCCGGACTATCAAGACGGTTGTAGTAGCCCGTTTGATGTCCGAACACATTCGGACGTATGAGAAAAAAAATGTTAGACGTTGAATACGACTTTAATTGTTTCTCTGATTCATTTATATACATTGTTGTCCGTAGCACCCCGTAGCAACGCATGGGCGTTCTACTATTGTTTTTGCATGATGGGTATGAGTTGAGAAAACGGTTTTTATTATACTTGCTCAAGCATCGTGCGAATGAAGAAAAAAACTTTATTGATATTGTGCGAGAATTTCTTAAGCGCATTTGAATAATTTGTAATATAATTTTAGTTGGATCATCGATTTATGTGTATGCATCGTCAATTTGCCTTTTTGTTATCAGTTTACATTACAAGTGAAGTAGACTTCAATTATTATGCAATTGTGTCCATGCTATATTGTTTCTTCCTGTGATATTTTACACGGATTATTTTATATACCTTCAACAATATATTTCAGAAGCCCGTGGCAACGCACGGGCATACTACTAGTCATCAATAACATGCGACATATCAGAATTAATAGCAGAAGCAGGTTTAGGTGTCGCAAGCTGAAAGCACAAGTGCTCCCTAGGTGGTTTTGGTAATTAATGACAACATATTTTTGTTGGACTAACACTTCTATATAGTATGTTTCAGATAAGTTCAACAATGGAGTGGCATGGACTAAAGGATGTGGGAACTCCTTCATGATGCTAAGGACAAAGGATTGGCTCAAGCTTCAAGCTCAAGACTATTTTACATTTTAGTGATCCAAGATCACTTTGAGTCTATAGGAAAAGCCAATACTATCAAGGAGGGATGAGGTGTTGCTTAATGAGCCTCTTACTTCAAAGTGCTTAGTGATATGCTCCAAATACCCTCAACTACTTTCCCAGTTCCACACATATGTCCTAAACCTAAAGTCAAGCTCGGCCCCACTGATTCTTTCTATCCGGCGCCACGGAGTTTGGATGTCTTAGCCACTGCCACAAACCCTAGGCAAATCGGTCTCACCGATAGGGATCTCGGTCTCACCGAGATGGGATTGTAATCTCTTTGTGTATGTCCATTATCAAGATCGGTCTCACCGAGTTTGAGCAATCGGTACTACCGAGATTACAATGCAAACTCTCTGGTTAAGTTATTATCAAAATCAGTCCCACCGAGTTTGATAATCGGTCAAACCGAGTTTGCCTGACCAACTCTCTGGAAAGCTTATTACCAAAATCGGTCCCACCGAGTTTGTGTAATCGGTCTTACCGAGATTACGTTAAGCCCTAACCCTAACCGAATCGGTCCCACCGAGTTGCATTTTGGTCCCACCGAAAACCCTAACGGTCACATTATTTACTAAAATCGGTCTGACCGAGCTTGTTGATTCGGTCCCACCGAGTTTGGTAAATTGTGTGTAACCGTTAGATTTTGTGTGGAGGCTATATATACCCCTCCACCTCCTCTTCATTCGTGGAGAGAACCATCAGACTGAACTACACTTGCAGTATCCTATTTCTGAGAGAGAACTACCTACTCATGTGTTGAGGCCAAGATATTCCATTCCTACCATATGAATCTTGATCTCTAGCCTTCCCCAAGTTGCTTTCCACTCAAACCCTCTTTCCTCCAGATCCAAATCCTATGAGAGAGAGTTGAGTGTTGGGGAGACTATCATTTGAAGCACAAGAGCAAGGAGTTCATCATCAACGCACCATTTGTTACTTCTTGGAGAGTGGTGTATCCTAGATTGGCTAGGTGTCACTTGGGAGCCTCCGACAAGATTGTGGAGTTGAACCAAGGAGTTTGTAAGGGAAAGGAGATCGCCTACTTCGTGAAGATCTACCGCTAGTGAGGCAAGTCCTTCGTGGGCGACGGACATGGTGGGATAGACAAGGTTGCTTCTTCGTGGACCCTTCATGGGTGGAGCCCTCCGTGGACTCGCAAGAACTGCTACCCTTCGTGGGTTGAAGTCTCCATCAACGTGGATGTATGATAGCACCACCTATCGGAACCACGCCAAAAACATCCGTGTCTCCAAATTGCGTTTGAATCCTCCAATCCCTTCCCTTTACATTCTTGCAAGTTGCATGTTTTATTTTCTGCTGCTCATATACTCCTTGCATGCTTGCTTGCTATATGTTGTGAATGTTAAACTTGTGCCTAAAGTCCACTCAAACTTTAAAGAATCTTAAAAACTGCAACTTTGGTACTTAGTATCTAATCACCCCCCCCCCCTCTAGACACCTCTTCTCAAGGTCCTACAAGTGGTATCAGAGCTTTGGTCTCCATTGCCTTGGTTTAATCACCATTGGAGGAAGATGGATGAGTCTACTTTGGGGAGTCTTAGACATAGAGTGCCTATTCTTTATGGAGAGTATTTTCGTGAGTGGAAAAATGAGATGCTTGTTATTTTCAATCAATATCATTTTAACAAGTACATTGCTAGCCCTTGTGCACCTTATGTTGATCCTATGCATCCAACCCATGATGAGTCAATTGACATGGTTAGGAATCTTGAACTGCTTAACTTATCATTAGAGGATTGCCTAGAAACTTGATTAGAATCTTGCCTACTTTTGAGTGTGCCTACACTATATGGAAATTTCTTGAGGAACGCTTTCCAAATTATTCCTTGAAAAATCTAGATGAAATTCTCTATAAGTCTATTGCTTTGAGTAAGATGAATACTAGTGATCCTATGTTTGGTGATCGTCTATTTGAGCTTACAAACCTTATGCGTGCCAAAGGAAATGTTGGTATTATTAGTGACATTATTTCCAAGCTATAAGAATTCATAGACAAGATTATTGTCAAACTCATTCTAATAAATCACCCTCTCTAGGATTTGATCCACCACATGACGATGTTGAACATGGATACTATGATGAGGATGATGATAGTGACTTGATCTTGATGATGCAATGAGACATTTTGGTCTTATGGCAAATCTTCGGGATATATGTCGGGAGGAAAGGAATGGGTTCTTGATAGTGGATGTACCGATCACATGACCGGAGATAAAGACATGTTTCGTGAGCTTGCTGATAATGATAGTCCTCGAAAGTATGTCACTTTTGGTGACAACTCAAAGGGTAAGGTGGTTGGCCTAGGTAAGGTGGCCATATCACATGATAGCTCCATACAAAATGTTATGCTCGTTGAATCTCTTGGTTACAACTTACTTTCAGTATCTAGACTTGCTGATTTCGGTTTCAATGTTCTATTTACTAAAGTAGATTGCCAAGTGTTTCGTCGAGATAATCATAAAATGGTCTTTCTTGGTGTGCGGAGAGGTGATCTATACATTGTTGATTTCACTAAAAGGCTCAACCTAAAACTTGCTTCATTGCTAAATCCTCAAAAGGCTGGTTATGGCATAGACGATTAGGTCATGTTGGTATGCAAAACCTTGACAAGCTTATTAAGGGAATCATATCGTTGGAGTTAATGATGTCATATTTGATAAGGATAGACTTTGCAAAGTGCTTGTCAAGGGGTAAACAGGTTGGAGGAAGGCATCCGTGAAGAACATCATGACCACGAAGAGGCCACTCGAGCTACTTCACATGGATCTCTTTGGTCCCAAATCTTACAAGAGTCTCGTGGAAATTCTTTTGGTCTAGTTATAGTTGATGATTTTTCCAGATTTACGTGGGTGTTCTTTCTCGATGATAAATCGCAGGTCCAAAAGATCTTCAAAACTTCGCTAGGAAGGCCCAAAACCAATTTGAAGTGAAGATCAAGAAAGTTCGCAGCGACAACGGAACGGAGTTCAAGAACGCAAATGTGGACACCTTTCTTGACGAAGAAGGATTTCACACGAGTTCTCGACTACGTACACACCTCAACAAAATGGAGTTGTTGAGGGAAGAACCGACGCTCATCGAAATGGCGAGAACGATGCTTGATGAGTACAAGACGTCAAGAACTTTTGGGCGAAGCGGTTGAGACAGCTTGTCATGCAACAAATCGCTTGTATCTTCACAAGCTACTCGGCAAGACGGCATCTGAGCTACTCACCGTAACAAACCCCAAGTTGGATACTTTCGAGTATTCGCTCAAAGTGCTACATTCTTGATAAGCATCGTCGTTTTAAATTTTCTCCTAAGTCTCATGAAGGTTTCCTACTAGGTTATGGCTCAAACTCTCACACTTATCGTGTTCACAACAATTTCACCCAAAGGTTGAAGAGATGGTAGATGTGAAGTTTGATGAATCTAACGGCTCGCAAGTAGAGCAATTGCCAATTAATGTAGGAGACAAAGATCCTTGGAAGCAATCCAAGACTTGTCTATTGGCAAGGTCCGTCCAACGGAGGTGAAGGAGAGTACCTCGTCCGTCAAGTGGAAGCTTCTACTTCACGACAAGGTGAACCAAGAGTTGATACGGAAGCATCCACAAGTGGGACACACCAAGATGAAGAAAACGAGGAAGTGCATCAAGATGAACGTCAACAACCTCCTTCTCCACCACGACAAGAGAACGACAACGCCAACAATGAAGAAGGCCAAGAAGAAGAACAAGATGAAGAAGATGTTCAACGAAGACCCAAGCAAAAGCTTTCACGAGTTCGAGCAAGAATTGCTAAAGACCATCCCGTGAGCAAATCTACAATGATATTCAAACCGGAGAATCACTCGCCTAAAACTCGTTTAGCTAACTTTTGTGAAAACTATTCTTTCATCTCTAGCATTGAACCTATGAAGGTCGAAGAAGCATTGGAAGATCCGGATTGGATAAATGCTATGCATGAAGAGCTACACAACTTTGAGAGGAACCAAGTTTGGACATTGGTTGAGAAGCCCGACAACAACCACAACATCATCGGTACCAAATGGGTGTTTCGCAACAAGCAAGATGAAGATGGACAAGTAGTTCGCAACAAAGCACGATCGTCGCCCAAGGCTACACACAAGTCGAAGGTATGGACTATGGTGAGACTTACGCCCGCTGCTAGACTTGAGTCCATTCGCATCTTACTTGCCTATGCTAATCACCATGATATCACCTTGTACCAAATGGACATTAAAAGTGCTTTTCTAAATGGTGAAATAGAGGAGGAAGTTTATGTTAAACAACCTCCGGCTTTGTTAATCCTAAGAAACCCAATCATGTTTACAAACTTCACAAAGCTCTTTATGGACTTAAACAAGCTCCTAGAGCATGGTATAAATGTTGACCAAGTTCCTTATTGAAAAGGCTTTGAAATTGGGAAAATTGATTCTCCTCTTTTTACTAAAAGGGTTAATGGTGAACTCTTTGTGTGCCAAATTTATGTTGATGATATTATATTTGGTTCAACTAACCCTCATTTTAGTGAAAAGTTTGGGAAGCTAATGTCGGAGAAGTTTGAGATGTCTATGATGAGTGAACTCAAATTCTTTCTTGGTTTGCAAATCAAGCAAACTAAGGAAGGTACTTTCGTCTCGCAAACAAAGTACACCAAGGACTTATTCAAGAAGTTCAATATGCAAGAATGCAAAGGTATGTCTACACCCATGCCTACTAGTGGACATCTTGACTTAACCAAAGATGGTGAACCGGTTGATCAAAAGGTTTATCGCTCTATGATTGGTTCATTGTTATATCTATGTGCTTCACGTCCCGATATTATGCTAAGTGTGTGCATGTGTGCACGATATCAAGCTGCCCCTAAAGAATGTCATCTTAAGGCCATGAAAAGCATAGTGAGATACTTAATCCATACACCAAATTTTGGCATTTGGTATCCTAAGAGGGCCTCTTTCGATCTTGTTGGCTATTCCGACTCGGACTATGCCGGAGACAAGGTTGATAGAAAGTCCACTTGGTACTTGTCAATTTCTTGGTAGATCTCTTGTGTCTTGGTCCTCCAAGAAACAAAACTCAAGATCCTTATCCACCCAAGCTGAATATATTGTCACTGGTTCATGTTGTGCTCAATTACTTTGGATGACCCAAACTCTTAAAGATTATGGGATATATGTGAGACATGTTCCATTGCTTTGTGATAATGAAAGTGCTATCAAAATTGGTCATAATCATGTGCAACATTCTCGAACTAAGCATATTGAAGTTCGTCATCATTTCATTCGAGATCATGTTGCTAAGGGTGACATTGATCTTAAGCATGTTCGCACCGAAAAGCAATTAGCGGATATTTTCACTAAACCTCTTGATGAGAAAGTGTTTTGCAGGTTAAGAGGAGAATTGAACATCATTGATGCTTCAAACTTGGAGTAGAAACTCCATTGGATACATGCAAGACATGAGCTTATGACTAATCCTTGATATTTCTCTTATGATGAAAAACTTATGTCTTGGATATATTTGTATCTTGCATGTTATCTAACCCATGTAGGTACTTGGTTGAATCAAAATCCATGAGGTTGAAACCTACTCATATCTTGAGCAATCTCTACATCACCAAGTCTCTACACAAGGTGGTTGAAGACAAGGATGCACGAAACCATTCAAACATATCCTTTGACAAATTCTATGATTGAGTTTCATGATTGTCATTTTTGGATATACAAGTGCTCTTCCTTGCAAGAACAAACCCATGTAGGTAGATGGACTCAAATTCCAAGTGGTGCTCCAAATTCTTGATGATCTACATCAACCTTGAGCAACCCACGCAAGTTCAACTACATGGACAACACCACCAACCAAGGTATGTTATTCCATCTTAGAGAAGCTTTACTCCGAGTCATGAGTTAAAGCAACTCGACAAGATGTGAATACATCAAGATGCTTAAATGAAAAATGGCAACCCCATTTTGAGCTTAAACGATGAGTATGGCCTACGATCAAGTGATCTCACTTGACTCCTAAGTCAATATACTCTAACATAGGTGACTTTGTCGCCGACCATCACTAGATGAAGTTCTCCTGTGTTCTTTTCTGAGTTTTTGCATTTGTCTCATGCATAAAAAAAAACTTCATCTAGATTTCTTTCTGTTTTCTCTGCATTTTCTGCATCTAATTACTTGCATATCTTTCAGTTAATTCCTTGCAAATCTTTGTGAGATCTTCCTAGTCTAGTGAGATGAGGTGACAAGTGTTCTCTCTGCGATGAACTCGGTTACACCAATTTGTTATTTTTGGTCCAACCGAATCTTTTCGGTACGACCGAAGCATACCACTCGGTGCCACCAATTTCATAACAGGAAAAACTCTTTGCCACATATTATGTGTTTCTTCTGATCCAGCTCCACTCACTGAATCTTGTCCTCTACAAGTATCACATTTTCATCATTGCTTTGTTCTGTGTCTCAAGGACCAAACCCATTCGACAGACTCCAGAAGACCATTCTTGGAAATTGATGTCAAAGGGGGAGAGAAAGAACATCAAAGCTTATCATTTGGAGATAGAGAGAGAGACCTTCTAGGGGGAGAGACCCTCAAAAGACGAGAGAGATCTCCAGGGGGAGAGTATACTTAAGTAGAAAGTATTTCTCAAGGATCCCAGATGCTTGGTGTTCAAGAGGAGAGATGTCCACATGTCTTCTTGAGGGGAGAGACATGTTCATATGATCTGTTGTGCTCAATTTTGCATTAGCATACATTAGCTCTGAACTTTAGCTCTGATCATCATTCATATCTTTCAGCTCTGTTTTCCTTCACTCTGATTTTCATTCCCTATCTTCTCCCAAGATCCCATGTTAGATTCAGGGGAGCAAGACATCTAAGGGAAAGAGATCATTTAAATTCATTGCATATCTTTACTCTTGGGGACATGTCTAATCCAATGTGGTACTCAGACTCACTCTCTACATGTCATCCCAGTTTGGTATTCTTGTGGTTTCTTCCGTTTGCTCGGCTAGTAGATGCATCTGTGTTATCTAACCTTGTTTACGCAGGTTCATTCCATCCTAAGCCAACTCAAGACCACAAAGTAAGTATATGCATCACAATCATGTGTATGAGGAATTCTTGCTGATGTACATACAGTTTGCAAGAAGGACTCATGGGCATGAAGGTATTCTCTTTAATACTTTTTGCTCTGATGCAAATAGCCAAGATACATGTAACACATTGCCTGCTCTATCATGGTTATGCTATCACATGCTTCTATATTTCATATTCACATGATTACATACATGTAGGGGGAGCCTATGCTTGTTACATGTCTTTCCAAAGCTTTACTTGCTATTCTTTATATCTTTATCTGAAGCTTTGATGTATGTTGCCATCAATTACCAAAAAGGGGGAGATTGAAAGCACAAGTGCTCCCTAGGTGGTTTTGGTAATTAATGACAACATATCTCTTATTGGACTAACACTTTTATCTAGTATGTTTCAGATAAGTTCAACAATGGAGTGGCATGGACTAAAGGATGTGGGAACTCCTTCATGATGCTAAGGACAAAGGATTGGCTCAAGCTTCAAGCACAAGACTATTTTACATTTTAGTGATCCAAGATCACATTAAGTCTATAGGAAAAGCCAATACTATCAAGGAGGGATGAGGTGTTGCTTAATGAGCCTCTTGCTTCAAAGTGCTTAGTGATATGCTCCAAATACCCTCAACTACTTTCCCACTTCCACACATATGTCCTAAACCTAAAGTCAAGCTCGCCCCACCGATTCTTTCTATCCGCGCCACCGAGTTTGGATGTCTTAGCCACGCCACAAACCCTAGGCAAATCGGTCTCACCGATAGGGATCTCGGTCTCACCGATATGGGATTGTAATCTCTCTGTGTATGTCCATTATCAAGATCGGTCTCACCGAGTTTGAGCAATCGGTACTACCGAGATTACAATGCAAACTCTCTGGTTAACTTATTATCAAAATCGGTCCCACCGAGTTTGATAATCGGTCAAACCGAGTTTGCCTGACCAACTCTCTGGAGAGCTTATTACCAAAATCGGTCCCACCAAGTTTGTGTAATCGGTCTTACCGAGATTACGTTATGCCCTAACCCTAACCCAATTGGTCCCACCGAGTTGCATTCCGGTCCCACCGAAAACCCTAACGGTCACATTATTTACTAAAATCGGTCTGACCGAGTTTGTTGATTTGGTCCCACCGAGTTTGGTAAATTGTGTGTAACTGTTAGATTTTGTGTGGAGGCTATATATACCCCTCCACCTCCTCTTCATTCGTGGAGAGAGCCATCAGACTGAACTACACTTCCAGTATCCTATTTCTGAGAGAGAACTACCTACTCATGTGTTGAGGCCAAGATATTCCATTCCTACCATATGAATCTTGATCTCTAGCCTTCCCCAAGTTGCTTTCCACTCAAACCCTCTTTCCTCCAGATCCAAATCCTATGAGAGAGAGTTGAGTGTTGGGGAGACTATCATTTGAAGCACAAGAGCAAGGAGTTCATCATCAACGCACCATTTGTTACTTCTTGGAGAGTGGTGTCTCCTAGATTGGCTAGGTGTCACTTGGGAGCCTCCGACAAGATTGTGGAGTTGAACCAAGGAGTTTGTAAGGGCAAGGAGATCGCCTACTTCGTGAAGATCTACCGCTAGTGAGGCAAGTCCTTCGTGGGCGACGGCCATGGTGGGATAGACAAAGTTTCTTCTTCGTGGACCCTTCGTGGGTGGAGCTCTCCATGGACTCGCGCAATCGTTACCCTTCGTGAGTTGAAGTCTCCATCAACGTGGATGTACGATAGCACCACCTATCGGAACCACGCCAAAAACATCCGTATCTCCAAATTGCGTTTGAATCCTCCAATCCCTTCCCTTTACATTCTTGCAAGTTGCATGCTTTATTTTCCGCTGCTCATATACTCCTTGCATGCTTGCTTGCTATATGTTGTGAATGTTAAACTTGTGCCTAAACTCCACTCAAACTTTAAAGAATCTTAAAAACTGCAACTTTGGTACTTAGTGTCTAATCACCCCCCCTCTAGACACCTCTTCTCAAGGTCCTACACAAGCTTACTCAAAACAGAAGGTGAATCAAGTGCAGAGCTAGATGACAGTTCCTTACCTCCCCTCGTAGTTGAGGGGAAAATCTTAGTTCTTTCATCTTTCAAGTTCCTCATACTAACCAGCAGATATAAATCCCAAGTGACTCAAAGAATAGAGCTATGCTCCCCAGCAACGGCACCAGAAAATAGTCTTGATAACCCACAAGTATAGGGGATCGCAACAGTTTTCGAGGGTAGAGTATTCAACCCAAATTTATGTTGGGTAACGTAGCAGAAAACAAAAATTTTCCTACGGTTTCACCAAGATCCATCTAGGAGTTCATCTAGCAACGAGTGATTATATGCATCTACGTACCTTGTAGATCGCGAGCGGAAGCGTTCAAAGAACGGAGATGAGGTAGTCGAACACGACGTGATCCAAATCACCGGAGATCCTAGCACCGAACGGACGGCACCTCCGTGTTCAACACATGTACGGTTAGCGTAACGTCTCCTTCTTCTTGATCCAGCAAGAGGGAAGGAGAGGTTGAGGAAGATGGCTCCAGCAGCAGCACGACGGCGTGGTGATGGTGAAGCTGCAAGATTCGTCGAGGCTACGCCAAGCACTATGGAGGAGGAGGAGGTGTTGGAGAGGAGAAGGAGGCAACCAAAGGCGTGGGAGAAAAGCCCTCCTCCCCACTATATATAGGAGGGCCAAGGGGCGCCGCCCTAGGAGATCTAATCTCCTAGGGGGTGTGACAAGGGGAGGAATCCTTCCTCCCAAGGCACCTAGGAGGTGCCTTCCTCCTAGGACTCTTCCCTTTGAAACCCTAGGCGCATGGGCCTCTTGGGGCTGGTGCCCTTGGCCCATGTAGGCCAAGGCGCACCCCCTACAGCCCATGTGGCCCCCCGGGACAGGTGGCCCCACCCGGTGGACCCCCGGGGGTCCCGGTACAATACCGATAACCCCGAAACTTGTCCCGATGGCCGAAATAGCACTTCCTATATATAATTCTTTACCTCCGGACCATTCCGGAACTCCTCGTGACATCTGGGATCTCATCCTGGACTCCGAACAACATTCGGGTTACTGCATATACATATCCCTACAACCCTAGCGTCACCGAACCTTAAGTGTGTAGACCCTACGGGTTCGGGAGACATGTAGACATGACCGTGATCGCTCTCCGGTCAATAACTAACAGCGGGATCTGGATACCCATGTTGGCTCCCACATGCTCCTCGATGATCTCATCGGATGAACCATGATGTCGAGGATTCAAGCAACCTCGTATACAATTCCCTTTGTCAATCGATATGTTACTTGCCCGAGATTCGATCGTCGGTATCCCAACACCTCGTTCAATCTCGTTACCGGCAAGTCACTTTACTCGTTCCGTAATGCATGATCCCGTGACCAGACACTTGGTCACTTTGAGCTCATTATGATGATGCATTACTGAGTGGGCCCAGTGATACCTCTCCGTCATACGGAGTGACAAATCCCAGTCTTGATCCATGTCAACCCAACAGACACTTTCGGAGATACCCGTAGCATACCTTTATAGTCACCCGATTCGCCAGACGTTTGGTATACCCAAAGCACTCCTACGGTATCCGGAGTTACACGATCTCATGGTCTAAGGAAAATATACTTGACATTGGAAAACTCGCAAACGAACCATACGATCTTCACTATGTTTAGGATTGTCTTGTCCATCACATCATTCTCCTAATGATGTGATCTCGTTATCAATGACATCCAATGTCCATAGTCAGGAAACCATGACTATCTGTTGATCAACGAGCTAGTCAACTAGAGGCTTACTAGGGACATGTTGGTGTCTGTTATTCACACATGTATTACGATTTCCGGATAACACAATTATAGCATGAATAAAGACAATTATCATGAACAAGGAAATATAATAATAATGCTTTTATTATTGCCTCTAGGGCATATTTCCAACAGTCTCCCACTTGCACTAGAGTCAATAATCTAGTTACATTGTGATGAATCGAACACCCATGGAATTCTGGTGTTGATCATGTTTTGCTCTAGGGAGAGGTTTAGTCAACGGATCCGCTACATTCAGGTCCGTATGTACTTTACAAATCTCTATGTCTCCATCTTGAACATTTTCACGAATGGAGTTGAAGCGACGCTTGATGTGCCTTGTCTTCTTGTGAAACCTGGGCTCCTTGGCAAGTGCAATAGCTCCAAGTGTTGTCACGAAGAGTTTGATTGGCCTGCACGCATTGGGTATGACTCCTAGGTCGGTGATGAACTCCTTCACCCATATTGCTTCATGTGCTGCCTCCGAGGCTGCCATGTACTCCGCTTCACATGTAGATCCCGCCACAACGCCTCGCTTGCAATCGCACCAGCCATCGCCCCACCATTCAAAATATACACGATCCGTCTGCGTGACTTAGAGTCATCAGATCTGTGTCGAAGCTTAGCGCCGACGTAACCCTTACGACGAGCTCTTCGTCACCTCCATAAACGAGAAACATTTCCTTAGTCCTTTTCGGTACTTCAGGATATTCTTGACCATCGTCCGGTGTTCCTTGCGGGATTACTTTGGTACCTTCCTACCAAACTTACGGCAAGGTTTACATCAGGTCTGGTACACAGCATGGCATACATAATAGAACCTATGGCTGAGGCATAGGGATGACACTCATCTCTTCTATATCTTACGCCGTGGTCGGACATTGAGCTGAGCTCAATTTCACACCTTGTAATACGTGCAAGAACCCTTCTTAGATTGATCCATATTGAACTTCTTCAATATCTTATCAAGGTATGTGCTTTGTGAAAGACCTATGAGGCGTCTTGATCTATCTCTATAGATCTTGATGCCTAATATATAAGCAGCTTCTCCAAGGTCCTTCATTGAAAAACTCTTATTCAAATAGGCCTTGATGTCAGATAAGAGTTCTATATCATTTCCCATCAAAAGTATGTCATCTACATATAGTATGAGAAATGCTACAGAGCTCCCACTCACTTTCTTGTAAACGCAGGCTTCTCCATAAGTCTACGTAAACCCAAACGCTTTGATCATCTCATCAAAGCGAATGTTCCAACTCCGAGATGCTTGCACCAGCCCATAAATCGAGCGTTGGAGCTTGCACACCTTGTTAGCATTCTTAGGATCGACAAAACCTTCCGGTTGCATCATATACAATTCTTCCTTAAGGAAACCATTAAGGAATGCCGTTTTGACGTCCATTTGCCATATCTCATAATCGAGAATGCGGCAATTGCTAACATGATTCGGACGGACTTCACTTCGCTACGTGAGAAAGTCTCATCGTAGTCAACCCCTTGAACTTGTCGATAACCCTTAGCGACAAGCCGAGCTTTATAGATGGTCACATTACCATCGCGTCTGTCTTCTTCTTAAAGATCCATTTATTTTCTATGGCTCGCCGCTCAACGGGCAAGTCACCAAAGTCCATACTTCGCTTTCATACATGGATCCTATCTCGATTTCATGGCTTCTAGCCATTTGTCGTAATCCGGCCCGCCATAGCTTCTTCATAGTTCAAGGTTCACCATTGTCTAACAACATGATTTCCAAGACAGGGTTGCCGCACCACTCTGGTGCGGAACGTGTCCTTGTGGACCTTCAATTTCAGAGGAGCTTGATCAAGTATCTTGATCATCATCATTAACTTCCTCTCTAGTCGGTGCAGGCACCTCAGAACATTTTCTTGAGTTGCGCCATTTTCCGGTTCAAGAGGTAACACTTCATCAAGTTCTACTTTCCTCCCACTTACTTCTTTCGAGAGAAACTCTTTTCTAGAAAGAATCCATTCTTGGCAACAAAGATCTTGCCTTCGGATCTGAGGTAGAAGGTATACCCAACAGTTTCTTTAGGGTATCCTATGAAGACGATTTTTCCGACTTGGGTTCGAGCTTTTCAGGTTGAAGTTTCTTGACATAAGCATCGCATCCCCAAACTTTTAGAAACGACAGCTTAGGTTTCTTCCCAAACCACAATTCAAACGGTGTCGTCTCAACGGATTTCGACGGAGTCCTATTTAAAGTGAATGCGGCAGTCTCTAAAGCATAGCCCCAAAAAGATAGCGGTAAATCGGTAGGAGACATCATAGATCGTACCATATCTAATAGAGTGCGATTACGATGTTCAGACACACCATTACGCTGAGGTGTTCCAGGCGACGTGAGTTGTGAAACTATTCCACATTTTCTAAGTGTGTGCCAAATTCGTGACTCAAGTATTCTCCTCCACGATCTGATCGTAGAAACTTGATTTTCCTGTCACGTTGATTCTCAACCTCACTCTGAAATTCCTTGAACTTTTCAAAGGTTTCAGACTTGTGTTTCATTAAGTAGATATACCCATATCTACTCAAATCATCGATGAGGGTGAGAACATAACGATAGCCACCATGAGCCTCAACACTCATTGGACCGCACACATCAAGATGTATGATTTCCAATAAGTTGGTTGCTCGCCCATTGTTCCCGAGAACGGAGTCTTGGTCATTTTACCCATGAGGCATGGTTCGACGTGTCAAATGATTCGTAATCAAGAGACTCTAAAAGTCCATCCGCATGGAGCTTCTTCATGCGCTTGACACCTATGTGACCAGGCGGCAATGCCACAAGTATGTGGGACTATCATTATCAACTTTACATCTTTTGGTACTCACACTATGAATATGTGTAGCATTACGCCGAGATTCATTAAGAATAAACCATTCACCATAGGAGCATGACCATAAAACATATCTCTCATATAAATAGAACAACCATTATTCTCGGATGTAAATGAGTAGCCATCTCGAATGAAACGAGATCCCGATACAATGTTCATGCTCAAAGCTGGCACTAAATAACAATTATTAAGGTTTAAAACTAATCCCAAGGTAAACATAGAGGTAGCGTGTCGACGGCGATCACATTGACCTTGGAACCATTCCCGACGCAAGATCGTCACCTCGCCCTTGCCGCCTCCGCTTATTCCGCAGCCCCGCTTTGAGTTACAAATGTGAGCAATCGCACCGTATCAAATACCTGTGAGCTACTACGGGTACTAGTTAGGTACACATCAATTACATGTATATCATATATACCTTTTGTTTTGCCGGCCTTCTTGTCCGCTAAGTATTTGGGGCAGTTCCGCTTCCAGTGACCACTTCCCTTGCAATAAAAGCACTCAGTCTCGGGCTTGGGTCCATTCTTTGGCTTCTTCCCGGCAGCTTGCTTGCCGGGCGCGGCAACTCCCTTGCCGTCCTTCTTGAAGTTCTTTTTACCTTTGCCCTTTTTGAACTTAGTGGTTTTATTGACCATCAACACTTGATGTTCCTTCTTGACTTCTACCTCTGCTGATTTCAGCATAGCAAATACTTCATGAATGGTCTTTTCCATCCCCTGCATATTGAAGTTCATCACAAAGCTCTTGTAGCTCGGTGGAAGCGACTGGAGGATTCTGTCAATGACCGCATCATCCGGGAGATTAACTCCCAGCTGAGTCAAGCGGTTATGTAACCCAGACATAGTGAGTATGTGCTCACTGACAGAACTATTTTCCTCCATCTTACAGCTGAAGAATTTGTCGGAGACTTCATATCTCTCGACCCGGGCATGAGCTTGGAAAACCATTTTCAGCTCTTCGAACATCTCATATGCTCCATGTCTCTCAAAACGCTTTTGGAGCCCCGGTTCTAGGCTGTAAAGCATGCCGCACTGAACGAGGGAGTAGTCATCGGTACGTGCCTGCCAAGCGTTCATAACGCCTTGTTCTGCAGGAGAACAAAAGGCCACCCAGCGATGCTTGTAGGACATAATATTTCTTGGCAGCTATGAGGATGATCTCGTGTTCGGACCCAGTCCGAGATAGTTGCTGCCATCGCCTTTCAGCTTGGTTTTCTAGGAACGCGTTGAAGTTGAGGACTACGTTGGCCATTTGATCTACAAGACATATTGTAAAGATTTTAGACTAAGTTCATGATAATTAAGTTCATCTAATCAAATTATTCAATGAACTCCCACTTAGATAGACATCCTCTTCTAGTCATCTAAGTATAACATGATCTGAGTCAACTAGGCCGTGTCCGATCATCACGTGAGACGGACTAGTCAACGTCGGTGAACATCTTCATCTTAGTCGTATCTTCTATATGACTCATGCTCGACCTTTCGGTCTTCTGTGTTCCGAGGCCATGTCTATACACATGCTAGGCTCGTCAAGTCAACCTAAGTGTTTGCATGTGTAAATCTGTCTTACACCCGTTGTATGTGAACGTTTTGAATCAAACACCCGATCATCACGTGGTGCATTGAAACAACAAACTGTCGCAACGGTGCACAGTTAGGGGGAACACTTTCTTGAAATTATTATGAGGGATCATCTTATTTACTACCGTCGTTCTAAGTAAACAAGATGCAAAACATGATAAACATCAAATGCAACCAAATAATAATAGTGACATGATATGGCCAATATCACATAGCTCCTTTGATCTCCATCTTGGGGCTCCATGATCATCTTGTCACCGGCTTGACACCATGATCTCCATCATCATGATCCCCATCATCGTGTTCCATGAAGTTGCTCGCCAACTATTACTTCTACTACTATGGCTAACGCGCTTAGCAATAAAGTAAAGTAATTTACATGGCGCTTCTCAATGACACGCAGGTCATACAAAAAATAAAGACAACTCCTATGGCTTCTGCCGTTGTCATACTCATCGACATGCAAGTCGTGATTCCTATTACAATAGCATGAACATCTCATACATCACATATAGATCATTCATCATTCATCGCAACTTTGGCCATATCATATCATTAAAGCACTTGCTGCAAAAACAAGTTAGACTTCCTCTAATTGTTGTTGCATGTTTTACGTGGCTGAAGTAGGGTTCTAGCAAGAACGTTTTCTTACCTACGTGAAACCACAACGTGATTTTTCAACTTCTATTTACCCTTCATAAGGACCCTTTTCATCGAATCCGCTCCAACTAAAGTAGGAGAGACAGACACCCGCCAGCCACCTTATGCAACTAGTGCATGTTAGTCGGTGGAACCGGTCTCACGAAGCGCACGTGTAAGGTTGGTCCGGCCGCTTCATCCCACAATACCGTTGAAGCAAGATAAGACTAGTAGCGGCAAGAAAGTTGACAACATCTACGCCCAGAACAAATTGTGTTCTACTCGCGCAAGAAGAACTACGCATAGACCTAGCTCTGATACCACTGTTGGGTAACGTAGCAGAAAACAAAAATTTTCCTACGGTTTCACCAAGATCCATCTAGGAGTTCATCTAGCAACGAGTGATTAGATGCATCTACGTACCTTGTAGATCGCGAGCGGAAGCGTTCAAAGAACGGAGATGAGGTAGTCGAACACGACGTGATCCAAATCACCGGAGATCCTAGCACCGAACGGACGGCACCTCCGTGTTCAACACACGTACGGTTAGCGTAACGTCTCCTTCTTCTTGATCCACCAAGAGGGAAGGAGAGGTTGAGGAAGATGGCTCCAACAGCAGAAGACGACAAGGCAGTGATGGTGAAGCTGCAAGACTCCGCCGAGCTACGCCAAGCACTATGGAGGAGGAGGAGGTGTTGGAGAGGAGAAGGAGGCAACCAAAGGCGTGGGAGAAAATCCTCCTCCCCACTATATATAGGAGGGCCAAGGGGGCGCGGCCCTAGGAGATCTAATCTCCTAGGGGTGCGGCCAAGGGGAGGAATCCTTCCTCCCAAGGCACCTAGGAGGTGCCTTCCTCCTAGGACTCTTCCCTTTGAAACCCTAGGCGCATGGGCCTCTTGGGGCTGGTGCCCTTGGCCCATGTAGGCCAAGGCGCACCCCCTACAGCCCATGTGGCCCCCCGGGACAGGTGGCCCCACCCGGTGGACCCTCGGGACCCTTCCGGTGGTCCCGGTACAATACCGATAACCCCGAAACTTGTCCCGATGGCCGAAATAGCACTTCCTATATATAATTCTTTACCTCTGGACCATTACGGAACTCCTCGTGACGTCCGAGATCTCATCCGGGACTCCGAACAACATTCGGGTTACTGCATATACATATCCCTACAACCCTAGCATCACCGAACCTTAAGTGTGTAGACCCTACGGGTTCGGGAGACATGTAGACATGACCGTGATCGCTCTCCGGTCAATAACCAACAGCGGGATCTGGATACCCATGTTGGCTCCTACATGCTCCTCGATGATCTCATCGGATGAACCATGATGTCGAGGATTCAAGCAACCCCGTATACAATTCCCTTTGTCAATCGATATGTTACTTGCCCGAGATTCGATCGTCGGTATCCCAATACCTCGCTCAATCTCGTTATCGCAAGTCACTTTACTCGCTCCGTAATGCATGATCCCGTGACCGACACTTGGTCACTTTGAGCTCATTATGATGATGCATTACCGAGTGGGCCCGATGATACCTCTCCGTCATACGGAGTGACAAATCCATCTTGATCCATGTCAACCCAATGTACACTTTCGGAGATACCCGTAGCATACCTTTATAGTCACCCGCCATTCGTTGACGCGTTTGGTATATCCAAAGCACTCCTACAAGATCCGGAGTTACACGATCTCATGGTCTAAGGAAAAGATACTTGACATTGGAAAACTCTAGCAAACGAACCATACGATCTTCACTATGTTTAGGATTGGGTCTTGTCCATCACATCATTCTCCTAATGATGTGATCTCGTTATCAATGATATCCAATGTCCATAGTCAGGAAACCATGACTATCTGTTGATCAACGAGCTAGTCAACTAGAGGCTTACTAGGGACATGTTGGTGTCTGTTATTCACACATGTATTACGATTTCCGGATAACACAATTATAGCATGAATAAAGACAATTATCATGAACAAGGAAATATAATAATAATGCTTTTATTATTGCCTCTAGGGCATATTTCCAACAATTTATTGATTCGATACAAGGGGAGCCAAAGAATATTCTCAAGTATTAGCAGTTGAGTTGTCAATTCAACCACACCTGGATAATTTAATATTTGCAGCAAAGTATTTAGTAGCAAATTAATATGATAATAGTGGTAGCAGTGGCAAAAGTAACAGTAGCAGTTTTGGTTTGGTAGTGATTGTAACAGTGGCAACGGTAAAGTAACTAAGCAAAGAGCAATATGTGAAAAGCTCGTAGGCATTGGATCGGTGATGGAAAATTATGCTGGATGCGATTTCTCATGCAATAGTTATAACATAGGGTGACACAGAACTAGCTCCAATTCATCAATGTAATGTAGGCTTGTATTCCGGATATAGTCATACGTGCTTATGGAAAAGAACTTGCATGACATCTTTTGTCCTACCCTCCCGTGGCAGCGGGGTCCTAATGGAAACTAAGGGATATTAAGGCCACCTTTTAATAGAGTACCAGACCAAAGCATTAACACATAGTGAATACATGAACTCCTCAAACTACGGTTATCACCGGGAGTGGTCCCGATTATTGTCACTTCGGGGTTGTCGGATCATAACACATAGTAGGTGACTATTGACTTGCAAGATAGGATCAAGAACTCACATATATTCATGAAAATATAATAGGTTCAGATATGAAATCATGGCACTCGGGCCCTAGTGACAAGCATTAAGCATAGCAAAGTCATAGCAACATCAATCTCATAACATAGTGGATACTAGGGATCAAACCCTAACAGAACTAACTCGATTACATGGTAAATCTCATCCAACCCAGCATCGTCCAGCAAGCCTATGATGGAATTACTCGCGCACGGTGGTGAGCATCATGAAATTGGTGATGGAGGAAGGTTGATGATGACGATGGCGACAAATTCCCCTCTCCGAAGCCCCGGACGGACTCCAGATCAGTGATACGTCTCCAACGTATCTATAATTTTTTATTGTACCATGCTATTACATTATCTGTTTTGGATGTTTATGGGCTTTATTAAACACTTTTATATTATTTTTAGGACTAACCTATTAACCCAGAGCCCAGTGCCAGTTTCTGTTTTTCCCCTTGTTTCAGTGTTTCGCAGAAAACGAATATCAAACAAAGTCCAAACGGAATGAAACCTTCAGGAGAGAGTTATTTTTGGAACGGAAGCAATCCAGGAGACTTGGAGTGTACGTCAAGAAAGCAACGAGGTGGCCATGAGGCAGGAGGGCGCCTGCCCCCCGGTGCGCCCCCACCCTCGTGGGCCCCTCGTGGCTCTCCTGACCGACATCTTTCGCCTATATATGTCCATATACCCTAAAAACATCGGGGAGTAGAATAGATCGGGAGTTCCGCCGCCGCAAGCCTCTCAGAGCCACCAAAACCAATCGGGACCTGTTCCAAGACTCGCTAGAGGGGCTGAACCTCACCGGTGGCCATCTTCATCATTCCGGCGCTCTCCATGACGAGGAGGGAGTAGTTCACCCTCAGGGCTGAGGGTATGTACCAGTAGCTATGTGTTCGATCTCTCTCTCTCTCGTGTTCTTGATTTGGCACGATCTTGATGTATCGCGAGCTTTGCTACTATAGTTGGATCTTATGATGTTTCTCCCCCTCTACTCTCTTGTAATGGATTGAGTTTTCCCTTTGAAGTTATCTTATCGGATTGAGTCTTTAAGGATTTGAGAACACTTGATGTATGTCTTGCATGTGCTTATCTGTGGTGACAATGGGATATCACGTGATCTACTTGATGTATGTTTTGGTGACCAACTTGCGGGTTCCGTGACCTCGTGAACTTATGCATAGGGGTTGGCACATGTTTTCGTCTTGACTTTCCCGTAGAAACTTTGGGGCACTCTTTGAAGTACTTTGTGTTGGTTTGAATAGATGAATCTGAGATTGTGTGATGCATATCATATAATCATACCCATGGATACTTGAGGTGACATTAGAGTATCTAGGTGACATTAGGGTTTTGGTTGATTTGTGTCTTAAGGTGTTATTTTAGTACGAACTCTATGATAGATTGAACAGAAAGAATAGCTTCATGTTATTTTATTACGGACTCTTGAATAGATCGATTAGAAAGGATAACTTTGAGGTGGTTTCATACCCTACCATAATCTCTTCGTTTGTTCTCCTCTATCAGTGACTTTGGAGTGACACTTTGTTGCATGTTGAGGGATAGTTATATGATCCAGTGTTGTTATTATTGTTGAGAGAACTTGCACTAGTGAAAGTATGAACCCTAGGCCTTGTTTCCTAGCATTGCAATACCGTTTACGCTCACTTTTACCGTTCGCTACCTTGCTGTTTTTATATCTTCAGATTACAAATACTCATATCTATCATCCATATTGCACTTGTATCACCATCTCTTCGCCGAACTAGTGCACCTATACAATTTACCATTGTATTGGGTGTGTTGGGGACACAAGAGACTCTTTGTTATTTGGTTGCAGAGTTGTTTGAGAGAGACCATCTTCATCCTACACCTCCCACGGATTGAGAAACCTTAGGTCATCCACTTGAGGGAAATTTGCTACTGTCCTACAAACCTCCGCACTTGGAGGCCCAACAACGTCTACAAGAAGAAGGTTGTGTGGTAGACATCAATCAGCCCTCCCGAGAGAGATTAGGGCTTGGCGGCGGCTCCGTATCTTAAAACGGGATGAATCCTTCTCCCTGATTTTTTTCCTCCCCGAACGTGAATATATAGAGTTGGAGTTGAGGTCGGTGGAGCACCAGGGGGCCCACGAGGCAGGGGGCGCGCCCAGGGGGTAGGCGCGCCTCCACCCTCGTGGACAGGGTGTGGGCCCCCTGGCCTTGATTCTTTCGCCAGTAATTTTTATTAATTCCAAAATATTCTCCATAAAGTTTCAGGTTATTCCGAGAACTTTTATTTCTGCACAAAAATAACACCATGGCAATTCTGCTGAAAACAGCGTCAGTCCGGGTTAGTTTCATTCAAATCATGCAAGTTAGAGTCCAAAACAAGGGCAAAAGTGTTTGGAAAAGTAGATACGTTGGACTCTATCGTATCTACTTTTCCAAACTCTTTTGCCCTTGTTTTGGACTCTAATTTGCATGATTTGAATGGAAGTAAACCAGTCTGACGCTGTTTTTAGCAGAATTGACATGGTGTTATTTTTGTGAAGAAATAAAAGTTCTCGGAATGACCTGAAACTTCACAGAGATTATTTTTGGAATAAATAAAAAATATTGGTGAAAGAATCAACTAGAGGGGACCCACGCCCTGTCCACAGGGGTGGACGGCGCCCTCTGGTCTTGTGGGTCCCACGAGTCTCCACCGACCTCAACTCCAATTCCATATATTCACATTCGGGGAGAAAAAAATCAGAAAGAAGGATTCATCATGTTTTACGATACGGAGCCGTCGACACCTCCTGTTCTCTCTCGGGAGGGCTGATCTGGAGTCCGTTCGGGGCTCCGGAGAGGGGAATCCGTCGCCATCGTCATCATCAACCTTCCTCCGTCACCAATTTCATGATGCTCACCGCCGTGCGTGAGTAATTCCATCGTAGGCTTGCTGAACGGTGATGGGTTGGATGAGATTTACCATGTAATCGAGTTAGTTTTGTTAGGTTTGATCCCTAGTATCCACTATGTTCTAAGATTGATGTTGCTATGACTTTGCTATGCCTAATGCTTATCACTAGGGTCCGAGTGCCATGATTTGAGATCTGAACCTATTATGTTTTCATGAATATATTTGCGTTCTTGATCCTATCTTGCAAGTTATAGTCACCTACTACGTGTTATGATCCGGCAACCCCGGAGTGACAATAGTCGGGACACTTCCCGGTGATGACCGTAGTTTGAGGAGTTCATATACATGTATTCACAAAGTGCTAATGCTTTGGTCCGGTTCTCTATTAAAAGGAGGCCTTAATATCCCTTAGTTTCTGTTAGGACCCCGCTACCACGGGAGGGTAGGACAAAAGATGTCATGCAAGTTCTTTTTCATAAGCGCGTATGACTATATTCAGAATACATGCCTACATTATATTGATGAATTGGAGCTAGTTCTGGGTTATCTATATTATAACTGTTGCATGATGAATGCCATCCGACATAATTATCCATCATTGACCCATTGTCTACGAGCTAGTTTCATATTGATCTTTGCTAAGTTACTTTTCCGTTGCCACTGTTACGATTGCTACGAAACTGCTACTCTTACTCTTGCCACTGTTACCATTACTTTCATACTACTTTGCTACTAAATATTTTGCTGCAGATATTAAGTCTTTCAAGTGTCGTTGAATTGACAAATTAGCTGCTAATACTTGAGAATATTCTTTGGCTCTCCTTGTGTCGAATCAATAATTTCGGTTGAATACTCTACCTTTAAAAACTGTTGCGATTCCCTATACTTGTGGGTTATCATCGGTATCAACCAATGTGCGCGTAAGGAACATCACTTTCCCTTCCTCGTTCCTCGTTCCCTTGCCCAATCTCCAAAGTCTCCTCCACACCCCGTCATTAGGTATCTCCTCTTCCTCTGGCCTTCGACCACGATGATTTGGGCGATGGATCCACCCTGTTGTTTCTAGTAGTAGTAGTTAGGGATTTTTGCCCTAAATTTTAATTTGCAGTGGTGAGCTCGTCGGAGAGGAGAATCTGGCATGCCCTTTTCGGTGTCTTCCTCGGAGCTACAATATGCATAAGAAATATTCCCTAGTGATTTAAACGCTCTTATATTAGTTTACGGAGGGAGTACATCTTTCCTTAATAATAAACCAGCGATTATTTCTGGTCGTACATCGTCAGTAATTTTGCAGAAAAGAAAAGCCCCTGTAGTTTTAGGTAATCGACCCGCAGTATGTTTTTAAGTGTTATAACAGGAAAATGTTTCTTTTTTGCAGAAACACCCCTATATTTTTCAATATTCAACCTGCAGTACTGCTTCAACTGATATAAACAGGACAACGTTTTGTTTTTCCTAAAACCACTGTCCTGTTTATTATTCAACACGTGGTCCTGTATAAGTAGGGATGGCACCCGCAGAGTTTGGGTATGGGTGGAGCCACCCCATACCCTTACCCATCCCTCCTGAGCTTACCCATCACCCTTACCCATACCCGTCAATGGGTACAATTTTTTCCCATACCCATTACCCGACAGGGTAGAAGGGTACCCATGGGTAAAAGTACCCATTTTGCAAAGCATCAATTTGAAGAACTCATGGTCATAAACAACAACATATAACCTTAATTCAACAACACATACTTATGAACAACACATCATGAAAAACAACACATACTTATAAATAGCACATCATGAACAACAACACATTTAATAAAAAAATCCACTTACTCGTAAACAGCAACACATCGAAACAACACCACATAGTTCACAAAATTCACGCAAAATTTAGACTATAGAGATAATTTTGAGTTCACACAGATTTTATATGGGTACATGGGTATGTGGGTATGGGTTATATGATCCCATACCCGTGCCCACTCTACCCGATGGGTTTCAGATTTCCCTATTTACATACCCATGGGTAACTTTTTGTCCCATACCCTTACCCTAATAGGGTTTTTACCCGCAGGGTACGTGGGTAATGGGTACCCATTGCCATCCCTATGTATAAGTGTGTTTCAGAAGAAAGAAAAAAGGTTCCTCCACATTGACACAAATGTGCTCTCGCTAAAATTCGAACTCCGCACCTCCCCTGTAAAGTTTAGGGTGAACCACTAGTCTAACTTACTACTTGTGATAGAAATTTAGTTCGTCTAGATACTAAACAGTACTATCTCATTCCTTTCTATTAAATTCGGCAAGTTTATATACACCCCCAATTTGTGCGCTGCATGCAATAATGAAAGGGAAAGGGTGACTCTAACTAAACATGATTTATGGGCTGCATTCGATAAAGGAAGGAAAGGATTATCTGAGGTTGTCAATTGCCATATATCTGCTCCGATTGGCACTAATTAAACGTGATTTGTGGGCTATATACATGTACGACCGATGATGGTTGATTTTCTGACTAAAAATTGGTCGTGGGATTTGTTGCTTGTTGGCTGATTGCAATTGACAACCTCAGATAATTGTTGCGAAAGAAATGGATCAGGCACTCTCTTAGCCCGTTTTGAACCACACTTCGAACCACACACATCCTTCAACTCAAAAAATAAAACCCACACATCCTCTGGCTTATTGCGCCGGAAGAGATACCACCAAGTTAAATAACAAATCAAAAATGCCACCAGTATCCCCATGAGAAAAATCGAATAGGCCACCAGTATCCCCATGAGGGAACTACCAAATTTTCAGAGACCCAGGCCCATGGCAATGACAATTGCCACGCAGAGACCCAAATTAGCAACTCCAGCCCATGGACGCTCCGGTGCACCGCTGTCGTATGGGCTATTGTCCACCAATGGCTGGCTACCGAAGCCCATAGTCTCCCCCACGCTCTCCACAGCTTGCCCCTGCCCACCAACGCCACCCGGCAGCTCGGGTTGTGCAACTCCTCCGACGGAACTGTAGCTGTTGCCGTCGATGCCTCCTTCATCTTGCCAGAATGGCAAGTTGCTACTCCCCTTTCCGATCGGATCAGCGAACGGCGGCATTGCCAGGGCCAAGCCAGGCGAACCGGGCATGCCGCAGTGTTGCGCGGCGCGCGGCTCGTCGCTGGCCTTCCACGCAAGCTCGCCGCCCTTGTCGAGGATGCGCATGTCACCCTCGTCCACCAGCTGCAGGGTCTTGAGGAAGTTGTTGTCGTCCGACTCTGTGTCGTGTGTGTGCCACACTGAGTTGCTCCCGTCGAACACCTCCAGCCCTTTCCACGAGAACACGAGCGCGCACGTGTTCACGGTGCTCACCGCCAAGCACTCCGACTCCCACACGCTCCGGCCCTCCGCGCCCGGCGCCGTGGTGTCGAGGACCTCAACGTAGCAGAAGTCGGCCCCGAGGCCGCCCGCGCCCGGCGCGGTCTGGGTGCGCATGAAGTAGGCCGCGTACTTGCCGGACGGCGATGTCAGGAACAACACGGGGTTCTCCTCCCAGTCCGGCGGGATGCTCGCCAGAATCTGCTGCTTGGTTTCCCGCTCTACCATGCCGGTTGGCGCCGTCGCTGTGACGTGGGAAGGGAGGAGAAAGGCGAACGAGAGGCACATGGCAATGTATGAGACGAGCTCCATGGCGACTGGTGTTTGGGCTTCGCTACCTGGTCAGATGAAACTTCTAAGTGGGGTTGTGGTGTTTGTGCTTGTGCTTGTGCTTGCATTGTGCGTGGGGTGGTATGTGCTTCTTATAGGGAGATTTGGCAAATGACAATGGAGTGGTACATGACGATGGCGAGGGCATGGTTGACTGGTGGAACACCTCGCTCGTTGAGTGGTTGAAGTCACCGGATCCAATATATCAGTGGGAGATTAGTAAAGCAAACGAGCGCAAAGTTGATCTGGCAGCGTCAGAATCTGGACTTCGACGCAACAAGTTTGACGATGAATCAATGTCTTATTAATTTATTTTCAAAGGAGTATACACGATTTTGTTATGTCTTTGTTAGAAAATTTGTTAATATTGGTCAACTATCTTAGCAATCCGACCAGCTTTGTACAATCTGTGATTAGTTGGGATTCTTGTTGTTGTTTATGGGCTTTTTGTGTGTGATCCTTTTGATTGGTCTTTCTTCTTTTTGAGTTGAGTGGGGGAGAATTATAGAGGCTTCATTTTTTATTTCATATATTAATTTAATTATATTATATTTTTAAATAGGAGCATAACTATATAGTTGAAGATTCCATGCGTGACAGTTTTCCATCTTAAAGCTTTGCACTTAGTATAAAAAATTGCGCAATTGTCCTAATTTTTTGTTTATCTTGCTATAGTTATTTTCTTGTAACCGTGTAGCATATTCTTTGTATATTTATCTAGCATAGAATTAATATTCACAATTTAATCTATGTAGTATATATATTTTATAAGGGGCAAATATATGTGGGCAACGTGTATGGAAATTAGTCTTCAAGTCTTGTGAAATTTCAATATGAGCATATGTATGCATGTAAGAATCTTCCACCACATGCCGATTTCATCATATCAATTGCCATTTCAAACTCCTAAAAATGGCTTATCTCACAAACCGTTGATTTAGTTAGCGATCTATCTTCACTGGTGAGTTCGTCTCGACGAGGGCTTAAAACAATATCCCATGGTATTATGTTTGGACTAAAAAATCCATCGCCCCTAGGTGCCACATTATAAGTATGAATATGTAACTTCTCGGCCAGGATCTTTAAGGCCAGTTCTTTGGTGATAAATGATGTGTTATGATAGTAAAAAGAAACTTTAAAATGGAGATTAACCATGTTAAGAAATTATCAGAGCTACGTATCATTCAAAAAATAGCATATTGACGATGGGATATTCGACGAAGCAAACTGTTGATGCTGGTGCTCGGCACCTCACTTTGCAACAATGGAGTGTTTGGCTTCAGTTTCTTGCTCTCTAGATTCGTGTTTTATTAATACAGAACAACTCTCCCACCTGATAAGAAAACTCAGTATATGTATGTATATACTCCCTTCGTTCCTAAGTCTCTTTTGAGATTCCAATATAAACTACATACGAAGCAAAATGAATGAATCTACTCTCTAAAATATGTCTATATATATCGAATATATATCCATATGTAATTCGTATTGAAATTTCTAGAAATTCTTATATTTAAAAACGGAGGGAGTATATAAAAATATCAGGTTAGTGCGACATAGAATCGAAGATCTGATCTCCAGTCTTGGTGGGCCATAAGCCCATTCCCACGATATTAGATGATTGTGTGACATCAAAAAATTAGATTGCATCTAATTCAATATGTCATCACAGTTTAGAGGTCCCAATTTAAGACTGAGCAATACATTATTTAAGTGAAATATCTGAATTATTAAATACTCTTTCTATGACTTAATATTAGACGTTTTTTCGACACTGTCATAGACTTTAAAAACGTCATATAGAAGAGAACGGACGTTTGGCTCTCGGCCTTCGTGGAGGCCTTTTCTTTGAAAAAAAATCAGAATTCAAACTTTTCAGTTTCAAGAAAATCTGAAAAAAAAATTATGCAAGTAAATAAGGATGTTATGTGTATGTGTGTAAAATTTCATGATGAAATACACTGAAATGCGACCTGTATAAAAAAGGACAAATTCACGGCATGGGAGGATGAATAGTACTCCCTCCGTTACTTTATACAAGACCACAAACTCAAACTACAGGTACCAGAATGAAATTTAATGACTGTTTTGCAAGTCAACTTTTCTTTTCATTAACCGGGATCATTAATACGTTCGCATGCATGCAAGAGAGAAATGAGAAGAAAGTAGCACATTGTCATTATGACTATATGGATGCAAGTATTAAACAAGTTGGTAGTATGAGAAAACATCATTAATTTTTATCTCAATTACTGTTAGTAGCCTTGTATAGATGCAAAATGTATTTTTCATAATGGCCTTGTATAAGGGAATGGAGGGAGTATCATGTGTTAAAAAGTCTCAGATTTGTCTTTTTTTGCACAGCTCTCATTTCAACGTATTTTGACCTGAAAATTTACACACATGTGTGTTATGCCTCCATGAATGTCTGTATTTTTTCAGATTTTTTTGAAACGTAGAAAAAATGAAATTTGGCGAATTTTGATTTTATTTTCAAAACCAAGCTCCATAGAGCTCGGCCTCCAAAGACAATATTCACATATAAAAAGGGATCCTTATAAAAAGTTACAGAGGGTAGTACTTTATTATGTCTCAAATATTCAGTGAGAGCCTAAGATGGGCTCAGCCTGATAGACCACACTTCGTGGTTTACAAAGCAAACTTGAACAATCGAAAAGTTACAATTCGTGGTCTCAAGATACCTGCAATCCTACCAACAGGCCCACGCCAAGAAAAGGCGCCATGGCTGGTCAGGAGTTCACAACACATCCCTGGCTGGCTTATTGCACCAGAAATAATAAGAAGAAATTCGACAAACCACCAACGCCACCACGCGGCAAGAGCGCACGCACACCCTCGATCAGAGACCGAGGGCCATGAAAATGGCAGAGCTGACAGCCCATGCAGCTCCTATGCCAAGCAAGCTACATCCATGCTTCGGTGCACCACTGTCGTATGGGCTGTTGTCCACCAATGGTTGGCTGCCAAATCCAATCGTCTGCCCCCACGTCCTCCACGGCCTGTCCTGCCCTGCCCAGCAACACCACCGGACCCTGCCGCTTCCGGCAGCGGCAGCGCGGGCTGTGTTAGACTGTATATACGTAGCCTCTGTATATCTGTATTATAACATTGTATTATACCCCTTGGATATCTTTATATAATGAGATAGCCACATCCCGGGTTAGGGGTGTCGAGCAGTTCCCAAATCATATGTTTTACATGGTATCAAATTAGGTCACGATGTCTTCCGCTGCCGCCGCCACCGCCGCCGTCGCGTCAACCTCGGTTCCTCCCGCCGCCGCCGTGGTGCCGGCTCTCGCTACTGCCTCGCCGTTCCTTGCCTCGCAGCCTCTCGCGATGGCCTACGGCGTCTCCCCGTCGCCTCACTCCCCGATCGGATCGGGAGACCGCGGCGCCACCCCGATCGGTGCTCCCTCTGGCGCTGCTCCTTGTGCGGGCGGCCTTCCCGCGATCCATGGTGGGCCGCCGCCGCCGTCGTCTTGGTCGGCGCCGCCCCAACCCTATTGCGCGCCGCCCAGAAGAGCTCCCACGGCGCCCGCCACCTCATCACTACTACGGCGCGCGCCGCCGCCCTACTCGGCGCCGCGCCGCCCTAACCCTACTCGGCGCGCGCGCCTGCCTAACCCTACTCGGCGCCCGCGCCGCCTCAACCCTACTCGGCGTCCTCCCCGCACCCGCACGGAGCTGCGGCTACATCGCCGCACATGGCTTCGGCCGCGGCCAACCATGGTGCCCCCGCGGCACCCTACCACGGTGCCCCTGCGGCACCCTACGGCGCCCCCGCGACACACTACGGCGCCCCCGGGGCGGCTTCCCCCGGCTCCTACCCGCCCTACTCGGTGTATCCCGTACATCCTGGGGCGGCCTCGTCGATGGCCCTGTATGCATCGCCGCATGCCCATGCTGATTCGGCCACGGTGCCTGCACCGTTCTACTTCTCGCATCTGCTACCGGTGAAGCTCGCGCCGGACAACTACCTGTCCTGGCGTGCCCAGGTGCTCCCTCTTCTGCGGAGTCGCTATCTGGAGGGCTACGTTGACGGATCCATCCCGTGTCCGCCCCCTCACCACCCGGCGTACCACACCTGGGTGGCTCAGGATCAGGCCATCCTCTCCGCCATCCAGTCCTCGCTCACCCCGAGCGTCACGCCGATGGTCATCTTCGCCGCTACGTCCCGGGAGGCGTGGGCGACGCCTCACACCAGTTTTGCCTCTCAGTCTCAGGCGCGTGCTCACTCTATACACGCACCGAGCTGGGTGAGACGAAGCTTGGTGACCTCAGCATCACCGACTACTTCAACAAGATGCGCGGTCTCGCCGACACGTTGGCCTCAGTTGGCCAGTCGCTGCAGGATGAGGAGTTCACCACCTTCGTGCTTAATGGGCTTGATGATGATTATGACAATCTCATCGAGAATGTTCATGGCCGCGATGACCCGCTTCCACCTCGTGAGCTCTATGCACGTCTACTTGGCCGTGAGCAGCGCATTAAGGCGCATCGAGCCTCCCCCAGTTTCGCCTCCGCCAATGCCGCAACTCGCGGCAAGTCCCAGCGGCCATCATCTTCAGGAGGCAGACCGGCGCTGCCTTCACAACCGGCCTCGAGGGGCAGTGCTCCGACCATCACAGGTGGTAACCGGCCGGTGGCGTGTTGTTCTTCTTGTGGTGCCCAACAGGCTCGCCGGTTGTGTGGCTCGAGCGCCACATTGCCTCTCGCTGCCATCGTCGCTACAAGCAAGATTTTCGGGCCTCGCAACAATGGCAAAGGAACGACAAGCAGGCCGCCGCTGCGTGACGAGTCATGATCATGGCCGTACTCTGTCTTACTCCGCTGATCCTGCATGGTACATGGACACCGGAGCTACCAACCACCTCACCGTGAGATGGGTAAGCTCTCTACTCAGAGCCATATCGTGGTCATGATCGGTGCACACCGCCAGTGGAGCAGGTATGCGCATCTCCCATGTTGGTCAGGCCTCTCTCCTTGCACACAATTTTCGCACATTGCATCTCTCTAATGTCCTTCGTGTTCCTTCTGCTACACGTAGTTTGTTGTCCATTCCTCAGCTTACTCGTGATAATAATGTCCTTGCTGAGTTTCACCCTTTTTGTTTCTTTATCAAGGATCGGGACACGAGGGCTGTTCTACTTAGCGGTCGTCTTCGCCATGGCCTGTATGCACTTGATGCACCGCGCCCACTGAGGGAGTCCTGGATTAGGGGGGGTCCGGATGGCCGGACTATAACCTTTGGCCGGACTCCTGTACTATGAAGATACAAGATTGAAGACTTCGTCCCGTGTCCGGATGGGACTTTCCTTGGCGTGGAAGACAAGCTTGGCGATACGGATATGTAGATCTCCTCCCTTTTGTAACCAACTCTATGTAACCCTAACCCTCTCCGGTGTCTATATAAACCGGAGGGTTTTAGTCCGTAGTGTTGGGGAACGTAGTAATTTCAAAAAATTTCCTACGCACACGCAAGACCATGGTGATGGCATAGCAACGAGAGGGGAGAGTGTCGTCCACGCACTGTGGACCGAAGGGAAGCGTTATAACAACGCTGTTGATGTAGTCGTCGTCTTCACGATCCGACCGATCCAAGCACCGAACGTCACGGCACCTCCGAGTTACGCACACGCTCAGCTCGATGACGATCCCCGGACTCCGATCCAGCAAAGTGTCGGGATGAGTTCTGACAAGACGACGGCGCAGGACGATGATGATGCTCCACCGACGCAGGCTTCGCCTAAGCCCCGTGACGATATGACTTCTCCGGCGAGGGCTTCGCCTAAGCCCGCGACGATATGACCAAGTGGAATATGGTGGAGGGGCACCGACACGGCTAAGGAACGATCCGTAGATCAACTTGTGTCATGGGGTGCCCCTGCCCCCGTATATAAAGGAGCAAGGGAGGAGGTGGCGGCTTAGGAGGGGCGACCAGGGGGAGTCCTACTCCCACCGGGAGTAGGACTCCTCCTTTCCTAGTAGGAGTAGGAGAGAAGGAAGGGAAGGGAAGAAGGTGCGGCCTCCCCTAGTCCAATTCGGACTAGGCCTTGGGCGCGGCCTGCCCTAGGCAGCCCTCTCTCTTTCCGCAGGGCCCAATAAGGCCCAATACTTCTCCCGGCGAATTCCCGTAACTCTCCGGCACTCGAAAAATACCGAATCATTCGAACCTTTCCGAACTCCGAATATAGTCGCCCAATATATCGATCTTTACGTCTCGACCATTTCGAGACTCTCGTCATGTCCCCGATCTTATCCGGGACTCGAACTCCTTCGGTACATCAAAACTCATAAACTCATAATATAACCGCCATCGAAACCTTGCGTGCGGACCCTACGGGTTCGAGAACTATGTAGACATGACCTAGAACTATTCTCGGTCAATAACCAATAGCGGAACCTGGATGCCCATATTGGCTCCTACATATTCTATGAAGATCTTTATCGGTCAAACCGCATAACAACATACTTTGTTCCCTTTGTCATCGGTATGTTACTTGCCCGAGATTTGATCGTCGGTATCCAATACCTAGTTCAATCTCGTTACTGGCAAGTCTCTTTACTCGTTACGTAATGCATCATTCCGTAACTAACTCATTAGCTACATTGCTTGCAAGGCTTATAGTGATGTGCATTACCGAGAGGGCCCAGAGATACCTCTCCGACAATCGGAGTGACAAAACCTAATCTCAAATACGCCAACCCAACATGTACCTTTGGAGACACCTGTAGTACTCCTTTATAATCACCCATTCGTTGTGACGTTTGGTAGCACCCAAAGTGTTCCTCCGAGAACGGAGTTGCATAATCTCATAGTTACAGGAACATGTATAAGTCATGAAGAAAGCAATAGCAACATACTAAACGATCAAGTGCTAGGCTAACGGAATGGGTCATGTCAATCAGATCATTCTCCTAATGATGTGATCCCGTTAATCAAATGACAACTCATGTCTATGGTTAGGAAACATAACCATCTTTGATTAACGAGCTAGTCAAGTAGAGGCATACTAGTGACACTGCTTGTCTATGTATTCACACATGTATTATGTTTCCGGTTAATACAATTCTAGCATGAATAATAAACATTTATCATGATATAAGGAAATAAATAATAACTTTATTATTGCCTCTAGGCATATTTCCTTCACGAGGACGGACAACAATCATACCATAGGCTAGCTTCTAGGGTTTAGCCTCTCGATCTCGTGGTAGATCAACTCTTGTACTACCCATATCATCAATATTAATCAAGCAGGAGTAGGGTTTTACCTCCATCGAGAGGGCCGAACCTGGGTAAAAACATCGTGTCCCTTATCTCCTGTTACCATCCGCCTAGACGCACAGTTCGGGACCCCTACCGAGATCCGCCGGTTTTGACACCGACATTGGTGCTTTCATTGAGAGTTCCTGCGTCGTCATCTTTAGGCCCGATGGCTCCTCCGATCATCAACAACGATGCGATCCAGGGTGAGACTTTTCTCCCGGACAGAACTTCAGATTCGGCGGCTTTGCATGCGGGCAATTAAGCTGGCCATCCGGAGCAGATGGAAAGCTACGCCCGCCATCGTGTCAGATTTGAAGTTTGAACTACACGGCCGACGTCCGCGGAGACTTGATCTTCGACGGGTTCGAGCCGCAGCTAAGCAGCGCCGAGACTGTTACGATGGGCATGATCTAGCTCGCCATTAACAAAGGCCCTAGAGGCGGCACCGTGTCCGCCCGACCCTCAGCTCGAGCCGATTGCGCCAACCGAGGACGGGTGGTGGACACCGCCTCGGGGCTGCAATCTCTACGGCGATCGAGCGAACACCAGCCTTGTCGCTGCGGCTTGTGACTCAAGGTGCCGGACTCCTCCGGACCGAACCTTCCGCGCCCCGCTAACGAATCTGATTGGGCGCCGATCATGGAGTTCACCGCCGGACATCTTTCAGCACTCGACCTTCGGCGACATTCTGAATTCACTAAAGTCTCTCTCTTTATAAGGAGAGCCCTGGCCGGACTATGGTCAGCAAGGTTGGGATGCGGACGGTGAAGAAATTCAAAGCCCACCCACCACCCACTTCGTAGCCACTGTCGATGATTTAACCGACATGCTCGACTTCGACTCCGATGACATTGACGGTACGGACGCCGATGCAGGAGACGACCAAGAACCAGCGCCTACAGGGCACTAGAAGGCCACCTCGTCGTATGACATATACATGGTGGACACCCCAAAAGAAGGGAACGGCGATGGAACAACGGAGGATGTCCCCTCCAAGAAGCAGCCTAAGCGCCGGCGTCAGCGGCGCCGCTCTAAATCCCACCAAAGAAAAAACGGTGATTCTGGCACGGGAGACAATAACACCCCGGACAGTGCCGAAGACAACCCCCTCCAGCAGGATTCAGCGCAGGAGGATGGAGAAACCAGCCCTCATGAGAGAGCAGCAGACAGGGAGGTAGAGGACGATAATTACATGCCTCCCTCCGAATTTGTCGTGCCTGAGGATCCCGTCGAACAAGAACCGTTTCAAATGCAGGCTTATGGCCACGGCGAGTAGCCTCAAGAAAAAACAACAACAACTTAGAGCTGACCAAGACTTGCTAGCCAACAGATGGACTGAAGTCCTTGCGGCCGAAGAGTACGAACTCGAACGGCCCTCCAAGAGCTACCCAAAACGCAGTCTGCTACCCCGATTAGAGGAGGAAGCACCTAGACCTACATCACCAGCGCATGATGCGGCCGACCGGCCACCTCGTGGCCGCGACAGAGAGGCCTCTCGGCCCTCCACTCAAGCCGCACCCCGGCGTCGCTCAAAGAACACCAAGGCACGAGGAAATGCGCCAGACTTGCGAGATATATTGGAGGACAAGGCAAGGCAAATAAGATCGATCTATGGATCGCGTGGGCCGAACAAAGTAGACAAAGCTCGTTTGAGCTGCGTCGTGATATAGCCCAGTACAGAGGCGCCGCACACCCACTATGCTTCACAGATGAAGTAATGGATCATCAAATCCCCGAGGGTTTCAAACCCATAAACATCGAATCATACGATGGCACAACAGATCATGCGGTATGGATTGAGGATTATCTCCTTCATATCCACATGGCCCGCGTTGATGATCTACACGCCATCAAATACCTCCCACTCAAGCTTAAAGGACTAGCTCGGCATTGGCTTAACAGCTTGCGGCAGAATCAATTGGTTGTTGGGAGGACACGGAAGCCGCATTCCTCGACAATTTCCGGGCACCTATGTGCGACCACCGACGCGCCGATGACCTAAGCCACATAATTCAGCAGCCAGAGGAATCGCCGGACAATTCGACACGGTTCCTAACCAAGAAAAATCAAATAGTCGATCGTCCGGACGCAGAGGCCCTTGCAGCCTTCAAACATAACATCCGTGACGAGTGGCTTGCCCGCACCTAGGACAGAAAAGCCGAAATCCATGGCAGCCCTCACAACACTCATGACCCGCTTATGCTGGAGAAGACAGCTGGCTAGCTCGTAGTAATAACATGACCAAGAGCCCCGGTAATTCAGATACCAAGGACAGCAATGGCAGGTCGCGTCGCAACAAGCACAAGCGCCGCATTAACAGCGACAACGCTGAGGATACGACAGTTAATGCCGGATTCAGAGGCTCTAAACCCGGTCAGCGGAAAAAGCCATTTAAAAGAAATACTCCGAGCCCGTCTAGTTTGGACCGAATACTCGATCGCTCGTGCCAGATACACGGCACCCCCGAAAAACCAGCCAATCACACGAACAGGGATTGTTGGCTGTTCAAGCAGGCAGGCAAGTTAAGTGCCGAAAACAGAGACAAGGGGCTGCATAGCGATGACGAGGAGGAGCCCTGGCCGCCGAACAATAGGGGACAGAAGGGCTTCCCCCCACAAGTGCGGACGGTGAACATGATATACGCAACCCACATCCCCAAAAGGGAGCGGAAGCGTGCACTCAGGGACGTATATGTGTTGGAGCCAGTCGCCCCAAAGTTCAACCCATGGTCCTCCTGCCCGATCACTTTTGATCGAAGGGACCATCCCACTAGCATCCGCCATGGCAGATTCACCGCATTGGTTCTAGACCCAATCATTGACGGATTTCACCTCACTAGAGTCCTTATGGACGGCGGCAGCAGCCTGAACCTGCTTTATCAAGATACAGTGCAAAAAATGGGCATAGATCCCTCAAGGATTAAACTCACAAAGACGACCTTTAAAGGCGTCATACCAGGTGTAGAGGCCAACTGTACAGGCTCGGTTACACTTGAGGTGGTCTTCGGATCCCCGGATAATTTCCGAAGCGAGGAGTTAATCTTCGACATAGTCCCGTTCCGCAGTGGTTATCATGCATTTCTCGGACGAACCGCATTTGCAAAGTTCAATGCAGTGCCGCACTACGCATACCTCAAGCTCAAGATGCCAGGCCCTCAAGGAGTCATTACGGTCAATGGAAACATTGAACGCTCTCTCCGAACAGAGGAGCATACGGCGGCCCTCGCGGCGGAAGTACAAAGCAGCCTCTCAAGGCAATTCTCCAGTCCGGCTATTAAACGTCCGGACACCGTCAAGCGCGCCCGGAGTAACCTACAACAAGACCGCTGGCACGTTCCGAGCAAAGCGTAGCAATGCGGCCCCAACCCCACCCTCGCGAAATTGCGAACTAGTACTACGCGTACATAACTACGCCTGGAAATACCATGGGCATAGGGAGGGGCACGACCACGGCATGCCCGAATGCGCTCAACCGCACTAGGGGCTCCCGATTTTGGCATTCTTTTCTTACTTTCAGGACTCCACTCTACGGAAGGCCTGTCCAAAGAAGACAATCACCGAACACACGATGCAACAGCCAGGGAGGCAGAAAGCTATGTCGAGTGTCCAGGTGGTCTCTATAACGAGCAGTATACTTGTTTCACATATCATCCCGCAGCTCCCCCTGGAGGGGGACATGTCAAATAGTCCCATCTCTTGCTTATCGCACTATTTGTATCGTCCTGCTTTTACCGCAGCCTTTTCAGATAAACAATACATAGCTTTTGTCTATTATTGCATTCCCTTTTTTATCTATATATGTTCATTAATGACATGTTGCACCCGTACACTTTGGTATGGCCAAATACACCAGGGGCTTAAGTACCCCAACATACGGTGTGATAAGTCCGAACACTTTCACAAGTGCGGCACCCCGAACTTATAGCATTATATGCATCGGCTACGAATCATGTCTTGGATCAATAGTTGGGTTTGCCCGGCTCCCATGTTTTGGTACCTTACGTACCGTTATATCGGCTAAGGTAGCGCTGGGAGAACCACTGCGATTGTGCCCTGGTTGAGCTGGGCTAAGCACCTCGGTGGAGAAAGCTAAAACTGACCGTCATGATAGGGCGAGAGCTGGTCGCTGTTCGAGAGGTTTTCGAGTCCCTAAAGACTTATGCCGCTTAGAGCGAGGAGTCGGCTTTGTCCGGCCTAGGTGTGGATAGCGCCCCGAACTCGGTCTTCCGAATACTAGGGGCTTCGCCGAAATTTAAAATTATAGAATTCTATGGCTAAGTGAGAGTGTTCAAGCATTATAGTCCGATTGCCTTGTTCGTTGTGTTGAGCGCCTCCCTCGAAGGACCCAAGAATGGGAAAAAGAGCGCTCAAGCTTATCCCGAACACCCCAGCACTCGCGGCATGGGGGCAGAAGCCGACGACTCGCCATCTCTCAATTTTAATATACGGCCGCATAAAAGGTAATATTTTAAATTCAAAAGCGTTGCTTAGCGCATATGAACAAGTTTTCAGCGTATAGGATCACAAATGCGAGTTTACTCAAAAATTACATCTTTGGAGCATTCATCCGCTATAAGGCGGGCACCCTTCAGGACGCCCTCATAATACATCTCGGGCTTGCGATGCTCCTTGCCCGGCGGTGGTCCGTCCGTCACAAGCTTCTCAGCGTCCATCTTGCCCAGTGCACTTTAGCACGGGCAAGGGCCCTACGGGCACCTTCGATGCATACGGAGCGCTTGATGACTTCAAGCCATGAACAGGCATCCACCAGCCGCCTCACCAGCCCGAAGTAGCTCCCAGGCATGGCTTCCCCAGGCCACAGCCAGACTATGAGACCCTTCATGGCCTGTTCGGCCACCTTATGGAGCTCGACTAGCTGCGCCGGTCGCTCAAGGGCACGGGTGTCCGCCTCAAACATCTCGAGACAGAACACCTTCTCCGTCGAGCTCCCCTCTTCGGCTCGGTAGAATGCGACAGCGTCGGACACACTCCGGGGAAGATCAGCGAATGCTCCTGGAGAGCTCCGGACTCGGGTAAGTGACAAGTAATTCACTTTCACGTGCTTGCTTTGCATAAAGAATGCCTTACCCGCTGCTATCTTCTTCATCGCCTCAATTTCCTGGAGGGCTTTTTGGGCTTCGGCCTTGGCAGATTTGGCGCTCTCAAGGGCCGAGGCGAGCTCGGACTCTCGAGTCTTTGAGTCAAGCTCCAAACTCTCGTGTTTTTCCACGAGATCCTGGAGCTCTTGCTGCACCTCCGCCACCCGCGCCTCCTGCTTCTCTCGCTCGGTGCGCTCCACGGCCGCTTTGTCTTCGGCCTTGGACAGCGCTTCCTTCAGGGTCGCCACCTCGGTTGTGGCCCCTGTAATACTCACGTTGGACCTGTCATTTTTTCCAACCACATATTTTTATATACTTACATAAGGTATTACTTACCTTCCTTGTCTTCGAGCTGCTTCTTGGCAAGGCCGAGCTCGTTCTCGGACCGCTTGAGGCTCTGCTTCAATGCATCGACCTCCGCAGTCAGTGCGGCAGAGGTCAGCAGCGCAGCCTGCATTCCTATATTGACATACTTATGTTAGACTCCTGCGTATATCTTTTAGATCCTCAGCTCGGTTTTTCTTTCCGAACACCAAACTGAGCATCAGGGGCTACTGTCTATGCGGTAATATTTTTACATATCTTAAATACATACCTCAAAGCCTGTTAGAAGGCTGGCACAAGCCACCAGCCCGCTCTTGGCGGATCGAACCTTCTTCGGATCACCACACTCATAATAGTGTGGTGCTCTCTCGATGGAGGCGCCGTTAAGCACCTCCAGCAGATTATCCGTGCCTCGGTTGGGACGGAGGTCACCGCGTCGAGGCTTGCCCTTCTTACTAAGGGGTGCTCACGGACTCGGAACCACCGAAGGTTCGGTGCGGTGTCCGCCTAGGGCGGACTTGGAGCCCTTGGGGTTTTGTCCCTTTGCCGAGTCCGGGAGGTCGCCTTGCGGCGCCTCCAGGACCACCTCCTCCTGGCCTGGACCCTTTTGGGACTTCACCTCGGCATCATCCGCAGCGCGAGGAGAGGAGGCGGCCGGAAGTGACGTGCTATTCACATCCGACGAACCCAGGGAGCTGCTCGACGAAGCATCGAGCCCGGCCTTGGGCGGACTGCATTATTATATTCGGCGTCAGAAGATACTGTGCAACAAAGGAACGCCATGAGTTATTCGGTATCCGGATACTTACGATTTTGCTGGGCTTGGCCTGGATGGCCACTCCTCTTCGCCGTCGTCGGCGTTGGTGGAGTAGTCCGGAGGAAGGGTCCTCCTTCTTGACCCTCCCCGGCCGGGCGGCCTTCCTTTCGTTCCTCCCCCGCCGGAGGGGAGAGGCCTCTTCTTCCTCCTCCTCGTCTTCGTGGGAGGAGGCGCCGAGTCATCGGACGATGAATCCGACACCACCGGCGCCGGAACTCTTCGAGTTCCGTGGCCTTCTTCTTGACCTTCTTCTCCGGCACCACGTAAGGTGCCGGAACCAGCAGCCCCATCAAGCGGGCGTCCGCTGGGTCTTCGGGCAAGGGAGCCGGACAGTCAATCTGCCCGGACGTCTTCTGCCAATCCTGTCAAAGGTGAGGGAGTTTAGATCCCGCATAGAATCAAACTATGGGAAACAAGTAACCCGTAAAGGGTAAAATAGCTTACCACGTTGGCTTGATGCTGCGCGCTGAATCCGCGATCCTCGGTAGCGGATGCGGGAGCCTCGGCGCCCTTGAACAGCACCTTCTAGGCGTCTTCGTACGTAGTGTCGAAGAGCCTACTCAGGGTTCGGTGCTGTGTTGGATCAAACTCCCACAAACTGAAAGCCCGTTGTTGGCACGGGAGGATCCGGCGGATGAGCATGACCTGGACTACGTTGACGAGTTTGAGCTTCTTTTTCACCAGGTTTTGAACGCAGGTTTGGAGTCCGGTCAGCTCCTCCGAATTACCCCACGATAGGCCCGTCTCTTTCCAGGAGGTGAGCCATGTGGGGATGCCAGACCGGAATTCGGGGGCCGCTGCCCATTCAGAGTCACGCGGCTCAGTGATGTAGAACCACCCCGAGTGCCATCCCTTTATGGTCTCCACGAAGGAGCCCTCGAGCCATGTAACGTTGGGCATCTTGCCCACCATGGCACCTCCGCACTCCGCTTGGCGGCCACCCACTACCTTCGGTTTGACATTGAAGGTCTTCAGCCATAAGCCGAAGTGGGGCTGGATGCAGAGGAAGGCCTCGTACACGACGATGAACGTCGAGATGTTGAGGATGAAGTTCGGGGCCAGATCGTGGAAATCCAGGCCGTAGTAGAACATGAGTCCCGGACAAATGGGTGAAGTGGGAAACCTAGTCCGCGGAGGAAATGGGTGAGGAACACCACCCTCTCATGGGGCCTGGGGGTGGGGATGAGCTGCCCCTTGTCGGGGAGCCGGTGTGCGATGTCATTGGACAAGTATCCGGCTTTCCTCAGCTTCTGATGTGTCTCTCCGTGACGGAGGAGGCCATCCACTTGCCTCCCGCTCCGGACATGGCTGGAGAAGGTTGAGGTGGGATGTGCGGACTTGGGCGCTGGAGCTCAAAGCGAAATGGATAAGCAAAGGAGGAAGAAGGCGTATATGAGAAAGGTGGATCATTATCCCCTTATATGGGCGGACGAAACTATGTGCCCCCCACCAGCCTGGTAAAACTCGCTTATCTCCCAAGCGCCGTAATTAATGGCACGGTTGGGTTACCCACACCCGTATTGATGAGAATCTCAGAATAAGGGGACACGATCTCTGCTTCGACAAGACGTGCCAAGGAAACCGCCTCGCTAAGTGCGCTGAGGTGGGACAGCAAAAACGATTCGAATAAAGGCTTGGTCGTGGTGTGATGTCACGCTGCGGAATACGTCAGCAGATTGGATTTGTGCTAATATTATTCTCTCTACGGTGGTATGTGGAACTTATTTTGCATAGCCAGACACTATCCTTGTGTTCAAAATCTTCTATGAAGTATTCGGAGGAGGAACCCGCCTTGCAATGCCGAAGACAATCTGCGCGCCGGACTCGTCGTCATTGAAGCCTGGTTCAGGGGCTACCGAGGGAGTCCTGGATTAGGGGGTGTCCGGATGGCCGGACTATAACCTTTGGCCGGACTCCTGGATATGAAGATACAAGATTGAAGACTTTGTCCCGTGTCCGGATGGGACTTTCCTTGGCGTCGAAGGCAAGTTTGGCGATACGGATATGTAGATCTCCTCCCATTTGTAACCGACTCTATGTAACCCTAACCCTCTCCGGTGTCTATATAAACCGGAGGGTTTTAGTCCGTAGGACGAACAACAATCATACCATAGGCTAGCTTCTAGGGTTTAGCCTCTCTGATCTCGTGGTAGATCTACTCTTGTACTACCCATATCATCAATATTAATCAAGCAGGAGTAGGGTTTTACCTCCATCGAGAGAGCCCGAACCTGGGTAAAAACATCGTGTCCCTTGTCTCCTGTTACCATCCGCCTAGACGCATAGTTCGGGACCCCCTACCCGAGATCCGCCGGTTTTGACACCGACACCCACCTTCCATGTCGTCTTCTCCTTAGGTGTTCAGTGGTGTTCGTGTGTCGCCTACACACTGGCATGCGCGCCTTGGTCACCCGGCGGCTCCCATAGTTCGACATGTTTTGCATTGTCATGATCTACCGATTGTGTCCAATAAAACCATCAAACTATTTGTGATGCCCGCTGCCAGGGCAAGAGTCATCAACTTGCTTTTTCAGAGTCTAGTCGTGTTGTGAAACATCCTCTTGAGCTTGTGTTTTCTAATGTATGGGGTCATGCCCAGACATCCGTTAGCGGTCACAATTATTATGTCAGTTTCATTGATGCTTACAGCCGTTTTACTTGGTTATATCTTATTAAACGCAAGTCTGATGTGTTCGATGTCTTCATTCAGTTTCAAGCACACGTTGAGCATCTTCTTAAGCAGAAAATCATTCATGTCCAATCCGACTGGGGGGTGAATACCACAACCTCAACTCGTTTTTTAACAAACTTGGGATTTCGCACCGCGTGTCATGTCCTCATACACATCAGCAGAATGGTACTGCCGAGCGTAAGCATCGCCACCTTGTTGAAACTGGTCTAACTTTGCTCGCTCATGCCTCCGTCTCGTTTCGGTTCTGGAGTGATGCTTTCTCCACAGCTTGTTTTCTCATAAACAGGCTCCCCTCGAGACTTCTGAAAATGCAAACCCCTCTTGAACTTCTTCTTAATGAGATTCCAGACTACATTTTTTTCAAAGTGTTCGGTTGTGCTTGTTGGCCTCACTTACGTCCATACAACAAACGCAAGCTAGAGTTTCGGTCTAAGAAGTGTGTTTTTCTCGGGTATAGTTCTCTTCACAAAGGGTACAAGTGCTTGCATGTTCCTACCAACCGCGTCTACATCTCTCGTGACGTGGTGTTTGATGAAAATGTTTTCCCTTTTCGTGCACTTCCGACTAACTTTACCACTTCTACACCACCGGTGCCTGGGTCCACACCTACGCCTGATCAATTTGTGGATGTTGCATATGCCCTGCGTTGCTTCCTAATCATGTTGCGGTATTGGGACGCGTGCTGGCTCGAGCTACTTGATGAACAGGTCACCGATGAGCTTCTGGTCGGGACGTGCATGCGCCATGCATGACGGGCGGCACCCGCCAACCTGTCCCTGTCTCGCCTGTGGAGTCCCCCTCGCGAGCGCCGGGTCAGCCTGGCTCCACGTTGGCCCCGTCCGGCCGCATGCTGGCCCCACGGGCACTGGGCTCGCCTGGCTCGCTGGCCTCGTCAGCGCCGCGCCGCCGGCTCGCGAGCCTCGCCGGCGCTAGCTTCACGTGGCTCGCCTGCCATTTGGCGGAGTCTCGCCCGGGCCATTGCTGCTGCCGCTTAGCCCGTGGCCTGTCACTGTTTGGCCAGTCCGCCTTGGAGCCAGGGTCGTCAAATAGCCCTGCTTCGGTCACGGGTGAGCCTGACTCGCCGGACTTGGTGCCGGCCTCGTCAACATCCTCTGCTGCATCGTCTTTGCCAGCTGAACCTGCTGTCACTCTTCGTCCTCGCACACGGAGCCAGTCCGGTGTCTTTCGTCCGAAGGAGTGGACGGATGGCACGGTTGCGTGGCTTGCTGCGTGCATGGCTCACACCTTGGCGATCCCACTGCAGAGTCTCGTCACTTTCAGGCTGCATCGAGTATTCCTCATTGGCGTGTTGCAATGGAACAAGAGTTTGAGCCCTCCAAGAATGATACTTGGCGCCTTGTTCCTCCAATGTCAGCGTCAACGTCATTGATTCCAAGTGGGTTTTCAAAGTCAAGAGACATCTTGATGGCTCCATTGAACGCCATAAGGCACGGTTAGTTGCCAAGGGCTTCAAACAGAGGTATGGTCTTGATTATGAAGACACTTTCAGTCTAGTCATCAAGCCTACTACCATTCGATTACTACTGTCTCTTGCGGTTACTCGTGGATGGTTCCTTCGTCAGCTTGATGTGCAGAACGCTTTTCTACATGGCATTCTAGAGGAGGAGGTTTATATGCGTCAGCCACCTGGTTTTGTTGATCCGACACGACCTCATCATCTCTGTCGTCTGGTTAAGTCACTGTATGGACTCAAACAGGCTCCTCGCGCATGGCATGCTCGCCTTGGATCTGTTCTTCGGGCTCTTGGGTTTACTCCCTCCACTGCTAATACGTCACTGTTTCTCCTCCAGCGCCCTGAGGTTACGGTGTATATTTTGGTTTATGTTGATGATGTCATCCTCATCAGTTCCTCTGCTGCTGTTGTTGATCGCCTTGTGATTGCTCTCCGTGATGATTTTGCTGTCAAGGATTTGGGTGCTCTTCATTTTTTCCTTGGTCTTGAGGTTTCACGGTCCTCTGCTGGTTTGACTCTCACTCAGAAGAAGTACTCCTTGGACATGTTGCGTCGTGCTGGAATGCTCAAATGCAAACATGTTAACACTCGATGTCGCCATCGATCGGTTGTGCGCTCTTGATGGTGACTCTCTCTCTCGATGATGCTACCGAGTATCGCAATATCGTTGGTGGTGCGCAATACCTTACTATTACCAGGCCTGATATCTCCTATGCGATTAGTCGGTATGCATCGGTTTTGCATGCACCGGGACGTCTCACCGTCACCGTGAAGTGTATTTTGCGCTATGTCATCTCGCTTCCTATGGTTTGCTTCTTGACTGCACCGTCGTATGAGCTCTCGGCTTTCTCGATGCAGATTGGGCTGGTAGTCCGGATGACAAAGCGATCCACGGGGTTATGCGGTATTTCGGTCCTAACTTGATCGCTGGAATGCTCGCAAGCAAGCAAGCGTGTCTCGCATAATCTTGAGGCTGAGTACAAAGCTATTGCTGATGCAACTGTTGAGATCATATGGGTACAGTCTCTGTTGAGAGAGTTGCGTGTTCCTCAAGCTCGTCCTCCGGTCCTGTGGTGTGACAACATTGGTGTTACATATCTTTCTTCTAACCAGGTGTTTCATGCTAGGACAAAACACATTGAGGTGGATTATCACTTTGTTCGGGAACGTGTTGCACAGAAGCTACTCTGTATCAAGTTCATCTCGTCAAAGGATCAACTTGCTGACATCTTCACGAAGCCTCTTCCACAACCACAGTTTGTAGGCTGTAGGCGCAATCTTAACTTGCTTTGTACTTCAGGACATAGTTAAGATTGAGGGAGGTGTTAGACTGTATATACATAGCCTCTGTATATCTGTATTGTAACATTGTATTGTACTCTTGGGTACCTCTATATAATGAGATAGCCACACCCCGGGTTAGGGGTGTCGAGCAGTTCCCAAATCATATGTCTTACAGGCTGTGCTACACCGGCATTGCCATTGCCTTCTGGTTCCTGTCCAAATGGCAGGTTGCCGCTTCCGTGCCCAGCCGGCTCCGCGAAGGGCGGCATTGCCGAGACCAGGCCGGGCGAGCCGGGCATCCTGCAGTGTTGCGCTGCTTGTCTCGTCGCCAGCCCTCCACGCGAGCTTCGCCGCCCTTGTCGAGGATGCGCATGTCACCCTCGTCAACCAGCTGCAGAGCTCTTGAGGAAGTTGTTGTCGTCCGACTCCGTGTCGTGCGTGTGCCACACCGAGTTGCTCCCGTCGAACACCTCCAGCCCTTTCCACGAGTACATGAGAGCGCACGTGTTCACGGTGCTCACACTAGTAGAAAACAGGGCTTTCGTCCAGGCCAGTTTAGCCCATTAGTCCCGGTTCAATCGAGTAACCGGGACTAATGTGAGCATTTATCCCGGTTCGTGCGGCTAAGGCATTAGTCCCGGTTCACTGTGCCCTTTAGTCGGTTTGTGCCTCAAACCGGGACTAAAATCGATACCATTAGTCGGTTCATGCCTCAAACCGGGACTAAAGAGTGACCTTTAGTCGGTTTGAGGCATGAACCAGACTAATGGGGTTGAGACCTTTAGTCGGTTCGTGCCACGAACCGGTACTAAAGGTCCCATTTTCAAACTCTACCCCCGTGGATCGCCTTTTCAATTTTAAAAAAAATAAAATAAAATGATGGAAATGTCAAAAAAATAAAAGAAAATAAGTTTCCCATGTGATATGTGGTCTAGTTGTTGGGAAAATTTGCAAATGTGAATTTCGACTTTATTTGCAAAATCTCTCTGGAATTTGTAAATATGGGCATAACTTTTGCATACTAACTCGGATGAAAAAGTTTTTTATATGAAAAATCATCTACTCGAAAAATTACATCCAAATTTAACGGGGGGAACCCCGTTAAACATTTTCAAAATCCTCAAAAACCTAACAGAAAAAAAGTTACGGGGCTTTTAATATCTAGAGTGGAAAAAATCGAAAAAAAATTCAAACTATGGTCAAAACATGGTCAAACCATGGTCAAACTAATTATTCTAGAATATTAGTGTTACTAAATAATTTGTTCAGTTATTTTGAATTTTGTCAAATCTGGTCAAACTGTGGTCAAATTATGGTCAAACCATGGTCAAACTAATTATTCAAAATAACTATTGTTTTCTAAATAATTATTGTTTTTGAAAACAATAGTTTGAAACTCAAACAGTGAAATGTGTCAATTCATGCTCAAGCAAAATTCCTGAGGGTTAATAGGATTGACATCTTACTATTGTCAGGAAAACAACAAGTGCAGACTTGGAAACGAGGAAGAATAGAACCCGGAAGTTAAGCGTGCTCAGGCTAGGGGAGTGGGAGGATGGGTGACCGTTCGGGAAGTTAGGTGATTTGGAATGATGAGGGTGATTAGAGAAGAGGATAAATTGAGCAGTGATGAGGGGTGCTGATTAGAGATTAGGGGTTAAAATAATTCAGAAATTTGAAAATAAAAAATTATTCAAAAAAAGTTTCAAAAAAAAATTCATAAAATTTCCATTAGTCCCGGTTGGTGTTACCAACCGGGACTAAAGGTGGAGCCCCACGTGGCATGACCTTTAGTCCGATTTGGATTGAACCGGGACTAAAGGGGGGAGGCATTAGTACCGACCCTTTAGTGCCGGTTCACCAACCGGGACTAAAGGCGCAGTGGTGTCGAGGACCTCAACGTAGCAGAAGTCGGCCCCGAGGCCCGCGCCCGGCGCAGTCTGGCTGCGCATGAAGTAGGCCGCGTACTTGCCGGACGGCAATGTCAGGAACAGCACGGGGTTCTCCTCCCAGTGCGGCGGGATGCTCGCCAGAATCTGCTGCTTGGTCTCCCGCTCTACCATGCCGGTTGGTGCCGTCGCTGTGACGTGGGAAGGGAGGAGAAAGGCGAACGAGAGGCACATGGCAATGCATGAGACGAGCTCCATGGCTACTTGTGTTTGGGCTTCGCTACCTGGTCAGATGCAACTTCTAAGTGGGGGTGTTTGTTCTTGTGCTTGCATTGTGCATGGGGTGGTGTGTTCTTCTTATAGGGAGATTTGGCAATGGAGTGGTACATGACGATGGTGCGAAGGCATGGTTGACTGGTGGAACACCTCGCTCTTTGAGTGGTTGAAGTCACCGGATCCAATATATCAGTGGGAGATTAGTAAAGCAAACGAGCACAAAGTAGATCTGACAGCATCAGAATTTGGACTTCCGCTCAACAAGTTTAACGATGAATCAATATCTTACTAATTTATTTTCAAAGGAGTACACAAAATTTTGTTAAGTCTTTGTTAGAAAAATTATTAATATTGGTCAACTATCTTAGCAATCCGATCAGCTTTGTACAATATGTGATTAGTTGGGATTCTTCCTGTTGTTTATGGGCTTTTTGACCCTTTTGAGCTTTTTTCGGTCTTTCTTCTTTTTGAGTTGAGTGGGAGAGAATTATGGAGGTTTCGCTTTTCTTTCATGTATTAATTTAATTTAGTTATATTTATAAATAGGAGCATAACTATATAGTTGAAGATTCCATGTGTGATAGTTTTCCAACCTAAAGCTTTGCATCTTAGTATAAAAAATTGCGCAATTGTCCTAATTTTTCGTTTATCTTGCTATAATTATTTTCTTGTAACTGTGTGGCCTATTCTTTGTATATTTATCTAGCATGGAATTAATATTCATAATTTAATCTATGTAGTATATATATTTTGTAAGGGGCAAATATATGTGGCAACGTGTATGGAAATTAATCTTCTAGTCTTGTGGATTTTCAATATGAGCATATTTATGCATGTAAGAATCTTCCACCACATGCCGATTTCATCATATCAATTGCCATTTCGAACTCCTAAAATGACTTATCTCACAAACCGTTGATTTAGTTAGCGATCTATCTTCGCCTGTGAGTTCGTCTCGACGAAGGCTTAAAACAATATCACATGATATTTTGTTTGGACTAAAAAAATCGATTGCCACTAGATGACACATTATAAGTATGAACATATATGTAACTTCTCGGCCAGGATCTTTAAGACCAGTTCTTTGGTTATAAATGATGTGTTAGAGCATCTCTAGCAGACCCCGCATCCCGCTGGCCCATAAAACGTGTTTGTAGTTCACGGAAAAACGGCTTTGCGGGCCGGCTGCAGAGGTAGACCCCCACAAACGGACCCGTATAAAAGGATATTCGCGGAATATACTTTTTTACGGGCCGGCTTTGCTGGGTCTGCTCTTGTGCCGCTGCATCCCGCATCCCACCGGTCCGCAAATATCAATAGCACACCATAAAAATAAAACAAACATCCACACTACAAAATAATTATTCAGAAAAATTATCAATACCAACACAATACAACAATCATCCACATTACAAATAATCATCAACATTACAAACAAACATCCCGCATCCCGCCGGTCCGTATTTCTTCTTTGAGTAAAATACCGACAATTTGCCTCGCAAGCTTGAACAATTTTCACAAAGAGGGTTCGGCGCATTCGGTACCTTCTCTGGAAGAGGTGCGGTGGATATGTTGGATTCTCCGCGAAGTAGTCTTGCATCAACATCTCGTTCCCGAGGAATGCAAAGACACTCGACGATCGATCCTCGCCGCCTCTTTCGGTTCTCGTCTTCGTGCTCCTTCACGGCAAGAGCCATCACCAACGTCTGCTGCCGAAAGTTTGAAAGCATCGTCTCAACATCCGAGTCGTCTGAATCAAACGAATCGGAGAGCAAAAACTTCTCGCACGGGCTCAATTCCATCTACATGAACAAGAATCGCACGCCGCGTCAACCAACTATGCATAGCGCTCGGCACAAAGCACAAACAAACAGTAACCGACGGCTCGTGGGGCGGGTGATCCCGGGCGGCGACGAGGAGCGGCTCGAGGGCGGTCGATCCCCGAGGGCGACATCGACGAGGGGCGGCTCTTCTCGCATGATCCGGGGGGATGCAGCGTATCGGTGGTGGAGGGTGGGGGACGCACCCGCGGCGTGATTCCGCCCGCAGATTTGGCCGGAATCGCCGGCGGCGGACAGGCGGAACCAATGGCGGGCGGCGGCGAAAGGAGGCGGGGAAAGGGCGTGGGCTGAAATGTCCCTCCCGCCAACCGCTTCACTGTGATACGGGGCACCGTAGGGGCGAGGCGGAAACCCGCGTATTCGCGGGTTGAGGCCGAGATTTTGCCGCGTCCCTCAAAAAATTTTACGGGCCGGCCGCGTTTGCGGGGTCTGTTCGTGCGGGATTTTCTGCGCCGACCCGCATTTGGCGGCTATTTTGTGGATCGGGGCTTTTTGCGAGGTCTACTAGAGTTGCTCTTATGATAGTAAAAAGAAACTTTACAATGGAAAATAACCGTGTTAAGAAATTATCAGAGCTAGTTGTGTGTAGCGTGGAATTTCATGGGAACTGGAACAACATCCATTATTTTTCACCTTTTAGAAGTATGAACATATATTTGTGTGCTACATCCAAAAGATAGCATATTGACGATGGGATATTCAACGAAGCAGACTGTTGAAGCTGGGGCTCGCCACCTCACTTTGCAACAATGGAGTGTTTGGCTTCAGTTTCTTGCTCTGTAGATTCGTTTTTATTAATACAGAACAACTCTCCCTCCTGATAAGAAAACTCGGTATATATATGTATATAGGAGTATATAAAAATCTCAGGTTAGTGCGACATAGATCGAAGATCTGATCTCCAGTCTTGGTGGGTCATTAGCCTATCCCCACGATATTAGATGATCTTGTGGCATCAAAAAATTAGATTGCATCTAATTCAATATGTCATCACAGTTTAGAGGACCCACTTTAAGACTAACCAACACTTATTTAATTGAAATATCTGAATTATTTAATACTCTCTTTGTAGTTTAATATAAGAAGTTTTTTAACACTGCCATAGACTAGCCACAGTGGGACTAACTTCAACAATAACATCGAATCCAACTAGGAAAATTTGCTTATGTGGCAATGCGTTAATAAGGAGAGAAGTAGTTTGAGTAACTTAGCTAGTTACTGTAACATCACATGTCCTGATGCGATATGAGTCTATAATCTAATAATTTTTTTTGATAAAGGACTTTTCATTAAATAAATATATCGAGATGATACAATCTTATTGAAAGAAAGCCCGGCCTCTGCATAGCTAGATGCACACAGCCAAAAAGTTCAGAGCACTCTAAATTGAAATAATTCGATACAAAGCCAAGCAATAAATCATGTCCAGCCTAGGAAGCGGTAGACCCTAACCGTAAATCACACCGCCATCCATGTGGGTAGAAAACCTCCCTGGCCGTACGCTCCAGCCGTGTATACGCCATCATAAAAAGGTCCCTGTCCTCCGGCTTCTGCGGGATAGACCACGTACGGAGCCATCGTGTACAAATATGGATAACCTGCATAGGAGATGAGACACATTTATTATTAAAAACCACATCATTCCTGGTAAGCCACATTGCCCAGCATAAGGCCGCCGCTCCCACAAGAATATGTGCAGAAAATTGTTTATCAATACCCCGCAACCAGTTGCCGAACATATTCCGTGCACTACGTGGTGGGTATAAATTCGAAGCTACTTGGACCATGGCCCAAACTGTCCGGGCAAACTTACACTAGAAAAATAAGTGTTTAATAGTCTCGTCATGTTGGCAAAAGACACATGTCTTGGACCCATGCCAGTTTCGTCGTGCCAGGTTATCTCTGGTTAGGATGACTCCTTTGTTTAGAAACCAGAGGAAAATCCTCACTCTTAGAGGAATTTTTAGCTTCCACAATTTCCTATTATCAACTGGAACATCACAATGAACCATTGCATCATACATGGATTTGACCAAGAATTTACCATTCTGATGCAAGTTCCATCGCAAAGTGTCCGGCTCATCTGACAGTTGAATGTCCTCCAGGCGAGTGAGTAATTCATTCCATGCTGCCAGACGAGTGCCGACAAGATCCCTACGAAAAGAAATATCGGGGTTTTCTTGTCCGAGGACTTGTTTGATCATGACGAATTTATGTCTAACAATCCGGTACAAGCTCGGATATTGCACCATTAGTGAGTTGTTCCCTAACCAGGTATCCTCCCAGAAACGAACCTGAGAACCATCCCTAACCGAGAAGGTCCCAAATTGGAAGAAGAATTCCTTGGCCTTCATGACACCACTCCAAAAATGTGAATCCCCAGGTTTCCAATGAATTTGAGAAATGGCATTGGATCCCACATACTTGTTGCGAATGATTTCCTGCCATACTCCATTCTCAGTGAGTAATTTATAAACCCACTTACTGAGAAGAGCTATGTTTTTAATCTCAAGGTCTTGGATACCCAGACCCCCCTGACTTTTAGGTCTGCATAATACGCTCCACCTAGCAAGTCGATAGTTTTTTGTTTCGTTATCAGACTGCCAAAAAAATCTGGATCTAAAGTAATCTAGCCGTTGTAGAACCCCTTTCGGCAGGTGGAAGAATGACAACATATATAAAACCATGTTGCTTAGGACGGAATTGATCAAGATCAGTCGGCTCCCATAAGACAAGAGTTTGGCCTTCCAACTGGCTAATCGTTTCTCCAGTCTCTCTTCGACATGCCTCCACTCAGCGATAGTTAAACGCCGATAGTGTATGGGAATACCCAAGTACCGAATCGGAAACTGCCCAAGCCGGCATCCAAAAATCTCGGCATAATCTGGTGCTGATTCTGCAGCATCGCCAAAGCAAAAAAGTTTGCTTTTATGGAAATTAATTTTGAGACCAGAGAGTTCCTCAAAAGCACATAAGAGCAGCTTGAGATTTCTAGCCTTATCTAGATCATGATCCATGAATAGTATCGTGTCATCCGCATATTGTAGAATGGATAGTCCATCTTCTACCAAGTGTGGGATGACTCCGCTAATTTGACCATCCAGCTTAGCCCGCTCAACAAAGGTAGCTAGCATGTCAGCGACTATGTTAAATAGGATGGGAGATGCGGGGTCGCCTTGACGAAGCCCCTTCCGTGTCTGAAAATAGTTGCCAACGTCATCGTTAACTTTTATGTCCACACTACCGCCAGAGACAAAGCTCTCTACCCAGCGACACCATTTTTGTGAAAACCCCTTCATACGCAAAGTTTGCAACAGGAAGGGCCACTTAACTTTGTCGTATGCTTTTTCAAAATCAATTTTTAGAACGACACCGTTCAACTTTTTCTGGTGCATCTCATGAACAGTTTCATGCAGGACGACCACACCATATAATATGTTTTGTCCATGCATAAATGTTGTTTGAGTGGGTTTTACGACATGATCGGCTACACCATTCAACCGATTAGTCGCTACCTTCGTAAAAAATTTAAAACTAACATTTAGGAGACAAATCGGTCGATATTGTTGAATACGACTAGCCTCCTTAATCTTAGGCAATGGGATAATTTCCCCAAAGTTTAAACGAGCAATATCAAGGTCCTCGGAATGCAGTTGGTTAAACAACTGAACCAAGTCTGCCTTAATCACATCCCAAAAGCATTGATAGAACTCTGCGGGGAAGCCATCCGGTCCCGGCGCTTTGTTGTGTTCCATCTGGAACACAGCAGATCTAATTTCCTCCTCTGAAAACGGAGAGGTTAGGAATTCATTTTCCGCGTCTGTAACTTGGGTAATGTCATAAGTAACAGATTCGTCCAACTGAAAATTAGTTTCAGCTGAAGGCCCAAAAAGGTCTTTGTAATACTTAGTGATAAAATTTCTAAGTGGTACGTCCCCCTCTATTCGACCTTCCACCTGTTCAAGGGAGAATATACGCTTCTTTCTATGTCTGCCATTGGCTAGCATTTGAAAGTACTTCATATTATCATCACCTTGCACCAGCGAGTCCGCCTTGCTACGTTGGTACCATTTAATCTCTTCCTCGCGTAGTAAGCGGGCAATCTGCTAGTTAAGATTACTTTTTTGTTCAATCTCAAAAGCAGAGAGGCCTCACCTCCGCTATTTTATCAAGGGCATCAATCAAGGTAGACAATCGCAGTTTTTCTTTTTTGTAAATGCCAGCGGTATGTTTGGCCCATCCTCGAAGGAATCAACGCAAGGCGCGGATTCGATTATTCCATCGTTGAATGGGTGTGTTACCGCGAGGCTGGCGCGCCCACACCTTCTTAACCAGCTCGTGAAATCCCTCTCTTGTGAGCTATCCCAATTCAAATTTAAACTGGTGACGGTTAGAACATGGGATTGGTTGACCAAAATCGGTTAGCAACAGGGCGTGATCCGATAAGGCCTCAATTCTTTCTAGTGCCCGAACCGAGGCTAGGGGATGTTTATATTACTAATCAGTGGTAACTAGTACCCGGTACAGTTTTTCAAGGTTGGCACCGATCGGTTATTGGCCCAGGTATACTGACGACCAGACATCGTGATCTCCCTCAGATCCGGGTTGTCAATAACAGCATTAAAGAGGAAAGGCCACCTAGTGTCAAAACGATCATTGTTTTTTTCCTATTGATATCGCAGAATATTAAAATCCCCCCCCCCCCTCCCCGATTAACATGGGATGGGGATTGTCTCGACAGGTGTTTACTAATTCTTTTAGAAATGCAGACTTATACTCCTCTTGAGCGGCGCCATATACAGCCACCAGACTCCAGGTGAAGTTATCGGACTTATTTCGAAGGTGGAATTTAATATGATATTCCCCCTTTGACGTGGACAAAAGATGTAAGTATGTAGAGTTAATACCTAGCAAAATTCCCCCGGACCTCCCGGTCGGCGGTAAGACGTGCCATTCGTTATCAAAACCACATGAAAAGTGGTCCAGATCACGTGTTGGAAAATCACGTTTACCCGACTCAGTGATAGCCACAAAGTCCAACGAATGATCCTTTACGCAATCGGCAATGTTTTTGTGTTTAGCCAAGTCGCCAAGACCTTTGCTATTCCAAAATATGCCTCTCATGCTGAACCAACTTTATGTTTAGAGGCCTTTACTTTCTTAGATGAGGAGCGCCCTCTTTTATTTGCTGAATTAGACTTGTTCTTGCGCACCGTCGCGACAAGCTCAAAAAGCGTAGTGTCACGTACAATGTCGTCAAGGTCTACTTCAGTCGTGTCTTTAACCAAATGAGCGAGGAGTTTGCCTTCATTATTGGCATCAACATCCTCCACCTCCTCATCTGACACGAGAGGGTCAACAAGGCTCGATAACTTCGGAGCAACCGTAAGCCGGTCGAACTCCACTTGCTTTAGAGCCTTGACTGAAAAATCAATCTCGTTCTCATTACGTCCTAGTGACACCCCAAGTCTAGTAATATTCAATGATACTTTGGAATTATCAGAAGACATAAAAGATTTATGAGAGGGTGTACCTTCGAAGTCGAGGTTGCGAGCAGCAGTCCTACGCATGGCCTTCACCAAAGAATCCTCGTCGGTGACTGCGGATCCGTCAGCCCCAACATGATGACGCCCGCTGCGCCTCAGCGGTGAAGGAGTAACATCGGCCTCGAAGCCCATCCCGTCGACTCCGCAAGGCACAGATGGTTGTTGCAGCGTCGAAGAAGAAGAAAGAGGGGGCTGCCCTTCGGCCTCCATAAGTCCGAAGCGGGCGCCCCCACCGGGTGTTGGAGTAGTGGAAGATAACGCACGAAGCACCTCCATAGCAGACTCCTGGCTAGCTCGAACGGAGGGAGAGAAGATGACACCTCGTCGGGTCGGCGAAGCCGGAGTGGGTGGCGACGGCGATGAAGGAGACCCCTCTGGTGCGGGTCGCCCGCAACTCCCCTCGTGGGGGTTAGGCGGTGGCGACCAGGGAGCCGAACACGGCGGCGTCGAGCAAAGGGGCGCCGCTGGAGAGGGCGTTGCTGGCGACGGTGAAGAGGCAGTCCCCTCCGGGACAGGGCGCCCACGACTCCCCATTTTGGGGTTAGGCGAAGGTGACCGGCGAGCCGAAGATGGCGACATGGAGAACCGTGGCGACATCGTAGGGGAAGCAGTCGTAGACGTAGAATCCGACCCCGACGACGAAGACCCCCTTAGTGGCGATGAATCTAATAAATGAAGCTTTGCATGTTACCACACTTAGGTTACTACTCATTATAAAGATAAGTAACATAGTCTAGGAATATGTGTATGTTAGTGTATATTACTCTCCAATGTGACTAGTCATATAGACTCTAGAAACGTCATATAAAAAGGGATACCTATAAAAAGTTACAGAGTGTAGTACGTTATTATGTCTCAAATATGTAGTGAGAGCCTAAGATGGTCTCAGCCTGATAGAAACCACACTTCGGTGGTTTACAAAGCAAACTTGAACAATCGAAAAATTACACTTCTTGGTCTCAAGATACAGTGCAATCCTACCAGCAGGCCCACGCCATGAAAAGGTGCCACGGCTGGTCAGGAGTTCACAACACATCCCTGGCTTATTGCGCCAGAAATATAAGAAGAAATTCGAGAAATCACCAATGCCATCACGCGGCAAGACCGCTCGCACAAAAATCAGAGACCGAGGGCCATGGCAATGGCAGCACTGACACCCAGTGCAACTCCAAATCCACGCAAGCTGCATCCATGCTTCGGTGCACCACTGTCGTATGGGCTGTTGTCCACCAATGGTTGACTGCCAAACCCAATCGTCTGCCCCACGTCCTCCACAGCCTGCCCCTGCCCAGCGACACCACCAGACCCTGCCGCTTCCGGCAGCGGCAGAGTGGGCTGTGCTACACCGGCATTGCCAGTGCCTTCTGATTCCTGTCCAAATGGCAGGTTGCTGCTTCCGTGCCCAGCCGGCTCTGCGAAGGGCGGCATTGCCGAGACCAGGCCGGGCGAGCCGGGCATCCCGCAGTGTTGCGCCGCGCGCGGCTCGTCGCTGGCCTTCCACGCGAGCTCGCCGCCCTTGTCGAGGATGCGCATGTCACCCTCGTCGACCAGCTGCAGGGTCTTGAGGAAGTTGTTGTCGTCCGACTCCGTGTCGTGCGTGTGCCACACGGAGTTGCTCCCGTCGAACACCTCCAGCCCTTTCCACGAGAACACGAGCGCGCACGTGTTGACGGTGCTCACCGCCAGGCACTCGGACTCCCACACGCTCCGCCCCTCCGCGCCCGGCTCGGAGGTGTCGAGGATCTCGACGTAGCAGAAGTCGGCCCCGAGGCCGCCCGCGCCCGGCGCGGTCTCGCTGCGCATGAAGTGCGCCGCGTACTTGCCCGACGGCGACGTCAGGAATAGCACGGGGTTCTCCTGCCCGTGCGGCGGGATGCTCGCTATGATTTGCTGCTTGGTCTCCCGCTCAAGCATGCCGGTTGGCGCCGTCGCCGCGGCGCAGGATTGGAGAAGAAACGCCACCGACAGGCACATGGCAGCGTAGGAGAGGAGTCCCATGGCTACTGGGTATGGGATTTCGTGGTCTCCCCAGAAGCTTATGTGTACGAGGCCAGGGCTTGTTGTGTTTGTGTTTCTGTTGTGTTTGTGCTTGTCCACTGGGTGGTGGAGGCCTTTTATAGGGAGCCTGGCAATGGAGTGGTACGTGATGATGTATAGAGGCAAAGTTGAGTGGTTGAAGTCACCTGTTCCAATGTAGTATCATTAGGAGATTAGCTCACAAAGAGCACGAATTCTCGGAGAAAAGAGCTCAGGTACAACTTCTCGACCCATTTCGTTGGAAATTCTGTTATTCTACTCTCCTGTTCTTTAGGCAAGAAATCTGAGAAGTCAACTTCAGAACTGAAAGCCTTTGTGTTTCCACATTGCACTGAACGTAAACTACTCCACCGAAGTTCGAGGACTATATATTATACTACTATATGCTTTAGCAAAAGTATAAATAGTTTGCGAAAATATGAACTAACCGAAAAAGCACGGGGCGCGGGATGGTCTCAAAACCCCGCTTATAGGCCGGTCATTGCTTCGGCTTGGGCCCCAACCCCCAGCGTTCAAATGGCCCTCTCTCCCTAGTTCGCGCCCTTAAAAAATGTCGTTTCGCTCTAAAAATTGACGTAAACAAACTATACCGCTCAACGCTCGAGAACCAAACTGCAAAATTGTTATTGATCTTCTTGACACCATCGAAGAGGGCTGTTTCCTCTCCATCCATGAACTTGCCCTCCGTAGAGTAGTAATTAAAGTGCTTCACCGTACGGTTCGGGAAAAAATGATCTATTGGCGCCTCCGGTGCAAAATTAAAACATCTATTGATGGTGATGAGAATTCGCTTTACTTCCATGCTTCAGCTTCCCAATGCCGTCGGCACAACAAGATCCACTCCATTTCCTATAATAACTAGTTGTTCACAACTCACCAGGCTAAAAGTCAGATTCTAACCTCCTTTCATGCTAACATCCTCGGCACTCCTTTCATCCCAACCTGGAATTTCTCTCTTCGGGACCTTTACATTGCCCTTACCCCACAACTACTGCATATGGATACACCTTTCTCATGTCAAGAAATCTACGATGCTTTTGCAGATATGAATATCTACGCTAGCCCAGGTCTGGACGGCTTTGGTCCCGATTTCTACCGCAAATTCTTGCCGATCCTCAAGAATAAAGTCACGGAACACTTCCAGGGCTTCTTCAATCACTCCGCGAACATTTCTTGTCTAAACAGAGCCCTCATTGTCCTCCTCCCAAAAAACCCGGGCACGCCCACCCAAACGCTTTCAGACCAACACTACTAGGGAAAACCTTATACACAGAACTTTAGCAATAGCGCTTGTTAAAAAAGCGCGCTACTGCTACACAACAGTAGCGCACGCAGAATAACCGCGCTGCAGATACATATATAGCAGTAGCGCGTCCCGTTGTAAAAACGCTACTACTAAAATTCCCACTAATATTAGTAGAGGTCTTTTAGAAACAGCGGTACCGCTAATATTGTTGTAGCAACGTGTTTATATGTAAAGCGCTACTGCTAATGGAAAAAAAATAAAATGAAAAACAAGTAGAAAAGTAAATGAAAATGAAAGAAATAGAAAAGGGAGAAAGGAAAAAAAATAAAATGTAAAGAAAAATAAATGAAAAAAGGGAAAAAGGGAGAGGCATAGCAGTAGCGCGTTTCTATAAACGCGTTGTAGCTAACTTAGCTATAGCGCGTTTTCAGAAACGCGCTACCGTCATGTTTCACTTAACCAGCGGTTTCCCTCCCCCCGGCCACCACTTCTCCCGCAAATCCCTCGCCCCACTTCGCCGCCGTCTCCTCAATTTGTCGTCGCCCACTTCGCCACCGTCTCCTGCCAGCGTGGACGCCCGCAACCTCACCGTCTCCCCCCGAGGCCGCCCTCATCCTCACCGCCGCCGCCCGAGGCCGCCCTCAGTCTCACCGCCGCCGCCCGAGGCCGTCCTCGACCTCACCGTCGCCGCCCTCGACCTCACCACGGCGGCCCTCGACCTCACCCCCACCCGAGCCCGCTCAGGACCGCCGCTACCCGTGCCCGAGCTCGCCCTCCTCGCCCCTGCCTCCGTCGTCGAGCACCTTCCTGCCACCGTCTCTCCCCTCTCTGTAAGCCCCCCACCCCTCCCCCACCACTCCTCTCTCTCTGCATTTTAGAGCAAAAATTAGTAGAGCAAAAGCTAGTTTATAGCAAAAAAATTAGTATAGAGCAGAAGATGTTAAGTAGTATATATTAGAGCAAAAATTAGTTTAGGCAAAAATTAGTTTAGAGAAAAAAATTGGTTTACAGCAAAAGTTAGTTAGGGCAGTAGGGTTTAATTAGGGTTTTTGTTTTCATAGATGTTTTTTAAAGAAAAAAATGAGGAAAATGTTATAGCAGTGTTGCTTGTAGTATATAGAGATACTAGTAGGTGTTGCTTGTAGTATATAGAGATACTAGTAGATGTTAATTAGGTTAGGGCAGTAGTGGTACTAGTAGATGTTAATTAGATGTTTTTAGTTAGGGCAGTAGGGTTTTGCTAGGTTAATTAGGTTAGTAGTGTTGCTAGTAGTAGTGGTACAGTAGGTTAATTAGGTGAAGTTAAATGAATAACCTAAATGAATGAAATTAGTAGTTAACTGAATTTTTTTTCTTTCATCATTATAGAGCACTAAAGTTAACTGAATTTTGTTCTATTAGTAGTTAAATGAATTTTCTTCTACACTTAGTTTTTGAATTAGCTTGTGAAATTTGGACATGTGGTTGCTCGTGTATATTTGGACATGTGTTGCGGTGTCGAAGATGGATATTTGTACACTATTTCCGGGGAATGAAGCTGAGTGGCCTATGTTTTACCGGAATGTTGATTCATTTTCGTTCCGGCAAATCTCAGGTGCTCGATTTGTCCACTTTTTAGCAAAGGTCATGCCGAAATTTTCCGTGAATTTCGGCATGACTTGTGTATCAAACTAGGACATATCGAGTGCCCGGTATTTGCCGCACCGGGAAGGAGTCAATGTTCCTGTAAAACATAGGCCTTTTTTATGTCATTATTCATTTTATTAGGTCTAGAATTAATTGACTAGATTTAATCATAGGAAACATGGCTAGCAACGATGAAGTCTACCTGGCGGCAGACGAATTTTTGAGGGAAGCCAACGATGAACGGTTGTTGTTGCTTGGCCCACCTGTCGCATCGGGGACTGATACCGACATGCAGACCGGCGATGAGACTGAGACCGGCGCCGAGACCGACGCCGACACGGGCACCGAGACTAGCGGAGCCGGTCTAGAACCGAAAGCAAAGTAGCCACGGCGCCCAAACCAGCTCATGACTACTAGACTGGTGGTCACGGAGATGGATGACGGCATTTTTGAGCCAACAGCGCCCGAGGAAGCGCGATCGTGCTACGACAATCAAATAGGCTGCATTGTACGGACAACCGCCACCATCAACGATGAGAAACTACAGAAGATAGATAATATGAGGCCCTCCCTCCTAAAGAAGTTGCACCAGATATTCTTGTTCCTGGGCCGGAATGAAAAGGATTATAAAGATCCAGATAAGAACCCGGCAATGAATAAGATAAACAAACACGCCATGTCCAAGTTTAGCGACGCGTTGGCCGCCTGGAAAACAAGGGTGAAACATCGGATCGTCAACAAAAAGGAACCCTACTCCGAGATTGTAAAGGATAATCCGACAATCACGGAAGAGCACTTTGAAATATTCAAGAAGGCTTGCGAGGCCGAAGTGCCAAAAAAAGTCGAAGTACATGAAGGGGCTTCAACAGAGGAACATGGGGTGCCACCACCTCGGAAGCTGTGGTTACGGCGGGAAGAGCTCCATATGGGCCAAGGAGGACGTGGAACGCGAGGGCATCCCAGACCCCTTGGCGGACTTCACCGTCCCGCAGGAGCGTGACGTCCTCAGGGCACGGCACCATTGGGACTTAGTCAACAAGGTTTTCAAGACGGACCCGGTCACGACGGAGTTCATGAGACTGCTGGTAATTTTAGTTTCTGATCAATTTGACTGCACGTTAGTCATATTTGTAAACGATTCTTATTCCATTTGCAGAGAGAGCAGCACAGGATTGCGGCCGAAAGCGACTCGCCGTCTGAGGTGTTGGCGAGGCCCAAGTGGGACACTCCATTCAACCAGGCGTTGAACATATTGAAAGGACTCCCGGTGGAGACTCGGCCATCGTATGGACGCGTGCACGATGTCGGAGACGGTGCCACATGGAAGAAGTACTACCGTGAGACCACAGAGGAGAGAAAGGAAATACGGAGGTTAACTGAAGAAAACATCGTTAAGAAGGTTGAGATTGCGGTTGAGAAGAAATCATCTGAGACAATCGCAACAGCGGTAGCTGCCGCAAAACAGGTGGTTGCAGATATGTCTACTATCTTGGTTCCGGCCGTTTTCAATAGGAGCAAGCAAAATCCAGAAAAAAAATGCAGCGGACTTTCCCCTTGCTGACTTCTTCGGGAGTAGCTCGAGTAGCGTTGCACCAGCACCTGCACCTGCACCTGCTCCCGCATCGGATCCCGCACCGGCTCCCGCACCGGCCGTGCTCGGCGGTGCTTCATCTTTGGCTGAGCTCGACACCCTCACGGTATCTGTCACACCGGCCCTCGTCAATAAATGTATAATCTCCCGTTTCCGTTGCCTTTCAGATGTCTCACGTCGCAAACATGTCTTTGCAGGCCAACGTAACCCCGTGCACCATATTGTACACCATCGGCGACCGGAAGGTGGACGTGGGGAAGGCGACGATAATGAAGCCGAAAGAACCATTGTTCCACGGCCGACCGATCCCCCCGGACGTCTTCAAGGTTTCCGTGGCCAGTGTCAAACCGGTCCACGAGAATTTGGCTCCTCTGGTACTAGGGGGATGACGACGAGACCCCACAACGGCTTGGTGATTGCAATGGGTGGGTCCTGTTGTGGCCAAAGAGTCTGCTTCGTCTGTAGGCGGCCGGGAGCACACCCACGAGCACGCAGTTAGGTATGAACATCAACACCCCACCTACCCAATCAACGTCGGTTGTCATGCTGGGTGATAGCGGACGGGGTGAAGAAGTGGCTCCATTAGTCGCTGGTGATGTCGCCATAGATGAGGATGACGATGACACTCAGCAGTATCTCAATACTGGCGCCTACTCACGGTTTGAGCGTCATGAGTCAGTGCCTGAATTGCCGCCTCCGGAGGCTGAACGTATTATGGACGACCTTCCGGTAGAAAAGAAACCTAGGAAGAGAGCGAGGAAAGGCAACCAAGCCGCTTCTATGATCCACCCGCCTCAGCAGCCTCGGGTTCAAGACCGTATAGATATCCCCGGTGCGGCAAAATGGAATATCCCCGGTCAACCAATCCTACCTAAAGCAGCGCTAGGGTCAAGATTCGGCGATCTAAGGAGACTTCATGACGATGTGCTGCGGATAGAGAAAGGCCTCATCGCCTCAAAAAATCCAGGATACCCAGTCTATGTGGTTAACGTGTCGCGGCAATTGTCGTACGTCGACACATTCCCCGCAGAGAAGTTCTTCCTTCGATTCGCTTACATCTTCGACATGTTTCACTTGAAGAAGTTGAATTTTACGTTTGTCCGCCTTTATGCCTTGCACATGAACTACCTCATCGGGGTTGAGCAGATACCTCATATCTTTGTCGTTGACCCGTACTTCATGCACAAGGGCTTCTTGGGAGTCTGCGCAGAGCATCGTGAATATGCGAGGGAATACATCACCAATTTCATGACCGCCAATAAGGACAAGGAGGATATTCTCGTGTGTTATCATCCCCTGTAAGTCATCCGCGCGGATATCCTTCCTTTGATTTCAATCATTCATTTGCACGGTGGAGGCTAATTAATTTGAGATGTACTTATTTTGCGCAGCGGCAGGGGTGCCGTCCTCATCATCCTCTACCCCCGATACTCCCACGCTCTTTACTTGGACTCGTCAAAGAACATTAACAAAAAGGATTACACCCACATCAAGTCTGTTCTCGACAGTGTTATGTTTTACTACGGCGCACGGGGTGGAGAGGTCAAGGACAAGAAGAAAAGGGACGGCAGGCCCGTCTTCGGCCATAAGACCGACTTCTGTTGCATCCAGCAACCGGGTGATTCTCTTAATGATGGATTCTATGTCCTACACCACATGTTGGAGTACAGACGGGATCACCAGAACCTTCGCATGTCACCTAGATCTGGCGATGCCCATATTCTGCAATGGGCAAAGAACTTAGGAGATATCGAGGGTCATTGACTTCGATCTGAGTTCTATCACATCCAGCGCGAACTTGCCCAAATCATCATGAAGGAGGTCATCAGAAAAACAGGAATGTTCTACGAAGAAGGACAAATGTTGCGGGAAGACGTCCGAACACGCGTAGCCGCTCAGCGTCTCGACCTGAAGCCTTTCACTAAGCTCGGGGACTATCTCCCTGACTTGGATGGATGGCACGACATGTTGGAGTGATTGTCGATATATGATAATGTGTCTGTTTAGTCCATACTATCTATATGACGAAACTTCGAGTTATGCACAACGAAACTTTATTTGTGATGTAATTAAACCGTCCTCCTCGACTAGCGAAGATCACTCTAGTTAGGGCATTTTGGGTACGATGAACTTTGTTATTTATGCTTATGATATGTTGCTTCTATTGTTGCCAAGTCTGTCTCTTTCTGTTGCTCAACTATATATGTTGCATATCATCGACTCATGTGATGATGCAGGTGTATAGATCATCGATGGCGAAGAAGTGCTACGCCAAGAGTATATGACGAGTGACCGGAACATCAGGCCCAGGTGTACCGATTTCCGGTTTCCGAGCGACAACCAGTAGTTAGTTTAGGTTCACGCTAATGCGAGAGAGGGATACGAACTCATGTACTGCATAGTTCCGCTCTCACTCAAAGTGATAGCTCTTCTCACGTATATCATTGTTTAGATGGATGACAATGTAGTTGCAAGTAATCGAGACTTGTATCGCTATTTTTGAGATGATGACAAGAGACCACTTTGTGTTGGATGATGATTATGATAATGACATGATTTGATGAGACTATTTGTATGTATATGCTATGATTACATTTGTATGTGTACGATATGCTAAAGATTATTGTTTAAAGCCTGTTCAAATACAAAACAAATATGCAGAAAAAAACCAGAAACTAATAAAATGTCATGCCCAAGATGCGACCCTATCCTAAAGGAACTCGAAGGTCCCACCAAGGATAGAAGCGCATCTTGAAGACGCTTTTGCAAAGTGGATATCATTACATCAAACCATTACATAATAGTGGGGATACATCCAAGACATACAATGTCACGTGAATACGACAATACATCATACATAAGATAAACATCCGACTACGGATGAAACATAAACAGAAACTCAAACAATATCCACCCTGCTAGCCCAGGCTGCCGACCTGGAACCTATCCCCTGATTGAAGAAGCAGAAGAAGAACTCCAAAACAAGTAAACACCGCTCTCGCGTCATGATCATCGCAATACATGTACCTGCAACTATTGTTGTAGTAAACTGTGAGCCACGACGAGGACTCAGCAATCCCATTACCATGGGTATCAAGACTAGCAAAGCTTAATGGGTAAGGAAGGGGTAAAGTGGTGAGGTTGCAGCAGCGACTAAGCATGTATGGTGGCTAACTTACGAAACAAGAGCGAGAAGATGAGCTAAGCAAGCGGTCGTCAACTAGTAATGATCAAGAAGTGATCCTGAACTCCTACTTACGTCAAACATAACCCAAAACCGTGTTCTCCTCTCAAACAACCCAGAAAAGAGACAATCACGGTTTCGCACACGGTTGGTGTATTTTAGAAGAGTTTACTTTAAGTTTACTACAACCGGATATCAACAAATTCCCATCTGCCACATAACCGCGGGCACGGCTTTCGAAAGTTCAAACCCTGCAGGGGTGTCCCAACTTAGCCCATGATAAGCTCTCGCGATCAACGAAGGATATTCCTTCTCCCGGGAAGACCCGATCAGTCTTGGAATCCCGGTTTACAAGACATTTCGACAATGGAAAAACAAGACCAGCAAGACCACCCGATGTGCCGACAATCCCGATAGGAGTTGCACATATCTCGTTCTCAGGGCAACACCGGATGAACACTACGTACGGCAACCGAAGATACCCCAAGTTGCCTAGGGGCGGCACCTCAAGTGGCTCTAGTTTGGACCAACACTTAGACAAGCATTGGCCGGGGCTAAAATAAAGATGACCCTCGAGAGCGACTCCCAAGGGAAAAATAGGTGGTGGTGAGGCAAATGGTAAAACCAAGGTTGGGTCTTGCTGGAGGAGTTTTATTCAAAGCGAACTGTCAAGGGGGTCCCATAAATCACCCAACCACGTTAGGGACGCAAAATCCGGGAACATAATACCGATATGACGGAAACTAGGGCGGCAAGAGTGGAACAAAACACCAGGCATAAGGCCGAGCCTTCCACCCTTTACCAAGTATATAGATGCATTAATAATATAAGAGATATTGTGATATCCCTACATAAACATAATCCAACATGGAGCAATCTTCATCTTCACCTGCAACTAGCAACGCTATAAGAGGGGCTGAGCAAAAGCGGTAACATAGCCATACAACGGTTTGCTAGGAAGGGTGACAAAGGTTAGAGGTTCATGGCAATTTGGGAGGCTTGATAAGCAAGTGGTAGATAACGCGGCAAAGCGCTAGAACAAAGCAACTAGCATAGCAATGATAGTAATGAGATCCAAGGTGACGGTCATCTTGCCTGAAATCCCGCTAGGAAGAAGAACGAGTCCATGAAGAAGACAAGCGGACGTGGTCGAACGAATCCTCACAACTCCGGAACGAAACCGAAGCTAACGAGAGAAGCGACCCGGAAAGAAGCAAACAACATGGTAAATGCACAAGCATAAACATGGCATGATGCACAATCAAGTATGGTGCATATCCGGATTAAATGTTGTTAACATGGCAAGAGGTGAAGCATAAGTAAACTAACTATTTAGGCAAGTTTAAATGAGGCCGGAACAACAAACAACAATTCCGGAAAATCCCCATATGCATATTTTAGATTTGGTACTGTTCTGCCCTAAACCATATTTTATTGTTGTTAAGTAGTAAAACAAAGTGCACCAAGTCAATCTATGCATTTCTCTACCCCATTTACATATAAAGAAGATTTAATTCCGAGCTATGGTTATGTAGTTATGAAATAAAGCATTTTAGCATGGCATTTAGGCAAATTAATGCAAACAGCAAGTTAAACATTTTTAACATGGATGAAAGTGACATATTATGAAACTAGACAAAATTCTAAGCACTTTTCATATTTATATCATTTTAATCCGATGCACCATTTGTGCGTTATTAAATGCATGATCATGAAGGGTTTTTCTGTAAATAGTAAATCACTCGAAAATGCTAAATTCGCAGAACTGAAAAAAACAGGAACTGGGCCGAAACAGGGGGCGGCTGGGCGCTCACCATGGGCCTTGGCCCGGAACTGTGGAGAGGAGGAGGCAGGCCGGGACGTTGGGCCTTGGGGAGGCGCTGGCCCACGCAACAGGGCGACGGGTCAACGGCGCGGGCGAGCGGGACGAGCGGAGCCTCTCTTTCGATCTGAGCGATTAGAGGTCAGCTGGGGATGGCGATGGCTCCGGCAAGCGAGGATGGGGCGGATCCAGGTGGAGGTGACCAGGAACAGGGCGCGGGCGCGGATCCGACGGGGACAAACTTGAGGCGTCGGCCATGGGAGCTCCAAGGAAGGCGGTGGCTGTTGCTGTTACCTGAAGAAAGGAGGGACAGAGAGAGATATTCAGAGAAGCCGAACGGAAAGGGGAAGAAGAGAGAAGGCGAGAGCGACGGGCGCGCTGGCGACCTGCGGGTCGGGTGCTGGTCGCGGTCGGGGCTCGGGGCAGGGGAGGAGCACGGCGAAGTCGAGACAGAGGCGAGGGCGCACGGGAACCGGACGGATCCGAGGCCACGACGACGAAGCAGAGGAGATCGGGGCCGGACGCGAACTTGACGGCGGCTGGGACGAGCGGGCGCTCGCTGGATGCATCGTCCTCCTCGCGCAGTAGAAGCAAGGGAGGCCGTCAGGGTCCTGGACGGCGCCGCGGGGACTGGACGACGAGGTAGGAGACGACAGCTTGGCGCGGTTCCGAGGAAGGGCAACGCCAGAACGGGTCGTCTTGGGCGCTGCTGCAGGAGGAGCTCGGGCGATGTGGAGGGGCTTCGGCTGATGGTTCTCTGACGGACAAAGGAAACGAGACAGAGATGTGAGAGGGAGGAGAGAGAAGCGGGAAAAGAAGGGGCGGCGCAGGGCTTATCTGCTGGTGGTGGTTGCCGGCGGCGAGGTCGCGAGGTTGGAGGAGCTCGGACTCCTGCAGGATTTGGGCGGTGATGGTGGTTGGACAGGAGGGAAAAACGAGGAGAAGGTGGAGGCTGCGAGGGGATTGGGCGCTGGATGGCTGCGGCGATCTGGTTGGCGGAGATGGATCTAGAGGGATCCCGAGGTGGAAGAGGACTGGCGGCGGCGGCCGGGGGGATGGGACAAGGCTCCTAATTTCTAGGGTTGGATCTCGGGTTAGACTAATATATATAGCAGAAGAATTTAGGTTAGGCGATATCTAGTCCCTCCGATCGCAATCGGGCAACCGAGAAATAAATAGGTAGGGGTCCAAATAAGAAAACGGAGATGTTTTATAGATGTTTGGGGATGATCCGGATCAAACGGGCATGACAACCAGGTTTGAGTTCGGGGAAGTTCCGGACGCGCGCAAGAGGGGATCGGTGGTTGTGCAGAGAGGGGTTAGGCGGTTTGACAAGAGGGAAACGAAAACCCTGATTGGTCTCGAAACGGTCAAGAAGGCAAGGGGGGACGCGGCAACTACGAACGGATGCAAACTTTATGAAAACATGCAGATGCAATGCGGATGATGCTATGAGATGAGATGGATGACATGAACACGATGCAAAACAAAAGACAAAACCCAACCACGGAGGAAATAATATATCGCATCTCCGGAAAAGGCAAGAGTTGGAGTTACGAATATGGAAAGTTGTATCCGGGGTGTTACAACACTCCACCACTACGAGAGGATCTCGTCCCGAGATCTAGGATGGCACCGGAGAGAAACGGAAGAGGAAGAGAAGAAGTAAAACTAAGTTGCTTCTTCGACAAATGAGTGAAACCAAAGAACCTTGAGAGTTTGAAAAGTTGAAAGAGAGAACACAACGGAGTTGAACACAATTGAGAGCACTGCGGAAATAAAGTTAGCAGTAGCGCTCCGATACCAGTAGCGCTTCCTGATAAAAAGCGCTGCGGATATTAGCAGCAGCGCTCTGCAATAAACCTTGCTACTGCTAGCCATGTATAGTAGTAGCGTTGGATGACACACGCTACTGCTACATGTTAGCTATAGCATCTTATCAGTAGCGCGGCATCCTGCGCTACTGATAGGCAAAATACCCGCGCTACTGCTAGGGTTTTCCCTAGTAGTGCAATCTCACTACAAAACTGCCCAGCAAAGGCTCTTGTCAAACTACTGGTAAATAGGCTTAAGCAGGTCATCCCCTTGCTTGTTCACCCCGACCAAATAGGTTTCCTCTCAAGCAGAACTATCTCCGAAAATTTTCTCTATGCGGCGGATATCCTCCATGTTTGCGCTAGACAAAAAGCCCCTACTATGATTGTCAAACTTGACTTCTCCAAAGCCTTTGACTCGGTTCGTTGGTCATCTCTTCTTGCCATTATCGAGGCCGGGGTTTTCGCCTAAATGGATTAAATGGATTGATACGCTCCTTAGTACCGGTAAAACGGCTATTCTTTTAAATGGTGTTCCTGGCCCTGGATCCAGTGCAAAAACGGACTCCAACAGGAGACCCGCTCTCTCCTTTCCTTTTCATAATCATCGCAGATGTCCTCCAACATATGATCATTGAGGCTTCTAACCAAAACCAAATCTCTCACCCTATCTCGCCTCATCTACCCTGCCCTATCCTCCAGTACGCCGATGATACCTTGATCATTATAAAAGTTGACGCCTCGGCCGCCCATAACCTCAAAAAATTCCTAGATGACTTCTCAACGGCTACTAGCCTCTCTATTAACTTCTCCAAAACAACTTTTGTCCCGCTCAATATTGAACCAAAATGGGCTGCACAAATGGCCTCGACTCTTGGGACCTCGGTCTCCTCTTTACCGCAGAAATACCTGGGACTACCACTCTCCCGGCACAAATTACCACCGTCGGCTTTCCAACCAGTAATCGATCGCTATGATGTTTACCTTTCTGGTTGGCTTGCTCTCCTACTCTCTCGTGGCGGTCGCCTCATTCTGCTGTCTGCGGTTCTAGATAGTCTTCCCACAAACATTGACGGATTTTCTTCTGGTCTAATGATGACTCGTTCTCTGGGGCTAAGTGTCTAGTAGAGTGGGACCGGGTGTGCATGCCCAAGTTGGCAGGAGGTCTAGGTGTTAAAACTTACAAGCACAAATTTTTTGCCTTATGTTGAAATTTGCTTTCAAATTCCTCCACTCCCCACTTCACCCTTGGAAGGATTGGATTTTAAACCATTCATCCCTCCACATAGGTCTAGGTAGAAATGCCTCCTTCCTTGGCAAAGCTATTTTTAAACACTTACACACGCTCAGAGACAATTCCCAGGTTAATATTGGCAATGGTTCCTCCACCTTTTTCCGGCTTGACCGTTGGCTCCTGCAAGAACCACTCTCCATTGCCTTTCCTGCCTTGTTTACACACCATACTAAGCCTAATGCTCTTGTTCAAAAAATGATGATGGATGGGTTTGATCCGGGCTTGCGTAGCCGGCTAACCTTAACCGCTACCAATGAACTTGATTCCTTGAGATCTTTGTTGCAGGAGTGTGTCTTACAGAGTACCCGACGATAGGTCCTTGCTTAATGGCACCGCATTTTCCACAAAGGGCGCTTATGTTGCTCTTGCTTCCCAGCTATCGGATCCATCTCTTACACACATCTAGGGCTCTCGTGCTCCTAGTAGGGTTCGAGTGTTTGGTTGGCTTTTCTATCTGGACAGATTAAACACGTGGGCAAATCTCCATCGCAAGACCATCATCGACTCTCCATCATGCCCATGTTGCATCGCCGTGCCAAAAGACCGTGCTCACCTTTTCTTCACATGCCCATCGGCTGCCTCCATTTGGGGTGCCATTGGGCTGCTGCCCCATCACTCTCCCCTATCCGACTTATGGAACGCGCTGGTTCGGCATGGCCTACCTCAGTCTATCTAGCATTTCATTTTGCTACTCATATTATGGAAATCTTGGGATGCTCGCAGCGGCAAAACATTTAGGGACTTGTCCCCTTCTTCGTGTAATGTAATTAGGGCTATTATCTCTGATCTCACTTTATGGTCTCACCGCCTTAAAAAGGCGGATCAAAAATTCACGCCGGATTGTGGCGGCATTTTTTCACCTCTCGTCTTGTCTGAACTACTATTTTTTAAAATATATTCAGGTGAGGAGTCTCCCCCCCCCTGGTGACAGTTTCAAAATATATATATATGAACTAGAGGCACTTCTTGCGACGAGCACTCCTGGACCCCTCCACCTCCACCAGCTACATCAACACCCATCCATCCAAGATCCTCTCCTCAGAGCATCTCCAACAGACGCGCGCTAAAAAAAATTTACAGCGCTGAAATAGTGTTTTTGCGCTCGGGAGATTTGCCAGACGCACAAAAACACGGCGCCCAACCCGGCGGCCCTACATGCAGCAGCCCGCGCGCACAAGCCGGCGCTCCAAATTTGCAGGCCCGCAGCCCGCGTGCGCTAAATTTACAGCTTCGTTTTTATGCATGCTCTATTTTACAGCTTCTGCTAAAGCGCTGTTTTTGATCGCACGCGCTATATAGGCATCTTTTTCAGCACGCGCTTTATTTGATACTTCTGTTGGAGATGCTCTCACTCGACTAGAGAAATCACAATAGGCCGCACCTCCTGCGCCAACCCACCCACCAAGCTCGGCCGCGGCTCCTTTTTTTAGAGCACTTTTTTAAAATTTTAAGAATACCTAGCCAGGGCCGGCCCTGGACCAAGCAGGCGTGACAGCCCAGAGCCCAGCCTGATGGGACTAAAACCTTTTTTAGGCTAGCCTCTGAACCGGGCGCCATGTGGGCCATTTGGTGGGCACGACGCCGAGCCATCCATGATGATCAGTACCAAAGTCCGCTAAGTACGCATTTGTTCATTGAGAAATTCTTGACGGATCTGGAGGCGATCCCCGACATGCAGGAGCGGCCCAGGGACCGGACTGCAAAATCAAAGGACCTGCATGCAAGGGCCAGGGACGTGCATGTAAGGCCCCGGGAAGAATTGATGCGAGATCAACCAGTACAGCCGCCTGGCTCCCGCCAAAGGAGCATGACGTCAAGATGAATGTTGATGGTGGCCTCTCCAAGATTGGAGATCGAGGTGCTTCGGCGCTGATATGCAGGGATAGGCAGGGTATGTTCCTTGGTGCCTCCGCAGTTATCTTCGAAGGGTTGCTTGATCCAACTACACTAGAAGCCCAGGCGTGTAACGAAGCTCTTGCTCTTGTTGCGGATCTTCATGTTCATTCGTGTGCGTTGCATCGGACTACCTCGAGGTGATTTCAAATATCCATAATGGTGCCCCATGCCGTTATTTTGCTCTTTTGGAGGAGATCAAGCACAGAAGACGTTCTATCCAAGATATTCAGTTTATGCATGAGAATAGAAAGCATAATGAGGAAGCCCATGCCTTAGCTAAGGCGGCTGCTTCTCTCCCACCCGGGCGCCATGTGTGGCTTACTTATTTGTCCGATATCATTTGTATCCCTATGTGTTTGAACGTTCAATAAAGGATACATTTTCTGCTCAAAAGAAATGAACCGGGCGCTGATGTGTATCGTTGCGAGTGATACGCGTGCGAAGACTACATCTATAGCTTCTGTCTCGCTCAAGCATTATCTTCCCCGTCGTAAACTGGGCCGACCTTTTCATTTTCTTCAATCGTTGGCGACGTTCACGTTCGATCGACTTGTTTGGTTTTTCCTTCTATTTTTTTTTTGTTTCTTTTTGGGTAATTATGTTGTCTTTTTTGTTCACTTATTTTTTTTCCTTCTTCACGGGTTTCGCTGGTTTTTTTCTTTTTCTTTCTTTATTCTATGAGTTTGGGTTTCTTTTTTCCTTTTCCAGTTTTCTTCTGGGTTCTTTCCGTTTTCTGTTTTGTTTTCGTTTTCTTTTCAGTTTTCTTTGTTTCTTTACGGTTTTTGTTCTTTCATCTGTTTTGTTCGTACCTTTCATGATTTCCATCGAGATTTCTTTTTTCTTTGTTTCTTTCTTGGCTTTCACTGGTTTTTCCCTTGTTTCTAAGTTTCTTAGTTTTCTTTGTGTATTTCATTTGTTTTTCTTTTGTTTCTTCTTTCGTTTCTTTGGTTTTTGTTTTCTTAATTTTAATTATTATTCTGTTCAACACATGTCTACATCTTTTATAGACATTTCTACATTTTTCATGTATGCTAGGAATATTTTTATACAAGTTTAGCATTTTTCAAATACATGGTTAACACTAAAATATATTTGGTGACTACTTTCTTCATGCACATTGTAAGTTTTTGGCATATATCAGGAAATTTTATTAATACATATTCAATATTTCTAAATATGTGACTAACATTTTTGATACATGATCAACATTTTTAAAAAGTGTTTGTATGTTCAATTTTTTTAATACACATTCTATATTACTCGTATACATCAGTAATAATTTTTTAAATAGACGATAAACAGTTTTCCAAAATTTTGTGTTTGACGACTACGTTTTTCATACGCACGGTACATTTTCGGTACATACCGACAACATTTTTTTTATACAGTTTATCATTTTTTATATATGATTAACATTTTTATATGATCAACATTTTTTAAAATTTAAAATTTTATGTTCAATTATTCATGAATGTTCTACACTTTTCTATACATCATGAACATTTATTTTATACACGTTTAACCTCTTTCAAAATACATGATAACGTTTTTCCATACATGTTGTCTTGTTGTATATAATTTTTTGTACATGATAAACATTTTATACACATTTAACATTTTATAATACTTGATTAACATTTCTTAAATACATGGTCACTTTTTCATACACATTGTATATTTTTTGTTTAAACCTTTCATATACATGAGAAATATTTTCCGCTGTACACCTGTAAGGAAATTCTAATGCTTGGTTAACATTTTCTCTATAGAAAATTTGTAAATATAAACAGATATAAAAATAGAAAGCAAAAAATAGTGAAAAAAAAGAAGGCAGTGGCCTCCCACGCGCTTGGCCAGCCCATTTAGGGAGGCGTGTGAAGCGAGCCGATGCTATGTATCCCTTGAAGCGAGACATAGTCGCACCTTGATATGCGTGTGTCTCCTGAGCGTCGCCCGCTTTTCTCGCGTGAGATGGGCCTTGTCCAGCTATATGCCGCACGTCCGTTTTTTTCGTCGTTCTCTTTTCTTTTCTTTCGGTTAGTTCAATTTATAATTTTAAAAAAAAAATCAAAGGAGTCGGTCTGCCCGAGCCTCCTCTCGCACCACATACACTGGACAACATCGAGCTCAGAGGAGCCGGGCATGGACGCGCTTGAAGGGAAGAAACCATCAACAACCTCCGACACCCTGCTACTGCCTCCACTGACCAAACGTTGCCTCCTTGTGCGCTGGCCAGCAGCGCCTAACCCTCCGGCCAACATCAGGTGTACGACCAGATTTGGCCCGACAGGCCGCTGCGACCCAGCTCCTTTGATGCTCATGGCCTCCTCGCGTCGGTGGCACGCGCAAGCCACCACTCACTGTCATGGCGTGCCGGGCAGCGATGGCCTGCGGGGCCGCATCCAGCCACACATCGCAACGTCACGTACCTCCGGTTGCCACAGTTGCTTCGCGCAGCCCACACTACACGGGCTTTGCCTGGCAGCGCTCGTAGCGATGGGTGGAGGGGGTGTGGTGACGCCCGATGTAGGTTTAGGGGTTCTTTGGTTCGCGCCTATACTCATCCTACCAACGCAGGGCACACCAAATTATTGGCCCAAGAATAATGCCGCCATCAACTCGCCAGTTTGAGGGCGTGAAAAACTGAAGGGACTACCAAAATGTAAAATTTGGTTAGCATCCAAATGAAAGCCCATACCGATGGTCAACGCCAATAATTTGGTAAGGCATCCATCGGCAGCCATCCAAACAGCTCCTTAGAGCATCTACAACCATACCTCTCAAACTCGTCTCATACGTCGGGCAGGCCGTCCGGTCAATATTCGACACGTTTTTTTTTACCCAGACAGGCTCCTTAAACGGGCCTCAGGCGCCCGGGCTGACGGCACCTCTTATATCCAGCTCAAATATGGGGCGGATATGCGGGTGTCCGGACGTGCTCGGTCACGCCCGCCATGTTGGTCTGACGGCAGGGTCGCACGCGAAACACCCGGAAACCCGGCGGTCCGATGGACGCCGCATCCGTCGCCACGGTGTGAACGCCTCGTGGCGCCGCTCCGGCTCACCGCCCAAGACCAAATCCGGCTATTTAATTAAGTTGGACGGCGTCCCGCAACCCTAACCCATCCACTTTCCCCCTTTTCGTGCCGCCAGTCCGAGCCCGTCCACCTCCTCCCTCTCCCGCTCGGCGCTCTGCCCCCGGTCCGATGCTCCGCCCACGCTCTGGCACTCCGCCATGGTTCGGAGCAAGATCACCTACTACGCCATCCTAACGTCGGAGTGTCGCGCCGAGATCCAGCAGGAGATCCGAGCGAGGCAAGCCGCGTGCGCCGCCCGCATCGCTGCTGGGCTACCTCCGGAGACCGGACTCGCTGGAGCCGGAGGAGGAGGAGCAGCCGGGGGAAGAAGAGGAGGAGATGACTCCGATTGAGGAGGAGGCGGCGGAGCAACAACTGTCGGGCTTCAACATCGAGAAGGTGGAGGCGAAGTTCGTTGTTGCCTAGTCAGAGGAGATGGTGGAGCAGCAGGCCATCCTGGAGTCCATCCAGGATGAGGCTATGTGGAGGTCAACCGGCCGTTCCTCCGGCAGGAGCAGGAGGAGTCCGACGCGCTCTTCGCCGAACTCGACGCGAAAATAGAGATGGAGGAGGCCAGAGCGGAGGCGCCGGAGGAGTTGCAGCTGCCGCCCATGCTACCGGAGCCGGGCACAAAGATCGTCGACATCTCCGACGACGAGTAGCTAGGTTGTCGACGTAGTACGCATGTTTATTTTAGTTTGTATGTCTTTGTATGGATTTGAGAATTTAATATGAAATGTCCTACTGCAAACCTCAAATTTAAGAAATGTCGGATGCCCGGTCAATACCCGGTGTGTTGGTGGACGTTTGAGGGCCAGATTAGCCATGTCCGGCTGGCCGGGGTCGCCAGAGGGAGCGACACACGGGTCAATTTGATCATCTTTGATCGCCCTCTAGATTGTAACCGTATACTGGTACGCAGTGCCATGTCCTGTACCGAGTCCGCAGCCTTCTGCTGCTGCCGCCCATCACCTCATCGTCACCGTCAGAATTCAACTAGTCAGGCGTCAGGAAAGTGCCCGCCCAATCAATGCGGTCCTCTGAGGTCTCCAGGCCATCCGGTGCCGCGGCGCGGTCAGAATTGAATGGTTGGACTCGGTTGGACTCCCGGTTTGGGTTGGCCCCGGCCCCCGGCCCCCGGCCATTTTTTGATTTTCTCCAACGTTCTCGTGCGTTCATATTGAGTCCTAAAGTAGATGGTTGGGGGTTGAGAGTTGTTTCGTCACTTTCTCGCGGCTCTCGCCTGGCCGCTTTGAAATTTTCCGGCCTTTCTTGTCACGGTATCCCTTTGAAGATTAGCTTGTCTTGCATGTCATTTTTCCTTTAGCCATCCTCTTGAATGCGATTAAGTATAATGGGGGTTTATGGCCGATTGGTGGACCTAAGCTGTCAAGGAGTACTATATTTGCTTAGCTGCTTAGAAGCAATCTGATAGAACCAAGTCGGTGGCTTATAAGGAATAAACCAAGTATATTTTCTTGGTTGGAGGAAAGAGAGAGAGAGAGAAGGTAAGCGGGCTCTTACGTGAAGAAGCCAGAATTTCAAAGACGTCTTCCTAGGCACTTTATGAGTATGAAAGATGCCAGCGTAATTAAAAAGTAGACACTCTTTTGATCTCTATTATACGTATTGACTATAAGATGGAATTTGTAGATGACATGGCGTTGGCTTATATAAAGAAATTGGCTATACTATTAACCATGCTCTTATAGATTAAATGGAAAAGACACCACCCAACCAAGTGTACCATGCTACAATGCTCTGTTTGGATCGTCGCGTTCAAAACGGCGCGATGCGCCAATGCTTCATTTGTACGTCAATCGTGTGTGTATGTACCATGGAAACACAGTTTTTTGTTGTAATAAAAAAAGCAGGGCAACGATGTTGGGACCGTGTCCAATTTAGTTCATCCGTATCTTTTTGCAAATAGCTGAGATAACTTAAGTTTTTTTCGCGAAAAGGATCAATTCTATTATAAAATCGACCAAAAGTACAAAACATCTCAGACATGCTTACATCGAGGTCCATCAACCATCGCACAACCATTATCGCCACCAGAACGAGCCGATGATGCGCCGTTGTCTCTGCTCCCATACCGGTGTTGGCCTGACCTTGTTGACGATAGTCAAAAATTCTTCGTGCACGTGCCCGTAAGAACCAGAGCTCGGATGAAATAAGTTATGTTGGATATGAATAAGTTCTGAAGGAACAAAAATAATACTCCCCCCGTCTAGGTGTGTAAGACTAGTCACAATGGAGAGTAACATACACTAGTAACATACACATATCCCTGGACTATGTTACTACCTCAATAGTGGGTAGTAACATGAGTGTGGTAACATGCAAAGCTTTATTTATTAGGTTATAGACTCATATTGCATTGAGACATGTGATGTTACAGTAACTAGCTAAGTTACTAGTACTACATCTCTCCTCATTAACTCGTTGCCACATAAGCAAATTTGCTGAGTTGGACTCGATGTCACTACCGAAGTTACTCCCACTGTGGCTAGTCTAAGTCATCTTACGTTGCGCACCGTGACCAAGGTGGAGGCGAAAACGAGAGAACTTAATGTGTTTTTGCTAATTAATAACAATGCATGCAACGAACTGACCAATGCATGTCGTGTTTGGTAGTCTCAAATCATTTAAAGCATGCATGACCCACATCTCTTATTGGTTGATATGTCACGAAACAAGAAACGAGATGAGAGTTAATGTATCGCGTCTAAGTGTTTTGGGATTATTTGGTTTCGTAAGATGACTTACACACCTAGACGGAGGGAGTACTAGTGACGAAACTACCAAAACATTTAACTGCCCACAAGCGGCTCCAACTAGGGTTTCCCGCCCACTCTAGGTGTTGCTGCCGATCTACCTTGTCTTCTATGGCCTTAGGGCCATGGAGGTGTGATGGATCTCGACACTAGCCGGCAGGAGGGGTCCTGCTCTCTTTTTAGGTATTCTAAAATTTTTGTCTAGGGTTTGTGTCCTGTTCACGAAGGCGAGGCGATGGCAGTCTTTTGAAGATGGAATAAGGTTCTCCCCATCCCAGTGGTGTGTCTAGTGTCACCGAAGGGCGCGTGGAGGTATGTCTTCGGTGGATCTTGTGGGTTTCAATCGGTGTTTGTCTTCGGTGGATCTACCTGCATCCGGTCGTTGTTCGTCTACATATGTGTGTCTATAGGTTGGATACGTCTAATCTACTATTCTTCATCAGCGCGACGACTGCTATTCTGGTGTGCTAGTCCTTTGAGGCCTTAGCATGATGACTTCCCGAGCGTCTACTACAATAAGGCTTGTCCGGCTCCGATATGGGAGGAGCGATGACAACGATGCGTCTTTGGCTTGCTCTAGTGCTTATACTCGTTGATAGATGGTCTATAGATATGAATGTAATTTATTTTACTTATTATGGTGTTTGGTTTGCTGCGGCTCTGATATACTCTTTGCTAGATGGTCTGTTACAACAAGGTCTGTTCGGCTCCAATAAGGGAGGAGCGATGACAGTGGCGTGTCCTTGGTTTGCTCTAGTGCTTATACCCGTTGCTAGGTGATCTACAATATGGATGCAATTTATTTTACTTATGGTGTTCTTTGCACCTTCGTGATATTTGATGGATAGATTGCAAGTTTTTGACAAAAGAAATTAAAACAAAATTCCCGTATATCAGAGCAGGAGTACACCCGTACGCTTTCGAGTTTTCGACCGTTGCATACAACAATGAATGCAGAAAGTCAGAGGAGCGTTGAGTGATGGCCATGCAAAATAGACCGATGGACGCCGCAATTAATTTGCTGATGAACGACCTTCAACTGCATGGATTGGTAAGTCAATCCAACACCGAACCACCATACCAACATTAATCAAGCATGCCCCGAACTGGATGCTATTTTCCACGAGGGCCAAAGAGAAGTCGTGCTCAAACAGACCCAAGTATCGCTCATCATCATATACTACCTTGCACGTTACACCAATGAGCATGCATGTGGAGACTCTTCCTCGGTTAGGCACACGCGGCAGGCGTGGTCGGCTTGTTCAGATTAAGGAAGAAACTGAACCGAGGGCCAAGGAAACGAAGGCCGTTAGCCGACCAAGAAGAGAACCGTGACACAACGTTTTGGAAGGCTCACGTGATGAGACCGCGAACTCAATCTATACGTTACGGACGAAACGGGGCCCGAGCGCCGGAGCAGCAATCTAATCCAGGAACAGATCATACAATCATAGCTGGAATGAAACCCCGTCGTATATATTGTCGTTTATAATTCACACTTGAGGTACAAAAGCTGAAAACAACGGCACTGCTCGCCCATGGAACCTGAATTACAGCCACCTACGGAAAGAAAATGCAGAAAAAAAAAAAGTATAGTATAGCAGTATATAATCTCCCCACCGTACTTGTGTTGTTTACCGTGGGGAGAAAAGAATCATGTAATCTTCGTGTAGAGTCACGCAGCGGCGTAGTAATGATCATCAGACGTAGGACTTGGGCGGGTACTTGGCGACGCAGTCCACCCACGGGTTGCAGGCCTTCTCCTCCGGCCCCGGCGCCGCGGCGCCGGCGGGCTGGGGAGACACGGCCGGCACGTCGCGGAGCGCGCGCCACACCGCGCTGTTGCACTTGAACCCCGACCCGAACCCGATCTGCCACACGCGGTTGCCGCGCTTCACCCGGCCCTTGGCCTCGGCGTAGGCCAGCTCGTACCACAGCGAGCTGCTGCTCGTGTTGCCGAACCGGTGCAGGGCGCACCTGCTCGGCTCCATGTCCTTGTCCTCCAGGCTCAGGCTGCGCTGCACCTCCTCCAGCACCGCGCGCCCGCCGGCGTGCACGCAGAAGTGCTCGAACGCGCGCCGGAAGTTGGGGATGTAGGGCCGCACGCCCTTGGCGCGGAACACCCGGCGCATCATCAGCGACTTGAGGAACTTGAGCTGCTCGCTCAGGGGCAGCACCAGGGGCCCCAGCGTGGTGATGTTGGTCTTGAGCGCGTCGCCGGCCACCGTCATGAGCTCCCGCGCCAGCGAGACGCCCACCTTGCCCACGTCGTCCTCGCGCTGGTACACGCACTTGAAGCACTCGTCCGTGGCGCCCTTGTGCGTCCGGACCGTGTGGAGGAGGCGGTACTTGGCGCGCCCGGCGTCGGCGCCCCGGTTCGAGAGCAGAGCCGCCGCGCCGCCCATGCGGAAGATGCAGTTGGAGAGCAGCATGGAGCGGTCGTTCCCGAAGTACCAGTTGAGGGTGATGTTCTCGGTGCTGAGGACAACCGCGTACGAGTTGGGGTTGGCCTGGAGCATGTCCTTGGCGAGGTCGATGGCGATGAGGCCGGCGCTGCACCCCATGCCGCCCAGGTTGAACGACTTGACGTCCTCGCGCATCTTGTAATGGTGGATGATCATGGACGCCAGAGACGGCGTCGGGTTGAAGAGGCTGCAGTTGACGATGAGGATGCGCACGTCGCGGCGCGGGTCGATCCCGGTGGACGCGAACAGAGCGTCCAGGCAGCCGAACATGACCGCCTCGGCCTCCAGCCGCGCCTCGGCCATGTTGAGCCTCGGCGGGCGCGCCTGGACGCCGGAGGGCAGGTACGTCTCGTCGCCGAGCGCGGAGCGGGTGGTGATCTTGGTCTGGAACGCGAGCGTCTCCTCATTGAAGCACCCGGTGCTCTCGGTCATGTCGAGGAAGGCCTCCTTGGTGATCTTGCTCTGGTCCTCCGGCTTGTAGCACGCGAACTCGACGAGGTACACCGGACGAGGCCTCTTGAAGTAGTAGACTGTGAGGAGCAGCATGGCGGTGCCGAGCCAGGCGACGCAGTTGAGCAGGTCGATGGAGAGGTAGATGACGTCGAGGCGGACGAAGGAGTAGGCGGCCGCGGCGAGCACCGGCACGCACAGCATCGGCAGGTAGGACGTGAGGCTGCCGCCGTGCCGGAGCCCGAGCCTGACGTACTTGAGGTTGACGGAGCGGGCGAAGTCCGGGAGGCGGCGCCGGATCTTGACGATGATGCTGGTGGGCAGCCGCTCGGCGCCCTCGGGCGACGCCGCCTGCGCGTCCCCGGAGAAGGTCACCTCCGCCGTGAGGCGCTCCCGCTCCATGAAGGCCGCCGCCGGCGCAGACTCCATGGATCTCGAGACGTACTACGTGCGTACTCGCGTGTTGATCGCCTTTGGTGTGAGTTGGACCGAGGCGCCGGAACCGGAAGCGTGAGTTGGCCTCGGCGGGCGGCTCGGTATATATAGGGTGCGCGTACAACCAGACGGCGACGGTGGCCTCCAGGAACAAACTTGTGGCCTCTGCAGCTGCCGGGGCAGTCAAACTTATAGGCGCCCAAACTGCAAGGCGCACACGGAAGCTTCGGCCGACCCGTATTCCACATCGGTGTACGTACCGGCGACGGCGGGAAAACGCGCGCTTAGTCCGAAACGGAAACCCAGCATAATACTACGTGCCACGACTACAGTCCGGCCTGTACCTGCACCCAAACTCTTTTTTCTTCTTTTTTTTTGAACATAGGCACACCCTACCCTTACGAAAGACCTCCGAAAGATTGGTAGTCATATCATCTTGAAATTTACAAAGTCATTATAAGACGCATACTCGTCGTCGATTTTAACGTCTCCTCTCATCTGAATCGCAAGATCACGAAATCTCGAAATAAATCAGGGAATAAACGCGAAGACAGAATTTAAGCGCGATGGAAATTTGGGGATCCATAGTCCTCTAACCATCCAACCACATGTTGGTTCGCAACTCTTTTTTCTTCTGATGAAAACTACCTGTACCCAAACTTGGTAGTATACCAGTACAACTCCAGGTGACGACGGGGCTGTACGTATCGACCACGCCATTCTAATCCAAAAGTGTTACTGTTACGTTGCTCATGGAGTCATGGATTGACCCGGAGGAGAAGAGGCGTCAGGGGGTGGGACCCGCAGTAAGCGAACCGGAGAAAGAAAGAGAGGGAGGAGAGAGACGGGTAGTAGACAGGTAGGGAGGGTGGCCTATTAATGGCGGTCGTTACCCGGGGCGCTCAACCACTCGGAATTAAGGAGGCAAGCACAGATAGACGACGCGTACAGTACTACTACTAGACACGGGCGGCGTCGTAGCGGCAGCGGCAGCCTCGAGCGAGCGATCCAACGGTGCGGCCGGCCGGGGAGGACGACGACGGGCACGTCACACGCGGACGCACTGTTGCCTGTTTGCTCGTTCGATCGCGCTCATCAATTCATTCGGTTGACCTAGCTTTCTCCTTTTTAATTTAAAACCACATCCGCATGCGCCGCGAAGAAAAGAAGCTCGTGTTGGTTGGGCGAGCTGCGTGACAGGTTCTTCCCAGCGCTTCCGATGGCCAGCTGCTGCGCCACATGCGCTCATTCGGTCTATTCCGGTATATAAATACCGAAAACGTTTTGCATCGACATATAGCCCGAGTAATTGCAGCTTGCGGAGTATATTTGGTGGTTGGATGGATCAGTCAGACTGAGACCTGCATGAATGATCAAATTAGCTGCTCAAACTAGAGGTTTGTGTTTCCATTGTCTTGTCCCTTCCTTGACTGGCCAACATCACATATATTTAAATAAAATAGATGTTGTGGCAAGTAATTGATAAGAAAAGATAAGCTTGTGATAACATAATATGTTACCGTAACACCACACACATATCAAGACAAAATGAGTCTACAAAGACAAAATGAGTCTACAACTTAATAAATAAGATGTTGCATGACACCATACATATATTAATACTATTTACTATGTAGTAATGCATGTTATTAGTCTAAGTTACTTCCATTATGTTCAGTCATGCCTGCATGCTAGGTCCCAAGGTATGTTGGGTAGGTGGTTCTTTTTCTTTTTTGGGGCGGATGATGCCATCCTTAGCTTTCATTGCATGGGGAGCATGAGCAGGAGTACAGACAAACACCCCCTCCCTTCCTTGCCACCCTTCCGCGGTGACGGGGAGGGAACCCTAGTAGGAGTATAAAGAATATATTGTTTGTGATGTTGTCGTCCTTAATTTTTATTGAATGTGAAATTTGGACTTGAGGAAAGGCGGGATGTTACTTACATATGACATGTGTTTTAGAATAAATTCACTCACTCGCCAACCACAAAAGGCAATTGACCAAGTCCCCAACAGCGCACAGCGTACCAGCACTAGGGCTATCATAGGATACTTATAACGTCCAATAACACCACACCGCCCGCTAACTTATATATTAGGTAGCACAAGGTGGCTGCTTTTATTCCTTTTATCTTTTTCCTCTTTCCTTTTTGTTACTTCTTTTCACATTTACTTTAAAAGATATTAAATATTTATATAGTTTCATTTCAAAAGTTATTAAAAAAAATTCATGCTTTTAAAAAATGCTCGTGCATTTAAACATGTTCATATAGTTTGAAAAGGTATTCACATATTTTCAAAACATGCTTACATATTAGTAAGAAATATGCATACATTAAAAAGATATTCATGCATTATCATAAAATATTCAAGTATTTGAAAAACATTGTTCATTAAATTTTGAAAAGTGTTCGTGAAATTTGAAATATTCACACTTATTCTGAAAAAAGTGTAACTAGAAAACAACATACTAACTAGAAACTATCAGTAAAATGAAAAGAATGTAGAAAATAAGAAGTAAAAGAAAAATACCTTGAAAATAGCAAAAAAGAAAATAAAAAATACAATAAATAAAACTAAAAGCCAGAGAAGTAACAAGAAATATGAAAATACCAAAAAATTGGATGGTAATTTTGCCCATGGGTATGTGTACCCACAGGCACCCTACTGAAAAAGAATGGGCATGGGCAAGACTTGAAGAGATTTTGTACCCACGGGTAATGGGTATCCATGCATACCAGTAAGATATATGGATAGGATGTGGGTATGAAATTTTGGCCATGGGTAACCAATGGATACCTAGAAAAACTTAATTAATGCAAATAACTCCTATGACATGTCGGGTCAACATCCAACGCCTAGGGCCCACCCTAAATCTCGTATTCCTTAAACCGACCATAGCTCATAGGCTCGTAATCACCTGGCCGCCACTCCTCCTACCTCCTATGTGACTCCTCAAAAAGATAAAATATTGACTCTTTGCTACCGGATACATGTCCAACTCCCGATCCAACGATTCCCCATTCCCATCACTGCCTCCCATTGCCCCAGGCTTCCACCAACCGTTGATCATACTCCCTAGATGCCTCCCAGAGGCCACCCATCGGAGGAGCCTGCGTTAGTGTTATACTGCTCGCCCCTCGTCACTTGAATTCCCAACTCATTTCTCTACCTTTTAAAATATTAAATGTTATATATTTATCCATTGGATAACCGATGGGTATGGGCATGTGTGCCAATTTAAGCCCATGGGTATTGAAGTGGGTGGATATAGAAATTTTATGTGGGATGGGTTTGGGTAGAAGATGGTTGTACCCACCCATATCCCATCCATTGTCATCCCTACAAAAAAGCACGACAAAGGAAATATGTAAAACTACAAGTAATCCATTGGCAAAAAATAGCCGCACCGACCTACCCCTACTGGGTTGGTGTCACGCCCAATATGCGACCCTATCCAAAAGGAACTCGAAGGTCCCACCAAGGATAGACCCGCATATTAAAACGCTTTTGCAAGGTGGATATCATTACATCAACATTACATAATAGATGGGGATACATACATAAGGCACAAATGCCACAAGAATACATCAACATCATATACAAGATCAACATCCGACTACGGATGAAACATAAATGAAGCTCAAGCGACATCCACCCCTGCTAGCCCAGGGCTGCCGACACGGAAGCTATCCCCGATCGAAGAAGCGGAAGAAGAACTCCAACACAAGTAAACATCGCTCTCACGTCATGATTATCGCAAACCTGTACACGCAATCGGTGGTGTAGTAATCTGTGAGCCACGAGGACTCAGCAATCCCATTACCATGGGTATCAAGACTAGCAAAGCTCAAATGGGAAAGGAAGGGGTAAGGTGGTGAGGTTGCAGCGGCGGCTAAGCATATATGGTGGCTAACATACGCAAATGAGGCGAGAAGAGAAACAAAGGGCGGTCGTCAACTAGTAATGATCAAGAAGTGATCACGAACTCCTACTTATGTCGACATAACCGTAAAGCGTGTTCTCCTCTCGATCAACCCGAAAAGAGACACTCACGATTACGCACACGGTTGGTGTATTTTAGAAGAGTTTGCTTCAAGTTTACTACAACCGGATATTAACAAATTCCCATCGCCACATAACCGCGGGCACGGCTCTCGAAAGTTTATACCTGCAGGGTGTCCCAACAGCCCATGATAAGCTCTCGCGATCAACGAAGGATATTCCTTCTCCCCGGGAAGGCCCGATCAGTCTCGGAATCCCGGCTACAAGACATTTCGACAGCAATAAAACAAGACCAGCAAGACCTCCCGGCGTGCCGACACCCTGATAGTAGCCGCGCGTATCTCGTCTCAGGCCACGACCGGATGAACACTACGTACGGCAACCGACGATACCCCAAGTTGCCTAGGGGCGGCACCGCAAGTGGCTCTGGTTTGGACCAACACATAGACAAGCATTGGCCCGGGGGGCTGAATAAAGATGACCCTTGGGTTAATTACTCCCAAGGGAAAATAGGTGGTGGTGAGGCAAATGGTAAAACCAATGTTGGGCCTTGCTGGAGGAGTCTTACTCAAAGCGAACTGTCAAGGGGGTCCCATAAATCACCCGACCGCGTTAGGGACGCAAAATCCGGGAACATAATACCGATATGACGGAAACTAGGGCGGCAAGAGTGGAACAAAACACCAGGCATAAGGCCGAGCCTTCCACCCTTTACCAAGTATATAGATGCATTAATTAAATAAGATATATTGTGATATCCCAACTGAAGGAAATATGCCCTAGAGGCAATAATAAAGTTATTATTTATTTCCTCATATCATGATAAATGTTTATTATTCATGCTAGAATTGTATTAACGGAAACATAATACATGTGTGAATACATAGACAAACATACATCATGAGTATGCCTCTACTTGACTAGCTCATTAATCAAAGATGGTTATGTTTCCTAACCATAGACATGTGTTGTTATTTGATTAAAGGGTTCACATCATTAGGAGAATGATGTGATTGACATGACCCATTCCGTTAGCTTAGCACTTGATCGTTTAGTATATTGCTATTGCTTTCTTCATGACCTATACATGTTCTGTAACTATGAGATTATGCAACTCCGTTTACGGAGGAACACTTTGGTGCTACCAAAGCGTCAAGCGTAACTTGGTGATTATAAAGGAGTACTACAGGTGTCTCCAAAGGTACATGTTGGGTTGGCGTATTTGAGATTAGGTTTTGTCACTCCGATTGTCGGAGAGGTATCTCTAGGCCTTCTCGGTAATACACATCACATAAGCCTTGCAAGCATTGCAACTAATAAGTTAGTTGTGAGATGATGTATTACGGAGCGAGTAAAGAGACTTGCGATAGCGAGATTGAACTAGGTATTGGATACCGACGATCGAATCTCGGGTAAGTAACATACCGATGACAAAGGGAACAACGTATGTCGTTATGCGGTTTGACCGATAAAGATCTTGAAGAATATGTAGGAACCAATATGGGCATCCAGGTTCCGCTATTGGTTATTGATCGAGAATAGTTCTAGGTCATGTCTACATAGTTCTCGAACCCGTAGGGTCCGCACGCTTAACGTTACGATGACAGTTTATTATGAGTTTATAAGTTTTGATGTACGAAGTTTGTTGAGTCCGGATGTGATCACGGACATGACGAGGAGTCTCGAAATGGTCGAGACATAAATATTGATATATTGGAAGCCTATGTTTGGACTTGAATAGTTCGGGTGAAATCGAGTTTTTTACCGAACACCGGGGTTACGGAACCCTCCGGGGTTAATGGGCCTTAGTGGGCCATGAGGGAGAAGAGGAGGGCGGCCAGGCAGGGCAGGCGCGCCTCCCCTAGTCCGAATAGGACAAGGAAGGGGGCGGCGCCCTCTCTTCCCTCCCCAAGTCCTAATCCAACTAGGAAGGGGAGTCCTACTCGGTGGGAGTAGGACTCTCACGCGCGCCTCCTCCTAGGGCTGGCCGCACCCCTTGCTCCTTTATATCTGGGGCAGGGGGCACCCCATAACACACAAGTTGATCACGGATCGTTCCTTAGCCGTGTGTGGTGCCCCCTCCACCATATTCCACTCGGTCATATCGTCGCGGAGCTTAGGCGAAGCCTGCGCCGGTGGAACATCATCATCGTCCTGCCGCCGTCGTCTTGTGGAACTCATCCCCGACGCTTTCTGGATCGGAGCCGGGGATCGTCATCGAGCTGAGCGTGTGCTGAACTCGGAGGTGTCGTGCGTTCGGTACTTGGATCGGTCGGATCGTGAAGGCGACGACTACATCAACAGCGTTGTTATAACGCTTCGCTTACGGTCTCACGAGTGCGTGGACATACACTCTCCCTCTCGTTGCTATGCCATCACCATGATCTTGCGTGTGCGTAGGAATTTTTTGAAATTACTCGTTCCCCAACATGGCATCCGAGCCTGGTTTTATGCGTTGATGTCATATGCACGAGTAGAACACAAGTGAGTTGTGGGCGATATAAGTCATATTGCTTACCAGCATGTCATACTTTGGTTGGCGGTATTGTGAGATGAAGCGGCCGGACCGACATTACGCAGACGCTTACGCGAGACTGGTTTCACCGCTTGAGCACTCATTGCTTAAAGGTGACCGCGGGTGTCTATCTCTCTCACTTTAGTTGAACCGAGTGTGGCTCGCCCGGTCCTTGCGAAGGTTAAAACAGCACCAACTTGACAAACTATCGTTGTGGTTTTGATGCGTAGGTAAGAACGGTTCTTGCTCAGCCCGTAGCAGCCACGTAAAACTTGCAACATCAAAGTAGAGGGCGTCTAACTTGTTTTTGCAGGGCATGTTGTGATGTGATATGGTCAAGGCGTGATGCTATATTTTATTGTATGAGATGATCATGTTTTGTAACCAAGTTATCGACAATGGCAGGAGCCATATGGTTGTCGCTTTATTGTATGAAATGCAAGCGCCATGTAATTGCTTTACTTTATCACTAAGCGATGAGCGATAGTCGTAGAAGCAATAGTTGGCGAGGCGACAACGATGCTACGATGGAGATCAAGGTGTCGGCGCGGTGGCGATGGTGATCATGGCGGTGCTTGGAGATGGAATCACAAGCACAAGATGATGATGGCCATATCATATCACTTATATTGATTGCATGTGATGTTTATCCTTTATGCATCTTATCTTGCTTTGATTGGCGGTAGCATTATAAGATGATCTCTCACTAAAATTATCAAGAAGTGTTCTCCCGAGTATGCACCGTTGCGAAAGTTCTTCGTCTTTGAGACACCACGTGATGATCGGGTGTGATAGGCTCTACGTTCAAATACAGCGGGTGCAAAACAGTTGCGCACGCTGAATACTCAAAGTTAAACTTGACGAGCCTAGCATATAACAGATATGGCCTCGGAACACGGAGACCGAAGGTCGGCGTGAATCATATAGTAGATATGATCAACATATTGATGTTCACCGTTGAAACTACTCCATCTCACGTGACGATCGGACATGGTGTAGTTAATATGGATCACGTAATCACTTAGAAGATTAGAGGATGTCTATCTAAGTGGGAGTTCTAAAGTAATATGATTAATTGAACTTGAATTTATCATGAACTTAGTACCGATAGTATTTTGCTTGTCTATGTTTCTTTGTAGATAGATGGCTCGTCTGTTGTTCCGTTGAATTTTAATGCGTTCCTTGAGAAAGCAAAGATGAAAGATGATGGTAGCAATTACGGACTGGGTCCGTAACTTGAGGATTATCCTCATTGCTGCCGGAAGAATTACGTCTGGAAGCACCGCTGGGTGCGAGCCTGCTTCTTGATGCAACCGACGGCGTTAAGAACGTCTGGCAGAGCAAAGCTGATGACTACTCGATAGTTTAGTGTGCCATGCTTTACGGCTTAGAACCGGGTCTTCAACGACGTTTTGAACGTCATGGAGCATATGAGATGTTCCAGGAGTTGAAGTTAATATTTCAGGCAAATGCCCGGATTGAGAGATATGAAGTCTCCAATAAGTTCTATAGCTGCAAGATGGAAGAAAATAGTTCTGTCAGTGAACACATACTCAAAATGTCTAGGTATAATAATCACTTGATTCAACTGGGATTTAATCTTCCTGATGATAGTGTCATTGACAGAATTCTTCAATCACTGCCACCAAGCTACAAGAGCTTCGTGATGAACTATAATATGCAAGGGATGGGCAAGTCTATTCCCGAGCTCTTCGCAATGCTAAAAGTCGCGGAGGTAGAAATCAAAAAGGAGCATCAAGTGTTGATGGTTAACAAGACCATCAGTTTCAAGAAAAAGGGCAAAGGGAAGAAGAAGGGAACTTCAAGAAGAACAGCAAACAAGTTGCTGCTCAAGAGAAGAAACCCAAGTCTGGACCTAAGCACTGGCCGAGTGCTTCTACCGCAAGCGATTTGGACCTCGAAGCGGAACTTCCCCAAGTATTTGGCGGATAAGAAGGATGACAAGGTGAACAAAGGTATATGTGATATACATGTTATTGATGTGTACCTTACTAACACTCGCATAGTACACAGGTATTTGATCTGGTTACATTGCTAATATTTGCAACTCGAAGCAGGAACTACGGATTGCGAAGATTGGCTAAGGGCGAGGTGACGATGCGGCGTGGGAAATGGTTCCAAAGTCGATGTGATCGCGGTCGACACGCTACCTCTACATCTACCATCGGGATTAGTTTTAGACCTAAATAATTGTTATTTGGTGCCAGCGTTAAGCATGAACATTATATCTGGATCTTGTTTGATGCGAGGCGGTTATTCATTTAAGTCGAGAATAATGGTTGTTCTATTTATATGAATAATATCTTTTATGGTCATGCACCCTTGAAGAGTGGTCTATTTTATTGAATCTCGATAGTAGTAATACACATATTCATAGTGTTGAAACCAAAAGATGCAGAGTTGATAATGATAGTGCAACTTATTTGTGGCACTCGCCGTTTGGGTCATATCGAGTAAAACGCATGAAGAAACTCCATCTTGATGGGCTTTTGGAATCACTTGATTATGAATCACTTGGTACTTGCGAACCGTGCCTCATGGGCAAGATGACTAAAACGCCGTTCTCGGAACTATGGGCGAGCAACTGATTTGTTGGAAATCATACATCGATGTTTGTGGTCCAATGAATGTTGAGGCCTTGGCGGGTATCGTTATTTTCTCACCTTCACAGATGATTTGAGCAGATATGGGTATATCTACTTAATGAAACACAAATCTGAAACATTTGAAAAGTTCAAAGAATTTCAGAGTGAAGTGGAAAATCATCGTAACAAGAAAATAAAATTTCTACGATCTGATCATGGAGGAGAATATTTGAGTTACAAGTTTGGTTTACATTTGAAACAATGCGGAATAGTTTCGCGACTCACGCCACCCGGAACACCATAACGAAATGGTGTGTCCGAACGTCGTAATCATACTTTACTAGATATGGTGCGATCTATGATGTCTCTTACTGATTTACCGCTATCGTTTTGGGGTTATGCTTTAGAGACGGCCGCATTCACGTTAAATAGGGCACCATCAAAATCCGTTGAGACGACACCTCATGAACTGTGGTTTGGCAAGAAACCAAAGTTGTCGTTTCTTAAAGTTTGGGGCTGCGATGCTTATGTGAAGAAACTTCAACCAGATAAGCTCGAACCCAAATCGGAGAAATGTGTCTTCATAGGATACCCAAAGGAGACTGTTGGGTACACCTTCTATCACAGATCTGAAGGCAAGATTTTCGTTGCTAAATTCGGATCCTTTCTAGAAAAGAGTTTCTCTCGAAAGAAGTGAGTGGGAGAGTAGAACTTGATGAGATAAGCAGATCTGCTCCTTTATTGGAAAGTAGTTCATCACAAGAAAGCGGTTCTGTGACAACTACATCAATTAGTGAGAAACTAATGATATTGATCATGAAACTTGAGATCAAGTTTCTCTTGAACCGTGAGGTCAACGAGTAAGATCCGCACTAGAGTGGTACGGTAATCCTATTCGGAAGTCATGTTACTTGACCATGGCGAACCTACAAACTATGAAGAAGCGATGGTGAGCCCAGATTCGCAAAATGGTGGAAGCCATGAAATCTGAGATGGGATCCATGTATGAGAACAAAGTATGGACTTTGGTTGACTTGCCGATGATCGGCAAGCCATTGAGAATAAATGGATCTTTAAGAAGAAGACCGACGCTGATGGTAATGTAAGCGTCTATAAAGCTCGAGTTGTTGCGAAAGGTTTTCGACAAGTTCAAGGGGTTGACTACGATGAGACTTTCTCACCCGAAGCGATGCTTAAGTCTGTCGAATCATGTTAGCAATTGTTGCATTTTATGATTATGAAATTTGGCAAATGGATGTAAAACTGCATTCTTGAATGGATTTCTAGAAGAAGAGTTGTATATGATGCAACGAGAAGGTTTTGTTGATCCAAAAGGTGCTAACAAAGTGTGCAAGCTCCAGCGATCAATTTATGGTGCAGTGCAAGCCTCTCGGAGTTGGAATAAATGCTTTGATAGTGTGATCAAAGCATATGGTTTTATCTGACTTTTGGAGAAGCTTTGTATTTACAAGAAAGTGAGTGGGAGCTCTATAGCATTTACGATATTATATGTGGATGACATATTATTGATTGGAAATGATATAGAATTTCTGGATAGCATAAAAGGATACTTGAATAAAAGTTTTTCAATGAAAGACCTCGGTGAAGCTGCTTACATATTGGGCATCAAGATCTATAGAGATAGATCAAGGCGCTTAATTGGACTTTCACAAAGCACATACCTTGATAAAGTTTTGAAAAAGTTCAAAATGGATCGAGGCAAAGAAAGGATTTTTGCCTGTGTTACAAGGTGTGAAATAGAGTCGGACTCAATGCCCGACCACAATGAGAAGATAGAGAGAAAATGAAAGATGTTCCTATGCTTCAGCCATAGGCTCTATCATGTATGCAATGTTGTGTACCGGACACGGCGTATGTTTAGCAATAAGCTTGGCGGGAAGGTACCAAAGTAATCGAGAGTGGATCACTGGACAGCGGTCAAGAACATCTGAAATACGAAAAGGACTAAGGATATGTTTCTCGTATATGGAGGTGACAAAGAGCTAGTCGTAAATGGTTACGTCGATGCAAGCTTTGACACTGATCCGGACGATTCTAAATCGCAAACCGGATCGTGTTTTTATTAAGCGGTGGAGCTGTCGGTTAGTGCAGTTCTAAACAAAGCGTCGTGGCGGGATCTACATGTGAAGCGGAGTACATAGCTGCCGGAAGCAGCAAATGAAGGAGTCTGGATGAAAGAGTTCATTTCCGATCTAGGTGTCATACCTAGTGCATCGGGACCAATGAAGATCTTCTCGTGACAATCTTGGTGCAATTGCCTTGGCAAAGGAATCCAGATTTCACAAGAGGACCAAGCATATCAAGAGGCGCTTCAATTCCATTGGGACCAGGTCCAAGTGGGAGACATAGAGATTTGCAAGATACATACGGATCTGAATGTTGCAGACCGTTGACTAAGCCTCTTCCACGAGCAAAACATGATCAACACCAAGACTCCATGGGTGTTAGAATCATTCTTGTGTAATCTAGATTATTAACTCTAGTGCAAGTGGGAGGCCGAAGGAAATATGCCCTAGAGACAATAATAAAGTTATTATTTATTTCCTCATATCATGATAAATGTTTATTATTCATGCTAGAATTGTATTAACGGAAACATAATACATGTGGGAATACATAGACAAACATCTGAGTCACTAGTATGCCTCTACTTGACTAGCTCATTAATCAAAGATGGTTATGTTTCCTAACCATAGACATGTGTTGTTATTTGATTAAAGGGATCACATCATTAGGAGAATGATGTGATTGACATGACCCATTCCGTTAGCTTAGCACTTGATCGTTTAGTATATTGCTATTGCTTTCTTCATGACCTATACATGTTCCTGTAACTATGAGATTATGCAGCTCCGTTTACGGAGGAACACTTTGGTGCTACCAAGCGCCTAGCAACGAATCGGGTGATTATAAAGGAGTACTACAGGTGTCTCCAAAGGTACATGTTGGGTTGGCGTATTTGAGATTAGGTTTTGTCACTCCGATTGTCGGAGAGGTATCTCTAGGCCTTCTCGGTAATACACATCACATAAGCCTTGCAAGCATTGCAACTAATAAGTTAGTTGTGAGATGATGTATTACGGAGCGAGTAAAGAGACTTGCGTAGCGAGATTGAACTAGGTATTGGATACCGACGATCGAATCTCGGGTAAGTAACATACCGATGACAAAGGGAACAACGTATGTCGTTATGCGGTTTGACCGATAAAGATCTTGAAGAATATGTAGGAACCAATATGGGCATCCAGGTTCCGCTATTGGTTATTGACCGAGAATAGTTCTAGGTCATGTCTACATAGTTCTCGAACCCGTAGGGTCCGCACGCTAACGTTACGATGACAGTTTATTATGAGTTTATAAGTTTTGATGTAGCGAAGTTTGTTGAGTCCGGATGTGATCACGGACATGACGAGGAGTCTCGAAATGGTCGAGACATAAAGATTGATATATTGGAAGCCTATGTTTGGACTTGAATAGTTCGGGTGAAATCGGGATTTTCTGGAACACGGGGTTACGGAACCCTCCCGGGGTTAATGGACCTTAGTGGGCCATGAGGGAGAAGAGGAGGGGCGGCCAGGGCAGGGCGCCCCCCCCTAGTCCGAATAGGACAAGGAAGGGGGCGCCCTCTCTTCCCTCCCCAAGTCCTAATCCAACTAGGAAGGGGGGGAGTCCTACTCCGGTGGGAGTAGGACTCCTGGCGCCTCCTCCTAGGGCTGGCCGCACCCCTTGCTCCTTTATATCTGAGGGGGGGGCACCCCATAACACACAAGTTGATCTACGGATCGTTCCTTAGCCGTGCGGTGCCCCCTCCACCATATTCCACTTGGTCATATCGTCATGAGCTTAGGCGAAGCCTGTGCAGTGGAACATCATCATCGTCCTGCGCCGTCGTCTTGTGGAACTCATCCCCGACGCTTTGCTGGATCGGAGCCGGGGATCGTCATCGAGCTGAGCGTGTCTGAACTCGGAGGTGCCGTGCGTTCGGTACTTGGATCGGTCGGATCGTGAAGGCGTATGACTACATCAACAGCGTTGTTATAACGCTTCCGCTTATGGTCTCACAGTGCGTGGACATACACTCTCCCTCTCGTTGCTATGCCATCACCATGATCTTGCGTGTGCGTAGGAAATTTTTTGAAATTACTACGTTCCCCAACACCAACAAGTAAACATGTTCCAACAAGGAACAACATCTCCATGTTCCAACAAGGAACAAACTTCATCTTCACCTGCAACTAACAACGCTATAAGAGGGGCTGAGCAAAGCGGTAACATAGCCAAACAATGGTTTGCTAGGAAGGGTGCAAAAGGTTAGGGGCTGACATGGCAATTTGGGAGGCTTGAGGAACAAGTGATAGGTAGCGCAGCATAGCGATAGAACGAAGCAACTAGCATAGCAATGATAGTAGTGAGATCCAGGGTAGCGGTCATCTTGCCTGAAATCCCGCAAGGAAGAAGAGCGAGTCCATGAACAATACGAACGGGTGAAGCCGAACCAAGCGTAGACGAACGAATCCTCACGATCGCAACGAAACAGGAACTAACAAGAAGAAGCACACAACATAGTAAACACACCACACATGAACAAGGCATGATGCACAACAAGCATGATGCATGACAAAGCTACATGAAGCTACTCATGGCAAGAGACGATGCAAACAAGAGCAACATATCAAAGCAAGTTTAAATGAGGCCGTGAACAACATATAACAATTCCGGTAAGTCCTCATATGCAAATTTCGAAATTGGTCCAGATCTGAATAAACCTTAAGTTCAAGTTGTTAAACAGCAAGTTAAGATGCAGCACGATGATCTACACGAAATTCTAGTCAAGTTACATATAAATTTCATTAGATTCGGAGCTACGGCCTTGAAGATATGAGCAAAACAAGTTAAACATGGCATTGATGCAAAAAGCATACAAACCTCAAGCAAACACCTCAAAACAAGGATGCAATATGATAATATGAAACTACATGCAAAATCAAGCAAGTTTCATATAGAGCACACTCAAAACGGAGCAACGGTGCAACACATACACCCTATACAAGTTTAAAGGACAAGCTGTCCAAAACAGCAACTAGGCATATTGCAAGCACCAAAACAACAAGCTACAGCACCACAATATAATAACAAAAGGCATGGGCATGATCTACAGATAAAGCATTACAAAACATGAACACTGAGCTATCTCCAGAAATGGCAAATAATATCAGTTTCAGACTTATCAGGAAATAACATCAGGTTGCAATGTTTAGAGCTACCAAACAACATGTTACAGGAACTTATCATGGCAAACAAAGGCATGGCATGAATCTACTAAATGCATAGAACAAAAGTCCCTTACTGACCATGAGCCAAAAAGGATCAGAGAATATGATGGCACCCATGTAAACATGGCAAGTTATATTACAGATTTAAACATGGCAGGAACAACAATAAGTAGGCATGTTGGTGAGCTTGAACCACTCATCACAGAGAAATACATGGAATGGCAAGGCAACTCACAGTAAGAAGAAATGGCATAGAAGGTATACATGGCAAGAACAACATCATATCATACACGGATCAACTACAACAACCTTGGCAAAATTGAATAACATGTAAACAACCTGCTAGGAAACATTTTATAGGAAAAGTAGAGCTCGATTGAGTCAAGCTAGGGTGCTCCATAATTGCAAACAAGGGCATAGATGGATAGAGAATAACCATATGTTCAAAACATCCTTACTGAAGTATCTCAAAATAAGCATGGATCTCTCTGTAGCATCAAGTTTACATGGCATAAAAATATCAGCAGAACAGGGGCTGAAATCAGCAACATCATGAAGCCTAGTTTGCATGCTTGTGCTAGTCACCAAATTGATCACAAAAATACATGGCATACACCCCTGTAAAGATGGCATGGCATATTACAAAACACATGTAGGACTCAAGTTCATAGGATGCACACATCAATCATGGCAAAAATGACAAAAGTGCATGTTCTGATAATAATCTGAAACTAACATCACATAGCACTCTTCCAACAGCATTTCGGGCATCAAGATGAGCTCAAATGAAAATGATGCAATGATATGAAATGATGTACTCGTCGAGACGAACAATTTGACATATTACACGCTTGAAACGGAGCTACGGATCCAGAGTTATGGCACGATGAACATGAGCAAATAATATGAAAAATCTAGGACTTGGAGAGATTTGGACCTCGGGGAAAAAGTCAACGGGCCGCGGATCTCGCCGGAGTTCGGCCGGAGAGGAGGGGATCGCCGGAGGCGGAGAGGAGGGGGCGGCCAGGGGCTCGCCGGAGATGGGGCCGACCGAGGAGGCGCTGGACGCCGGGCGGCGGCGGCGGCGGCGGCCGGATCCGAGCAACGAGCTCGCCGGAGATCCATGGCGGCGGCGGCGCTCGAGAATGGGCGGCGCTGGCGAAGCGGCGTCCATGGCAAGGCACGGAGGAGCGGCGCGGGAGGCGCGAGGTGGAGAGGAGGAGGCGGCGGGGTCGGCACGGCGCTCCGGCGCGGGCGGCGGGCGAGGTCCGGTCTTGGAGGACGGGCGCGACAGGCGGCGGCGGCGGGCGGCGCGGTCGGGCGTTTCGCCGCTGGGGCGGGACGGGCGGGGCGGGGCGGCGGCGGTCGCCACGTGGCGCGTCCCGATTGGCGCGGACGGCGGCGGCTGGACGGAACGGACATGTCCGGCCGTCGGCGGACATGTCCGGCGGCGCGGAGGGCGATTATTAGGGTTTCGGGACCCGGATTTGGACGGGGGAGGTGTTTATATAGGCATAGGGAGCTAGGAGACTCCAAATGAGGTGCGGTTTTCGGCCACGCGATCGTGATCGAACGACCGAGAGCATGGAGAGGAGTTAGATGGGTTTTGGGCCACTTTGAAAGGGGTGTTGGGCTGCAACTCAAAGAGGGCTTACGGTTACCCGGTTAACCGTTGGAGTATCAAACGACCTCCAAATGGCACGAAACTTGACAGGCGGTCTACCGGTGCTATACCAAGGCCGCTTGACAAACCTCGGTCCATTCCGAGACCGTTTAACACCCTTTACGAAAAAGAGGTAAAGGGGGGCGCCGGGAGACATAGGAGTGCCGGATTGCAAAACGGACAACGGGGAAAATGCTCGGATGCATGAGACGAACATGTGTGCAAAATGAGATGCACATGATGACATGATATGAAATGCAAATGATGACATGGCAAAGAGAGACACACAAGCACATGACATGGCAAGGATGGCAAATAACTGACAGACACCTAGCGCATCGGATCCGTGGCGTTACAAAACTCCTCCACTAACAAGAGATCTCGTCCCGAGATCTTAGGACCGAGACGGAAGGGAAAAAGGGATGAGGTGAAACAAGAACTCAAGAGAAGAAGCGAAGAATCGAGAGCACTCGAGAAGAAGAGAGGAACGACGAGAATGACGAGAATCGAAAGCTCATTGAAACAGATAGACTATGAAACCCACTCGTTCTAACCGGAGTGGTTAGAATGAGAAAAGAAACGAATAAGACTGAAAGGATTTAGACAGCACTCCGGCTGAAACATGAAAGGAGTTGGAACTGAGTTTGACAAAATGGAACGATAGTTGACGAGAGGAACAACACAATGCCTCCGGAAGAATTGAAAGAATTGAATGAAAAGAACTTAGAAGGCAGGATTGAACGGAGTTGTTGAGAAAATCAACAACGAAAAGAAATAAGCTTGTTGTGGGCTTATAGGTAACATCTCAAGATCATAAGATGATAACCGGCCACTAACGGGAATGATTGGATAGCTGAGAAGAACGAAGAAATACAAAACTCCACTTCAAAAGAATACGGGGAGTTAATTGCACTTCGAGACGCAAGAAGAAGGATACTTGAACTCCACCAACAAGAATCTTGCTGAACTCTTGAAGAATGAATTAAATCATGAAGAACCACCATGAAGGACTCCGGTAACAAAAGGATGACGAGATAAAATGAATGATGAAAGAATAGATGAGCGTTGCGATGATTTAGATGCCGGTTCCGACGAGATGGACGAGGGAAATTTGAACTCCGGAAAAGAAAAGATGAAAAACACTTGGGACTAGAATTTATTCATCAAGAACAAACTCCGAAGGAAGGGATTAATCACTTTGATGAAATAAGAATAAGATTTATTGTATGCTTATCCTTCATCAAGTTAAATTGATGACAAGCAATGGATTTTGCATATTACTTATTCTTCTTGAAAAGGATTGAGAAGAGATATAGCGCCACCTTGAGAAGGTCTTCATGAACCACCGGTAGAATTGGAAAGAACGAATTAATGGGTTAAAATGATAGTGAAGGAAAAAGAATCTTGAACGAACCACCGTAAGAATTCAAAAATGACTGATGAAAGAGAATGAATCACCGGGAAGAATTAGAAGAACCAATAAGCTCGAGGCTATTTAGATGCAAAAGAACAAAGAGATCATGAGCTGATTAAAGAACACTTGAACGAAGCACCGGGATAATTGGATATCGGTAGCTAAAATGTGAGGACGAGGAATTCTTCTGGAACGATGGCCTCCGGTGAGAAGAAATGGAAAAACAACTCCTGACATACTTCGGATGGGTAAGAAAGAATATCTGACAAACGGAATAATTTGAGAGGATAATATGAAGCTAGAACCACGAAACTTCGAGAGAACGGACAAGGTTTAAGAGGAACTCTTCTTCGATCTTCAAAGCTGAGAAAGACGACGAGAAACACCACCAAAATTACTGAGGTACTCAGGGAGAATGAAAAGCGAAGAGGTTGAGCCGACGATGAAATGATTTGAAATCAATCTTGGAAAAGATCCGACTGATGAAAATCATACTTACGTCAAACTTCAAAAGGATTAGGAATGGCTCCGGAATAATTAGAAGAGTCAGGTAAGATCCTGGGAAAAGACCTGTGGGTTAGGGCCCACTAAAAGAAAACACCGTTGAAAAAAGGTTGTTGACGAGATAGATGATGCACCGGAACAATTGGAATATTTGAATGAGGTGACAACCACGAATCAATTGGAACACAGACGAATCTCTTGAGATGTCTTCATCACTCCGGAAGGATAAACTGGCAAGAGGCGAACGAGCAAGGGGAAAACATTTGAGCCGAGGAAAAGAATATGATCAACCCGAAAAACTTGAATTGAGTGCACCGAAAAAAGAAAGGGATGAAGAATGACGAACATGACGAGAATTCACCGGTTGAAATAATTGAGGGAAGATAGAAGAGGCTCCACACGAATGAAATTGACGGTCGAAACAGACTCAAACTCCGGGAAGAAAAAGGGTGGGAGGGCGGGAAAACAAAGACAACTTGGAAGGGGAAAACCGACGAATATCTTGAAGAGCAAACACCGGTTGAAATCATAGAGGAAAGAAAGCAACGACTTCGCACGAGTAGGATGGATACTCGATTACGGACTCCGGCTCCAAGAAGAAGAAGGGGGGGCGGGTGGGAAAAAACAAGGACAACTTCGGACAAGGAAAAACAACGACGTCGGAGGAAGAACTGAGGATTGAACTTGGCAAAGATGAAGAGACTCGAGTCAACTTGACGAGAAATGCACCGGACGAAAAGAGATGAGAACCAACGATCGGAAAACCAACTGCATGATCCTAAAGAAAATTTGAAGGGGAAGAGAAGTAATTCAAAACACCTACGTCAAGATTCCTGACCAGAGCGATGAAGAGGCTGAGGAGTAAAAGAATTCCTACTCTCCGATATCACTAGACTCTGAAAACAGTTTTCTTCTAGACTCAACAACGGCCAAACTACACGATCAATCAAGGGGGCTCCTAGGGTCGGTCGAGGCTCTGATACCAACTTGTCACGCCCAATATGCGACCCTATCCAAAAGGAACTCGAAGGTCCCACCAAGGATAGACCCGCATATTGAAACGCTTTTGCAAGGTGGATATCATTACATCAACATTACATAATAGATGGGGATACATACATAAGGCACAAATGCCACAAAAATACATCAACATCATATACAAGATCAATATCCGACTACGGATGAAACATAAGCAGAAGCTCAAACAACATCCACCCTGCTAGCCCAGGCTGCCGACCTGGAAGCTATCCCCTGATCGAAGAAGCAGAAGAAGAACTCCAACACAAGTAAACATCGCTCTCACGTCATGATCATCGCAAACATGTACCTGCAACTGGTGGTGTAGTAATCTGTGAGCCACGAGGACTCAGCAATCCCATTACCATGGGTATCAAGACTAGCAGAGGTCAAATGGGAAAGGAAGGGGTAAGGTGGTGAGGTTGCAGCAGTGGCTAAGCATATATGGTGGCTAACATACGCAAATGAGAGCGAGAAGAGAAACAAAGGAACGGTCGTCAACTAGTAATGATCAAGAAGTGATCCTGAACTCCTATACTTACGTCAGACATAACCCAGAAACCATGTTCTCCTCTCGATCAACCCGAAAAGAGACACTCACGTTACGCTACGGTTGGTGTATTTTAGAAGAGTTTGCTTCAAGTTTACTACAACCGGATATTAACATATTCCCATCGCCACATAACCGCAGGCACGGCTCTCGAAAGTTTATACCTGCGGGGTGTCCCAACTTAGCCCATGATAAGCTCTCGCGATCAACGAAGGATATTCCTTCTCCCGGAAGGCCCGATCGATCTCGGAATCCGGCTACAAGACATTTCGACAGCAATAAAACAAGACCAGCAAGACCTCCCGGCGTGCCGACACCCTGATAGTAGCCGCGCGTATCTCGTCTCAGGCCATGACCGGATGAACACTACGTACGGCAACCGACGATACCCCAAGTTGCCTAGGGGCGGCACCGCAAGTGGCTCTGGTTTGGACCAACACATAGACAAGCATTGGCCCGGGGGGCTGAATAAAGATGACCCTTGGGTTAATTACTCCCAAGGGAAAATAGGTGGTGGTGAGGCAAATGGTAAAACCAATGTTGGGCCTTCCTTGGAGGGTCTTTATTCAAAGCGAACTGTCAAGGGGGTCCCATAAATCACCCGACCGCGTTAGGGACGCAAAATCCGGGAACATAATACCGATATGACGGAAACTAAGGCGGCAAGAGTGGAACAAAACACCAGGCATAAGGCCGAGCCTTCCACCCTTTACCAAGTATACAGATGCATTAATTAAATAAGATATATTGTGATATCCCAACAAGTAAACATGTTCCAACAAGGAATAACATCTCCATGTTCCAACAAGGAACAAACTTCATCTTCACCTGCAACTAACAACGCTATAAGAGGGGCTGAGCAAAGTGGTAACATAGCCAAACAATGGTTTGCTAGGAAGGGTGCAAAAGGTTAGGGGCTGGATTGGCAATTTGGGAGGCTTGAGGAACAAGTGATAGGTAGCGCAGCATAGCGATAGAACGAAGCAACTAGCATAGCAATGATAGTAGTGAGATCCAGGGTAGCGGTCATCTTGCCTGAAATCCCGCAAGGAAGAAGAGCGAGTCCATGAAGAATACGAACGGGTGAAGCCGAACCAAGCGTAGACGAACGAATCCTCACGATCAGCAAGCAGAACTAACAAGAAGAAGCACACAACATAGTAAACACACCACACATGAACAAGGCATGATGCACAACAAGCATGATGCATGACAAAGCTACATGAAGCTACTCATGGCAAGAGACGATGCAAACAAGAGCAACACATCAAAGCAAGTTTAAATGAGGCCGGGAACAACATATAACAATTCCGGTAAGTCCTCATATGCAAATTCCGAAATTGGTCCAGATCTGAATAAACCTTCAGTTCAAGTTGTTAAACAGCAAGTTAAGATGCAGCACGATGATCTACACGAAATTCTAGTCAAGTTACATATAAATTTCATTAGATTCGGAGCTACGGCCTAGAAGATATGAGCAAAACAAGTTAAACATGGCATTGATGCAAAAAGCATACAAACCTCAAGCAAACACCTCAAAACAAGGATGCAACATGATAATATGAAAGTACATGCAAAATCAAGCAAGTTTCATATAGAGCACACTCAAAACGGAGCAACGGTGCAACACATACACCATATACAAGTTTAAAGGACAAGCTGTCCAAAACAGCAACTAGGCATATTGGAAGCACCAAAACAACAAGCTACAGCACCACAATATAATAACAAAAGGCATGGGCATGATCTACAGATAAAGCATTACAAAACATGAACACTGAGCTATCTCCAGAAATGGCAAGAACATGCTCAAAAGGACATGGCAAGATTGCAAATAATAACAGTTTTAGACTTTGCAGAAAATAACATCAGGTTGCAATGTTTAGAGCTATCAAACAACATGCTAAAGGAACTTATCATGGCAAACAAAGGCATATAATGAATCTACTAATCTCACAGAACAAATGTCCCTTACTGACCAAGAGCCAAAAAGGATCAGAGAATATGATGGCACCCATGTAAACATGGCAAGTTATATTACAGATTTAAACATGGCAGGAACAACAATAAGTAGGCATGTTGGTGAGCTTGAACCACTCATCACAGAGAAATACATGGAATGGCAAGGCAACTCACAGTAAGAAGAAATGGCATAGAAGGTATACATGGCAAGAATAATATCATATCATACACGGATCAACTACAACAACCTTGGCAAAATTGAATAACATGTAAACAACCTGCTAGGAAACATTTTAAAGGAAAAGTAGAGCTCGATTGAGTCAAGCTAGGGTGCTCCATAATTGCAAACAAGGGCATGGATAGATAGAGAATAACCATATATTCAAAACATCCTTACTGAAGTATCTCAAAATAAGCATGGATCTCTCTGTAGCATCAAGTTTACATGGCATAAAAATATCAGCAGAACAGGGGCTGAAATCAGCAACATCATGAAGCCTAGTTTGCATGCTTGTGCTAGTCACCAAATTGATCACAAAAATACATGGCATACACCCCTGTAAAGATGGCATGGCATATTACAAAACACATGTAGGACTCAAGTTCATAGGATGCACACATCAATCATGGCAAAAATGACAAAAGTGCATGTTCTGATAATAATCTGAAACTAACATCACATAGCACTCTTCCAACAGCATTTCGGGCATCAAGATGAGCTCAAATGAAAATGATGCAATGAGATGAAATGATGTACTCGTCGAGACGAACAATTTGACATATTACACGCACGAAACGGAGCTACGGATCCAGAGTTATGGCACGATGAACATGAGCAAATAATATGAAAAATCTAGGACTTGGAGAGATTTGGACCTCGGGGAAAAAGTCAACGGGCCGCGGATCTCGCCGGAGTTCGGCCGGAGAGGAGGGGGATCGCCGGAGACGGAGAGGAGGGGGCGCCAGGGGCTCGCCGGAGATGGGGCCGACCCGAGGCCTTGAGGGACGCTGGGCGGCGCGGCAGCAGCGACCATGGATCCGAGCAACGAGCTCGCCGGAGATCCATGGCGGCGGCGCTCGAACGGGCGGCGCGGCGAAGCGGCGGCGGCGCGACAAGGCACGGAGGAGCGGGCGCGAGGCGCGAGGTGGAGACGAGGAGGCCGGCGGGTCGGCCTGGCTTCCAGCCTTGGCGGCAGCGAGGTCCGGTCGCCGGACGGGGCGGCTGGCCGTGGGCGGGCGGCGGGCGGGCGGTTCGGGCATGAGGGCGGGCCGGCCACATGGGCCGGCGGCTGCTGGGCGGCGGCTGTCGCCACGTCGGCGCGTCCCGATTGGCGCGGACGGCGGCGGCTGGACGGAACGGACATGTCCGCCGTCGGCGGACATGTCGGCGCGCGAAAGCGATTTTAGGGTTTCGGGACCCGGATTTGGACGGGGGAGGTGTTTATATAGGTATAGGGAGCTAGGAGACTCCAAATGAGGTGTGGTTTTCGGCCACGCGATCGTGATCGAACGACCGAGAGCATGGAGAGGAGTTAGATGGGTTTTGGGCCACTTTGAAAGGGGTGTTGGGCTGCAACTCCAAGAGGGCTTACGGTTACCCGGTTAACCGTTGGAGTATCAAACGACCTCCAAATGGCACGAAACTTGACAGACGGTCTACCGGTGCTATACCAAGGCCGCTTGACAAACCTCGGTCCATTCCGAGACCGTTTAACACCCGCACATGAAAAGAGGTAAAGGGGGGCGCCGGGAGACATAGGAGTGCCGGATTGCAAAACGGACATCGGGGAAAATGCTCGAATGCATGAGACGAACACGTATGCAAAATGAGATGCACATGATGACATGATATGAAATGCAAATGATGACATGGCAAAGAGAGACACGCAAGCATATGACATGGCAAGGACGGCAAATAACTGGCAGACACCTGGCGCATCGGATTCGGGGCGTTACAGTTGGCCCATGCAGTACAGTTTTAGGCGACACTATTAGGCCTTTTTTGGTTCATAGGATAGGAATATCATGTAAATAGGAAACTTGCAGGAAGATGACATACATCTCAAATCCTATGAACAGGAATAGAAAAAGAAATACCCTTTGGCTCACATTATTTGATTTTTTTCCATTAAGTCTAGACTAATATTTATTTTTCTATGAAATGTGGCAGATAGGAAGAATTCTTTCATAGGAATATGATTCTATTCCTACAAACCAAAAAGCGGTAAAGAAATTTTTCCTATAAAATCCCATCGTACAGAATTCCTACACAATTCCTCTAAATCAATAGAAGCCTTATTGCGCAAAACAAGCGACATGTATCATTTGTGTATTACACCGACGCGTGGAACATAAAAGAGTCATGCACATGCCGCTCATACCTGAAGTTAGACCCGACAATCCTCCACAAACGGTTCTCCCACTTACAGCCCGGCACCAAGCGGTGCCCTCGACCTCGATGCATGCCAAGCCGAGCCACCCCAAATATGACGCTCAACCAAAGGGGCACATGCAATTGGGGAAAACAATTCGTTGCTTTCGTTTATTTATAGTACGGGATGACGTACTGCAACTGTTGTTTCCTTTTTGATATTCTTCTCTTGTTTTCTTCCAGTTCTGATTGGGTTATAACATTTTTTCCGTTTCCTCGGGTTTTCCCACAAGTGAACATTTTCAAAGATTATGAACTTGCTTAAAAGTTCGTGAATACTTTTAAATGTCACGAACACCTTGGATATTTTTTAAAATTTACGAGTATTACAAAACCAATTGTGAACATTTTTCTAATACGTATTTTCTTTATTATTTGTGAATATTATCTTCAGATTCCTAATCATTTTACAAATTTATGAATACTTTTTAATCTGTGAACAATTTTGGAATTCCCAACCGTTTTTAAATCATGATTTTTATTAAAATCCATGAACCTTTGTCAATAATTCTAAAGATCTATAAAAAATATAGGAACATATTTTTAAATCATGTGAAGATTTTTCTTAAATTACATTAAACCATTTTTTAAAACCTTGTTCATTGAGATTGAAAAATTCATTGTGTATTGAAGATGGTCATCACATAATTTGAAACTTTGTTTTTACCCACAATAAAATATATTTTACCAATGGAAAGGATAAAAGGGCAAATAAAGTACAAAATAGAAAAGTAATGGAAAAAAGGAAGAAGAGAAAAAAAAGGAAAAATCGAAAATGAAACAAAAAACCTAAAAATCGACGGAAACGGTAGATACGTAACAGAAAAGGAGAAAACGAGAGAAACAGAAAACATAGAAAAGCTCGTGAAACAATCGAAATCGCAACATGGGCGATTGTCCAACATTTTTGTTGCAATGAGCGACAAATAGGTACTCCCTCAGTCCGCGAATAAGTGTACATCTAGCTTTTGTTCTAAATCAAAGTTTTAAAGTTTTGACCAACTTTGTAGAGAAAAGTAACAACATTTATGGCACTAAATTAGTATCACTAGATCTATTTTGAATTGTACTTGTATAATATACCAATATGATATCATATATGGTACTACTTTTTTTTATAAAGTTGGTCAAAATTTTAAATCTTTGACTTAGAACAAAAGGTAGATGTACACTTATTCGCCGACGGATGGAGTATTTCCTTAAGAGGCCCGTTCTTAAAGGAAATTAATAGCTAGCTCCATGAACTTTCAAAAAAAGGTAGAAAGGTATTTCCCCAAGTGGTCAAATTTTCAATAAAGTTGCTCCATAAAACAATTTATTTTGCAGAAATTGTTGTATCACTTTGGAAAACAACATGATGCACAAAAAACAGGAAAAATGTGTGGGAACAGATTGAAATCCTAAGAATTTGAAGAAGCATACCTACCCAAGACCTATTCATTCACAATTCACGCCAGGATCTTTTCTCTACCCTCCCCTTTAGCCATTGGCGGAGCTTAGGCAAGGCCAAATGGGCCTTGGCCCGCCCGACTCAGCACATTCTTCTCACAATATAGCGAGCCCATGGGTTGTAGAATAGCAGCTAATAGTAATTCCTTATAGCCTGACCCATTTAGCCCACCCAAATTTTTTGGGCAAGCTCCGCCACTGCCTCTGAAAGTGCTAGTTATCGACTAGAGAGGGGTGAATAGACGATTTTTCTGAAAGTCTTCAAAGCATGGGGGATTTGAAGACAAACAGTAGAAATGAACCTATTGATATGCAGCGGAAGGTAGACTACACTAGACAAGCCATAGTCAAGTAAGCAATGAAGTGAAAGTACGAAGACTATCAGCAGCTAGGTAGTATGGATCAGGATGGAAAATAATATGAAGCCAAACAACAATCAGTCTTCACACAGTGAAGCCAATCAGATCATGCAAGTAGGCAATGACTTCATGAAGACAAACTGTAAAGTAAAGAGATGTGAAGGATAGAACCAGTTGCTTGGTGAGGACAAGGATTTGGTAGACCAGTTCCAGTTGTTGTGACAACTGTACGTCAGGTTAGGGAGGCTGAGATTTAACTCAGAAGACCGCGTCTTCATCTTATTCCCCTTGAGCTAAGAACACTTAGTCCTCGCCCAATCACTCTGGTAAGTCTTCAAGGTAGACTTCCAAACCTTCACAGACTTCATTCACTGGCAATCCACAATGGCTCTTGGATGCTCGGTGTTGGGGAACGTAGTAATTTCAAAAAAATTCTTACGCACACGCAGGATCATGGTGATGCATAGCAATGAGAGGGGAGAGTGTTGTCTACGTACCCTCGTAGACCGTTCGAGGAAGCGTTTATCAACGCGGTTGATGCAGTCGTACACCTTCACAATCCGTCCCGATCAAGTACCGAACGTATGGCACCTCCACGTTCAGCACACGTTCAGCTCGATGACGTCCTCGCCTTCTCGATCCAGCAAAAGGGGCGAAGTAGTAGATGAGTTCTGGCAGCACGACTGCGTGGTGACGGTGTTAGTGAAGAACAATCTCCGCAGGGCTTCGCCTAAGCACTACGAAAACTATGACGGAGGATAAACTAGAGGGGACGGGGTTGCCGACACAAGGCTTGGTGTTTCTTGATGTGTCTTGGGTGCTAGCCCTACCCCTCTATTTATATCTTGAGCCTTGGGGTCGAAACTTGGAATAAAAGCCTCCACAAAGTCGGTTTCACCCGAAAGGCAATAGTCCTTCTCGGACTCCAGGGCCAGATGCCAGGGTTCCCGGCGTCTGGCCTCTGGACTCCGCAAAACTTCCTTTTGCGCATTCCAAAAACCTCGTGGGCTTTCCCCTTTGGCCCAGATAAAGTGTTCTCGTGCCCAAACATTTCGGGAAACATCCGGAACCTCTTCCGATGGATTCCGGAACCCTTTCAGAGATCAAACACTACTATCCACATACAAATCTTTACTTCCGGACCATTCCGGAGTTCCTCGTCATATCCGTGATCTCATCTGAAACTCCGAACAACATTCGGTCACCAACATACATAACTCATAGTACTATATCGTCAACGAACGTTAAGCGTGCGGACCCTACGGGTTCGAGAACTATGTAGACATGACCGAGACACCTCTCTGGTCAATAACCAATAGCGGAACCTGGATGCCCATATTGGCTCCTACATATTCTCTGAAGATCTTTATCGGTCGGACCGCATAACGACAAGCGTTGTTCCTTTGTCATCGGTATGTTACTTGCCCGAGATTCGATCGTCGGTATCTCAATACCTAGTTCAATCTCATTACGGCAAGTCTCTTTACTCGCTCGTAATACATCTTCCTGCAACTAACTCATTAGTTACAATGCTTGCAAGGCTTATAGTGATGTGCATTACCGAGTGGGCCAGAGATACCTCTCCGACGATCGGAGTGACAAATCCTAATCTCAAAATCGCCAACCCAACAAGTATCTTGGAGACACCTGAGAGCACCTTTATAATCACCCGATTACGTTGTGACGTTTGGTAGCACACAAAATGTTCCTCCGTAAGCGGAGTTGCATAATCTCATAGTCATAGGAACATGTATAAGTCATGAAGAAAGCAATAGCAGAATACTAAACGATCAAGTGCTAAGCTAACGGAATGGGTCAAGTCAATCACATCATTCTCCTAATTATGTGATCCCGTTAATCAAATGACAACTCATGTCTATGGCTAGGAAACATAACCATCTTTGATCAACGAGCTAGTCAAGTAGAGGCATACTAGTGACACTCTATTTGTCTATGTATTCACACAATTATTATGTTTCCGGTTAATACAATTCTAGCATGAATAATAAATATTTATCATGAAATAAGGAAATAAATATTAACTTTATTATTGCCTCTAGGGAATATTTTCTTCACTTAGAACGTGACGCCTAACCGGATGGAGGATTCACAGTCCTCAAGTGTAACAAGTCTTCAGATCACGCGGACAGAAATACTTCAGTGATGCCTAACACTCTTTGGCTCTGGGTGTTTTGGGCTTTGTCCTCGCAAGGATCTCTCTCTCAAATACTTCGGAGGTGGGTTGCTCTGAAACGACAAAAGTCATGCACTAACTCTGAGCAGCCACCAATTTATGGTGTAGGGGGTGGGCTATTTATAGCCAGGAGGCAACCCGGCCTGATTTGTCCGAAATGACCCTGGGTCACTAAGGAACTGACACGTGTCCAACGGTCAGATTTCAAACACACGCGACAGCTTGACTTGGGCTACAAGTAAAGCTGACTCATCTAGATCTGGATAAGATTTGCTCTGATTGTCTTCGCTCGAAGACATAGGTTTTGGTTGAGCATCACATCAGTCACTCTGACTTTGTTCATTTGGACCCCACTTAACAGTACGATGGTTCCTATGACTCAACAAAGAAGAAAAGGAAACTACGAAACAACTATGACTTCGCACTCCATAGTCTTCACGTGAATGTCTTCTCATGTCATGATCTTCAGTGTGAATATCTTCACAGACCACCATTGTCTTCAATGTCTTCACACATTTTTAGGGGTCATCTCTGGTATGTAAACCTAATCAATAAGGGACTACTACTTGTGTTATCCTGCAATTCTCACAAACACATTAGTCCCTCAACCAATTTTGTCGTCAATACTCCAAAACCAACTAAGGGTGGCACTAGATGCACTTACAGCCTCTAGCACGAGGTGCAAGTCCAATCCTTCACTCTGGCACATGGGCAAAGACCTACCTTTTGTTTGGCGCAAGGAAGAAATCCAACCCTCCGTTCGAATAGATGGAGCAAGTTGCACACTGCCTTCTGAGAAGATCAAGAAAAAGAAGATAATTCAACACCAACCTGCAAATTCCATACTATACCTAGAATCCCTTGTCACAAGCAACAATTGACCCACACTCATAGGTGGTGATCGTTATGACTCTGGCTCAAGGGCATTCCTATTGGGAAAAAGTAAATAGTCGTGTATGGGGATCCCACTAGTCATGTATGGCTAGTAAAAAAAGGTCCAAGCCGATCAACAAGATCCAAGGTGGTCACCAAAAGTCAAGAACGTCCAAGGGAATCAACAAAACTCCAAGCAAGTTGCCATAGTCAACAATAAAAGAAGAAGGAAAAATGAGAGGCCCAAATCAACAATGAAGTTAAGAAACAAAGACGCCCAAGATTAAATAAGGCCCAACTAGCCAAAGGTCCATTCCTGCATGGATGAAGGGTAGTGGTGCTGGTGCACCATGGTGGACTATGGACACCACCATCTCTTCACTAATCTTCATGAAATCACGGGGCAAAGCTTTACCGCACCCCTCCTACGTACCACCAACATGGGTAGCATTGGTCATTTGTCAAAGCACCCTCACCTATACAAGGTCTGCAATGGGCATGTAACTCACCCACTCTCACTTGAATAAACTCAAGGGAAGAGCACTTGAGATCTCAGAGTTTGCTCCCAAGACGCTCTAGGGTTGAGTTCAAAGGAGCAGCAGTGTGACTCAGATGGACAATAGGGATATCGGAGCATACTCCTAAGACGCTCAAGGGTCAAGCCTCGAAGAGCCGCATCTAGACTCAGATTGACCTCGACCGGGAATTTGGTAGAAGGTTCCGACTAGTCATGTTAACCTGCAACTGTCCATCATACTCAAGGCCTTACTAACGTAGGACTAGGTCGCACTCTATCAAGGTGACTGAACCTATTCAAAAATCATCACCGTGCCACTCTTGTCAAGTGTACGGCTAGCAAAGGTCTCCGCACACATCACCAATTTACTTATGATCACACTTCTAAGAATACCCTCTAGTATAAAGTTGTTTCTATAACATCATGGGATAATGACGGTCCGGATAGAAAAAACCGTAGCGACATGGATGCTACATGAGCAAAATCACCGTTCACATGATGAAAACTTTCGCCAAGTTCTCCCGGAGTGAGAATATCATGAGTACCATGCATTGCCAACTACTCAAGTATGGCTGTCATATTTCTGATACGGTAGCATAGCACACTGAACAAGAAAAGTTAATAAGAACTAAATCATATTCACAACTTTGTAAATAAAGTGACAATGCGATACTACTCCAGAGAGGTCTAAAACCGCTTAGGGTATTAAGCCAACGAAAACACTAACGCCCACACGTGTGGGCGTTTGCATCTTGCCCACACGCGTGGATCCGCGTTCGTTTGCGAGCGCACAAATCTTGGCATGTTTCTAGTGCCACGAAGGACTGGGCTGATGTGTGGGCATTCACGCGGTCGCCCACACGGCTGTTTCACCACACGGGAGGGGCCGGTGTGTGGGCGTTCAGCAGTTCGCCCACACGCCACTTTCCACTCATGCACAAGGGCTGGTGTGTGGGCATTTGCCATCTCGCCCACATGCCCGTCTCATCTCCCACACCCAAGTTGCCACTTGCCATGTATTTTGCAGTGTACATGGTGACTGCCCTAGTGTACTTTATAAGCAAGTGGCAACTCTCTCTTTTTTTTACCCGAACATGTCAGTTGCCATGTATTTTGCAGGGTACACGGCAACTGCCCTAGTGTGCTTGTAAGCAAATGGCAACTCTTTTTTTTACCCGAACATGTTGTTTTCCATGTCTTTTTGTAGCGCTATACGGCAACTGCCTAGTGTTAGTATGTGGCAACTCCTAAGGTTTTTAAATCATGGCAACTGTAGTAACCAGACCATACATGGCAACTGCCTAGTGTTATTAGGTGGCAAACCCCTAAAGTTTTCAAATCATGACAACTATAGTAAACCAGACCATACATGACAACAACTGCAGTTGCCCAAAAATGGCATCTGGAACTTTTGACATGAGATGGCAACTACAGTTGACCAACCATGTCAACTGTAGTTGTCCGACATGGCAACCGTAGTTCAGCGACATGGCAACTGCAGTTAAACGAACATGGACGAGGGTCTAGACCATGGCAGCTCTATGGCGCCTTGATGGTATCCTGTGAGGCATGCGGGACCATGAATCTGAGGCTGACGTCTGGGCGTGTGTGCGTTATCTATTTCGCCCACACGCATGCATGGTAGAGGGATCGGGAGGGAAAAAAAGAGGTGTATGGGCATTACCTGTTTTGCTCACACGTAGGTGTGTGGGCTGTTCCTCTTATACACCACACAAAATATGTGGGCAGACCTCCTAACGCCCACACATGTGGCACTTATCGGCGTCCTAAGCCAAACAATATTGCGCAAGAGGGTTTTAAGAAAAAACAAGAGGTTTCTTTATCAGGATATTGCCGGGATGTTGACTGAATTTAAGTTCAGAAGAGGAGTAAAGTCGAGAGGAGAAACTAAACCAAGCGGGTAGTAGGGGAGAAGCGGAAACCTTTTTCCTGGTTTGTGCGGTAAACTTGTTGCTGCAACCTTTTCAAATCTCCCGCTAACTGATTTCAATATTTCCAAAACCAATAAATCGACAAGAACAAGTGGCATGTGGTATCAACTGCCTCCAGCTTCACCAGGTGGCTAAATTTCGTGTTTTGACCCTTTTCTGAAACCTATTCGAGATCTGACCCTAGTTTGAAAAAAATTCGAGATCTGACCCTTTTGCTACCGCCAGAGACCATGGCGGTAGGGTATAACAGCCTATCGCCAGAGACTTTGGCGGTAGGAAACATCGCTACCGCCAAACGGGTTGGCGATAGCCTGCACAACACTACCGCCAAGGTGCTTGGCGGTAGGCACGAGCACGCACTGTGTTCAATACTTAGGAGGTTTTTGGCGGTAGGGCATGCAATCCTACCGCCAGAGGTCTTGGCGAAGGCTATTATACCCTACCGCCATGGTCCCTGGCGGTAGCAAAAGGGTCAGATCTTGAAAAAATTTCAAACTAGGGTCAGATCTCGAATAGGTTTGGAAAAAGGGTCAAAACACGAAATTTTGCCTCACCAGGTAGCACTTTATCCGAGTTAATTCGGAGTCAAGATTCCAGTTGAAGCTGCAGTCGCTCATGATCGGTAGCGGGACGTATTGATGCTGTGTCGCGTAGATGCCCGGCTGCCGCGCTGTAGAAAAGGACCGTCCGATCACCGCTGTCAGCGAGGCTGTGGTGCGTGAGCCATGAGGCTGCTCGCAATTTAATGACACAGTTGCTGCTGCGACCCCATGCTCCAAGTTGTCATCGCCTGTGGGCTGTACACGGAGAGAGGTGGCCAGTCATCTCAATTTAATGACCACCGATGCAGCCTACAGCTGCGCTCGTCTAGGACTAGGAGACGACGATCGATCATTGGATCTGCCATGATTCCGTCCCCGCGACAGGACTAGCATTTGAACTAGTCGCTGCCCCAAGCTAGAACAATGCTTGGACTCCCGTGGACGGAGGAGAAAGTTCCTCAGTTGGTGCTGCTCTGGAAGATGGTTCGAGCGGAGCGACCCCGTGCTGAATTCAGTTGGGCGTCATTTAATTGAGAGTACAGTGGAAGAAGTAGTTGGCCGTTTCTAGCTTCTACGTACTTATCAGAATTTTAAATGTGCCTGACTCTACGTGGACTAGCTATTGTCAACTCGCTTGATCCTGGAAGAGTACAGTGCTTGAATTGATGGGTGTGAGCACGTACGTACGCGGTGTCGTCACTTCAACGTTCTAGAAACACGTGGGATAACGCGGTGCACTACCCTTCAAAATAACATTATTTGTATATGTTTTTTCTCTCGGATACATAAAGATAGCATATCATTGAAGATCGCGTATCATTTCATTGATAAATGGAATTAGAATGAGTACAAAGGATGGTACAATGCAATACACAAACACAAGATAGCGTTGACATGATACCCTGAGCAGAGAGAAAGGCGATGCTCGGCCTCAACAGAGGGTACACCACAGTTAAACCCAACAAGCCCTGAAGTAGAGGGCACAAGGCAACGGGCTAGAACCGACGCAGGCCAGGGGAAGCGACAACCGCCAGCAACGCCAACGGCCAAGGGACTGGAATAGATTCGAGCTGCCGGGGCCATAGTCGTGAGGACACCGGCGAGCCAAGGGAGCCGGAAGGAACGCAGCTACCGGGTCGCCGGGGCTAAAACCACACTGCTAGAGGACGCCGGTAGAACCATGGACACTGGAAAACATAGGTCTAGGAACGCTGGTGTATGTCGCCATTAGGCTATTGGTGGTGGCCCGCGTCGTGTCTCGTGGGAAAGCAACCAGGTAGGCTTGGTGTGGCATGATTCGTTAGTGTCCTCCCTTGTGGTGTCCCTTTTCTTTTGGTCTTGCCTTGGAGGAGGCACACACGTTATGGTCGTCTCACTTCGTGCTTTGCCCTCCTGTTGGTGGACACCTACGGGCTACGGCACGGGAATATGCGATGGTGTGGCAGATGGCGGTGGAGACTCGGTTGTTGAGGCCATTGGAGGTGGTGCACGCAATTTGGCAAACTAGCTTTGCGCGACGGGCTACCCCACCACCCCACGATGGATCGACTCCAGGGGTATCCGTCGAGTTCCAATGATAGTTGGGCGCTATGCCTCACATCGGCGCAAGTGTTGACGTGTTGGTGCGCTGGACAATGATGTTTGCAATTGACTATGACACCTTAGCAGATTCGATGTGTGGCTTTCATCTTGGTTCGTGATTCCGGTGCGGATTGGGTCACTGTAGCAAGACTTCTTCTTGCCAAGCTGGTGGCGACAACATAGGATACCTTGTTTTCTATGGCGTTGTTCGAGTACCGGGTCACAAGTTCATCGGTGAAAACCCTAAGTCCAATGTTAATTGGTTGCCCTGGTCGTGGGAGTCAACGTTCCCTTGTGGAAGGGATTATCTAGAGTTTGCTCGGTCTTTCTATTCTAGGTGAAAACCATGGATCTAGCCTATGTGGTTGGATTCAGTTATGACGACCCACGTGCATCGTTCCCTTTCTGAAGGCATCATTGTTAGGAAACTTTCATCTAGTCTCGGTGTTAAGGAAGAAGGTACTAACTGTTGATTTTTTTGCTGCAGGTCCTTTTTATTACTTTACGGGTCCTTTTTATTGTTTTAATAATTTGGTTGTATACATAATCTATGTCTTGATTAGCTATTACTATCGTGTTGTTGCAAAGTTTGGGCATACTTGATATCCAATTAATATTAATATATTATCCCATAACGAAAAATTTGCCAATAATAAAGTGAAGAAACTACTATAGATAGTTGTGGCGTAGAGTAAGAATTGCAAGCATGGTAGGGTTTTTCACATTCTTCACTCGCAGAGAGAGAGAGAGAGAGAGAGAGAGAGAGAGAGAGAGAGAGAGAGAGAGAGAGAGAGAGAGAGAGAGAGAGAGAGAGAGAGAGAGAGAGAGAGAGAGAGAGAGAGAGAGAGTTTCTTCCGAATCAGACTGAAACAATGTAGTTTAAGATCATCCAGCATTCTCCCACGATGTCGCTACCTTGTTTGATACTCCCTTCGTTCCTAAATATTTGTCTTTCTAGCCATCTCAAATGGACTACAACATACGGATGTATGTAGACATGTTTTAAATTATAGATTCATTCATTTTGCTCCATATGTAGTCATTTGTTGAAATCTCTAGAAAGACAATTATTTAGGAACGGAGGGAGTATATTATATATTCCATCTACGTTGCGTGTATTATATGATGACATGAAGAATTGATTTCTCTAGCAAGTTTTGGACCATATACTAAATACCAGCAGGTATACAATGCGGGTACAGACTACAATATATGCCAACGGAGATGGAAGCATGGTCAGAAAACATAGTGACAGCTATTGGAGTGGGCTACGTCATAAAATAAACAAAAAATTCTGCATATATACGGAAACAGAGATATTAATTGTTCCAACATAACAAAAGTTTTCCAATTTTCACAACCAAAATTTCTTTTCTATTTCTACCCTGCGAAATTTCTGTTTCCGGTATTGCATTTCGCTTGAACGGACGAAAGATTTTCTAGCTAGATGGCCTGCTTCATTCCGAATGCAAGATGTGCAGAGGGTTACCTCTTACCAGCCATAAAAGTGCAATCTGGTCATCTGATAGTTGTTCCAGATACAATACTGTATTTCAGCAGATGTGCGACACAAGCCAGTTTCTATGATGCTCCTGCGCCTCTCATTTCTCCGAACTCCACGGATTGGCGACAATTTGTCCATTAGTCCATCATGCCATAGGACCATTAGCCTCGGCAAATGTGGGGACTAGATAACTGGATTGTGTCACAAGCTAGCTTTGGTTTGCATGCATGCTGATTGATCCGTATTTAATTCAGTTATCAGCGGGCAAGGTGATCCATTTGATCCAGTGCTGTATAAATGTATTGAAGGTACGTTCACCTAATTCTTGACCACGAACTCCCTATCGTTTTCGAGCAGCAAGAGTTCGAATCGTGCAAAGTCATCAATGATTGAATTATATGGCGTTACCCCAAGGGCAAGCGTACAACAGCCAATTGTTAGTACTCCCTCTGTTCGTTTTTATAAGACCTTGAAGACATTTTAGACAATGTGTAAAACAACCTACTTTGAATTGTCTGAAATGACTTATAAAAATGAACGAAAGGAGTACTAAAGTGACCAAGCTTATCTATCTTAGACTAGATCACGCAGCCAGAAATGGTAAGTCTATGTTCTGTAGACAATCCAACCAGGCGAGTGCCAGTGGTAATAGTTCATCGGAGATCGGACAAGCCCCGCTATCGTGTACTATGATGTGTTTTTTTTTTTGCGAGTGTACTATGATGTACAGTAAGTTAACCAGGGCAGGAGTATTAAGTCTAGTTCAGAGAGATGGTAGCTCGGTGCGCCCTAGCTAGGATCAAACTTGCCGAAAAAGGGTTCCCGGCTCTGTATACAAATCAACCAACCGAAACATCCAACGATAGGTGCTGGGGCGGAAGCAGCACAATAACAACTAAAAGAAATGAAAAAGAAAATACAAGAAAAACAAATGCCGACAACAGTGGATCGATAGAAAACGAAGAAGCCTCGTGACCGCTGCATCCACCGGAGATCGCCCACCAAGCTCCGAGCCTCCGAAGCACCGGTATCAATCAACACCTCCAAAAAGGGACGCGACAATGACGACACAGCTACCAAGGGTTTCCCCGGGTACGCGGTGAGGAGAAAGGAAGGGTAGCCCCGACGTCCTCCAGGAAGGTCTGGCGGCATCCACATGCGCCACCGCGTTGGTGTCGGCCAAGCCAACAGGGATTCCTCCTGATCCCAACCTCCACCTCAGGCACTCCAGAGCTCGCCACCAAACAGACCCCCGCCCTGCGCCAACCCGGTCACGAAGCTTCTCACGCTGTCTCATCATGGCACCGTGAAGCATGACCTGCACAATGAAGAAGAGGAGTCGGGACTCGGGCAGCAGCACCGTCGGCACGCGGGAGGGGCCCACCTCCACCGTCGAAGATGGTAGCTGACCGGACGCAATAGCAGGAACATACAAGGCCCGTGCCGCACAGGCCCGACCGGGATCTCCGAGGCCCGTAAAGTTCCAGCCTTCGCGCTGCAGCCGTCACGCCGTTGGCGCCGCCGCCCCTGTCAAAGCTGCTCCCCTGCCTCCCCGCATAGAGAGCCGCCAAGTGGAAGCACCACCACCACGCGCACCGCCGGCCACCACCACCAGGTTGCCGGACCGCCACCGGCCGAGCCGCACCACCGCCCAGACGCCGCGACGGAGAGGACCGCGCAGCCACCAGCAGTCGGCGGACCAAAGCGCCGCCACGCCACCCACGGCTGCGGCACTGCCGGACGGATCCGGCCGCTGCGGCAAGCGACCATCACAAGAGCCCGGCCACGTAGCGCCACGCCCGTCGAGGGCGCGGCGCCAGCGCCCGCTTGATGAAGACGCCCATGGCGCCCCATCGCGCGGAGGAAAAACAAGCCCAGTCGCCGCGCGGCGGCGAGGGAGGAGGGAGGAGGAGGGGAGGCCGGCGGCGGGAGGATCTGGGCGCCCTCCCGGCCGCCTCGGGTGGCGGCGGCGGAGGATCTGGCGCCCTCCCCGGCCGCCTCGCGGGTGGCGGCGCGGGAGGGAAGGGTTTCGCGAGAGGGTCGAATCACCCGAGTGGGGGTTCTTTTTTTCAGGATCTGATGTAGGATGGAACCCTACGTGGGCGATCTTTCACATTGGAGCGGATCCTACGGGGAATCACGAGGAACACGCGGAAGAACAAGAGGGGAACACGGGGAAAACGAGAGAGAATTCACTCAACCGACAAGAAGTCAATCACACAAGTGATAGATTATCGAATACATAGAGTGGCACAAGATTCGAGATCAACAAAGGTAAGGATATACGAGTAGCCGTTCTTCTCCGAGAGGAGGTCTTGATGGGTCCACCCTAGAAGGGGGTCTTGAATCCGCTTGGGGATCTTCTCCATAGAGGTCCTGATCTCCGAGGAGAAGTAGCCAAGTGGATGAGCAAAGGCTGTCTCACCTAAACATGAGCTAATCCAAAGCTAACCCTAGAAAGAGGAGGGGCTCAAGTATATATAGTCTCGGGGCGAAGGGGTACAAGGGACGAGTCCCGTAGGCACTGCACGCAGGCAGGGGAGGCCGGACGTCCGGGCGTCGGGCGGATGTCCGGGCTGGAGGCGCCGGATGTCGGGCTCTCAGCCGGATGTCCGGGCTAAAGCGACGATTCGCAGAACGGGTGGTGGGAGCCGGATTTCGGGCGGCGGCGGATATCCGGGGCTTCGGGGCGGGCGGATGTCCGCGGGAGGCCGATGTCCGGGCTGGTCTGGGTCATTCAGTGCATTCGGTGATGGAGGGCGGATTTCCGGGCGGCGGTGCGGATATCCGGGCGTCGGGAAGAGCCGGATGTCCGGGGCATGGAGCGGATGTCCGGGCTGGGCGACTCCTCGGTTCCTCTCGTCGTGGTTCTTCCTCCTTGTACTTGGCGGCTTGTCCATCTTCACGTGCATCCTCGGGAGGTTCCCCTTGACACCTAGTCATGCATAGCATATCGGACTTAGGTAGTAGCCATGTCTCGAGTGGATCATATGTGATATCAATAAGGAAAGAGGTCACCTCGTTCTCGAGAGCTCTAGCTCTAGCTCGTGCCATGGGTCCTCTTGGCTCTTGATGAGACGGTTGTAGGTCCATGGGGATGATCGTGGGATGCTCCGCATCATCTCCCCCCCTTGTGAGAGATCCGACCTCGGATCAAAAGCTTCATCTCCATGGAAAGGTGCAAGGTCCTTGACGTTGAAGATGTCGCTCACGTTGTACTTGTCTCGAGGTATGTCGATCTTTTAAGCGTTGTCGTTGTAGCGTGCTAGCACCTTGAAAGGTCCATCGGCTCGAGGGAGAAGCTTGGACTTGCGTTCTTTGGGGAAGCGGTCCTTGCGAAGGTGTAGCCACACTAGATCACCAATGTTGAAGACGATGGGTTGCTTGTTGGCGTTGAGCTTGTTTGCTTGGCGTTGTACTTGGCGCTCAATGGTGTGCCTTGTATCTTCGTGCATCTTCTTGATGTAGCTTGCTCGTTCGCTTGCATCCATGTTGGTGCGCTCTTGGAGAGGAAGTGGTAGAATGTCCAATGGGGACAACGGGTTGAAACCGTGAGCGACCTCGAAGGGGACTTGCGGTAGTTGAATGTCTTGCGATTGTAGGCGTATTTCGGCGATGGGTAGGCATGCTTCCCACTCCTTGATGTTCTTCTTGATCAAGACACGAAGTAGAGTGGATAGTGTGCGGTTCGTCACCTCCGTTTGGCCGTCGGTTTGAGGATGGTATGCCGATGAGAACAAGAGCTTGATGCCGAGCTTGGCACATAGTGTCTTCAAAAGTAACTCAAGAACTTGGCGTCACGATCGGAGGCGATTGTCTTTGGTGCGCCATGGAGTCGCAAGATTTCCCTACAAAGAGATTTGCAACATGTGAAGCATCGTCTATCTTGTTGCAAGGAATGAAATGTGCCATCTTAGAAAATCTATCCACAACAACAAACACGGAATCCTTGCCATTTTGAGTCCTAGGCAAACCAAGTACAAAATCCATACTAATGTCTTCCCATGGTTGATATGGAATAGGAAGAGGCATGTAAAGACCATGAGATTGAGCTTTAGACTTAGCTTTGCGACATATATAGCATCGGTTGGTGAAGCGTGAGGCGCCATGAACATCTTGGGCCAAAAGTAGTTGTTGGAGGCGTGGCGAATGTCTTTTCGCGTCCAAAGTGTCCCATGAGTCCGCCTCCATGAGCCTCTTGCAAAAGGAGCAAACGAAGAGAAGACTCGGGAATGCAAAGTTTGTTAGCTCTCATAAGGTAACCATCCTTGATGTAATATTGTTCCCAAGACGTATGCGTCAGACACTTAGCATAAGGAGAAGCAAAAGATGGATCATGCTTATACAAGTCTTTTATGTGCTCAAAACCAATAACATTCAACTCAAGTTGAGTGACAAGCATGCATATGCGTGAAAGCGCGTCGGCAACTACATTCTCTTTACCCTTAATGTACTTGATCACATAAGGAAAAGATTCAATGAATTCACTCCATTTGGCATGACGCTTGTTCAATTTAGTTTGACCTTTGAGGTACTTAAGCGTTTCATGATCGGTATGGATGACAAACTCGTGAGGTCTAAGGTAATGTTCCCAAACATGGAGCACACACACTAAAGCATACAATTCTTTATCATAGATGGGATAATTAAGTTGAGCACCGGAGAGTTTTTCACTAAAATAGGCAATGGCTCGTTTTTCTTGCATCAAAACTCCGCCAATTCCGGTACCACTTGCATCACAATGAACCTCAAAAGTTTTGTCAAAATTGGGCAAAGCAAGAATCGGAGCATGAGTAAGCAAAGACTTGAGTTCATCAAAAGCGGTTGATTGCAATGGTCCCCAAACAAAGGGAGTATTCTTCTTGCTCAAAGCATGCAAAGGAGCGGCAATTGTGCTAAAATCTTTCACAAAGCGACGATAGAAACCCGCAAGACCAAGAAAACTGCGCACTTGTTGCAAATTGGTGGGTTGGGGCCAAGTTTTAATTGCTTCAATTTTAGATTCGTCAACATGGACACCCTTTGAGGAAACAACAAAACCCAAGAAAACCACTTTGTCAACTCCAAAAGTGCATTTTTTCAAATTTGCATAAAGGCTTTCCTTGCGAAGAGTTTGCAACACAGATTTTACATGATTGATGTGCTCTTTCATGGTTTTGCTAAACACAAGAATATCGTCAAAGTAAACCACAACAAATACTCCAATGTAAGGACGAAGCACATGATGCATAAGACGCACAAAAGTACCGGGAGCTTCGAAAGACCCATAGGCATCACTAACCACTCATATAAACCAAATTTGGTTTTGAAAGCAGTTTTCCATTCATCACCCTCTTGTATGCGATTTGGTAATAGCCACTTTTAAGATCAATTTTGAGAAAAGTTGGCTCCACTAAGTTCATCAAGCATGTCATCTAAGCGAGGAATGGGATGCCTATATCGAACAGTAATAGCATTGATAGGTCTACAATCGAACACAAGCGGAAACTTCCATCGGGCTTAGGCACAAGAATAACGGAGCGGCACAAGGGCTTAAGCTTTCACGTACATGGCCGTTGTCGATGAGTTGTTGTACTTGCCGTTGAATCTCCTTGGTTTCTTGGGATTGACTCGGTATGGAGCTTTGTTTGGTAGAGGTGCTCCGGGGATGAGGTCGATTCGATGCTCAATGCCTCGAAGAGGAGGTAGACCCGGAGGTAGCTCATCGGGGAAAACATCTTGGAATTCCTGCAAGAGAGATTGAAACACCAAAGGTAGCTCGTGAATGGTGTTAGTTTTTGGTTCTCCACCCTTGCACACAAGGACAAAGTGCATCACGGTAGATGGGTTCTCACACACTTCTCTCATCTCACTTTTGGTGGCAAATAGAATGAGGTTTTTCTCTCTAGGCGAAGAGTCGCTCAAATTTGGCTTGTGGCTCTCACTCACTTTTGGGTGGATCACTTTCTCACTCTTTTCTCTATGATGGGTGGCTTGCTTGTCGGCTATCACTTGACTAGGAGACATAGGTCGTAGCACATATTCTTTCCCTTTCATCTTGAAGCAATAGTGATTGGTGCGCCCATTGTGGATGACACCACGGTCGAATTGCCATGGTCGACCAAGAAGTAGGTGACAAACGGTCATTGTGACTACATCACATTCCAATGTGTCTTCGTAAGCACCAATTTTGAAGGAGACTTGGACCGTATGCTCGACTCGTATAGTGTCGGAGTCACTTAGCCATTGAACCTTGTAGGGATGTGGGTGCTTCCTCTTGACCAATTGTAGCTTGGAGCATAGTTCTTCACTTGCCAAGTTATGGCAACTACCTCCATCGATGATGACCTTGATGGACCGTCCATTGATGCCGGCTTTTGTGTGGAAGATGTGGCATCGTTGGTCTTCTTCTTGTTGATGTTGGAGAGTCAAGACCTTGGAGACAACGAGAGCGGGGCTCGAATCCTCGTCACAAAAGACTTGGTCATATTCATCTTCATTCACTTGCCGGTGCATGGCCACTTGCTCAAGGGATTCCATTTCTTCTTCACTCATGGAGTCATATGTGCCATCGTCATTGAGGATCATGGTGCGCTTGTTGGTGCATTCATATGACTTGTGGCCTCGGCCGCCGCAAGTGAAACACTTGAAGGAGCTTGTTTTGATAGTCTCATCGGTCGGAGTAAAGGATGAAGCACGCGGCTTGAGGTTGCTTGTAGTAGGAGGAGGACGACTTGAACTTGTCGATGTCTTCTTGTAACTTGACTTGTCGTCGTTTCTTGAAGAAAGCTTGGTCGAAGTAGATGTTGGAGTAGTCGTTGAAGCTTGGTTGTTGGAGAAGCCGTAGGTCTTGGATGAGTACTTGGCGTACTTGAAGTCATCTTGCACTTGGCGTTCCGCCTTTGTAGCTTGATGCACGAGCTCAATGAGGGATGAGTATGGTTGGAAGTCGATGATCTTCTTGATGGGGTGATTGAGTCCATTCAAGAAACGTGCCATGGTTTGCTCATCATCTTCCTTGACATTGGCTCGAATCATGGCTATCTCCATCTCCTTGTAGTATTCTTCAACGCTCTTTGTTCCTTGCTTGAGTAGTTGGAGTTTCTTGAAGAGGTCGCGATTGTAGTAGGTTGGGACAAAACGTGCTCGCATGACATCCTTCATTTGAGCCCAAGTGGTGATTGGAGGTTCACCTCTTGCTTGTCGTCTCTCAATGATTTGTTCCCACCATATGAGCACATAATCTTGGAACTCAAGTGATGCCATAGCGATTTTCTTCGCTTCCTCGTAGTTGTGCAAACGGAAGATTTTGTCAACCTTCAATGCCCATGAGAGGTAGTCTTGAGGTCATTGCTTCCATTGAACTTGGGCATGGTGAATTTTAGCTTGCCGTGGCGTTGCTCTTCATTGTGTTGTTGGCGATGTTGATGATGGCGTCCTTGGCGTGGGATGTACTAAATCTTCATGTTGCTCTTGGCGCGGAGGAAGACCATGCTCAACTTGCTCTTGTGGAACTTGAGGTTGAGGTGGAGCTTGACGAGCTTATGGAGGAGCTTGAGGAACTTGACGTTGTACATGAGGTTGGTAGTTCCTCTCTTGGATTTCTTCTCGAAGGGCTTCCTCTTGATTGCGCCATTCGCGATTGCGGTTGGCGACAGCTCTACTTGATTCTTGAAGGGCACGTTGCGCCTCAAGAGCTTGCGCTTCACGTTGTTGTTGTTGAAGACGTTGAGCCTTGGCGTCTTGTTCGTCTTGGTGACGACGTGCTCGTTCTTCCTCTTGTTGGCGACGAAGACGTTGTCTTTCTTGAGCTTGAGCAAAAGCTTCTTGGTTTGATTGAGGACGAGGAGCTTGATCATCAACTTGCTCTTGTGAATGCTTGTCATGTAGCGGGTTGTGAGATGCATGACGGTCTTGACGAGCGGCACGACGAAGAGTGTTCGAAGTAGGTGTACTTGAGTCGTAGAAGGTGTCGTCGGAGTGTCGACTCGAGCGGCTCCGTCTTGATGATGAAGAAGTGGAATGATGCGGGTTCTCATCAGCGCGGATCTCGTCCATTCTTGCATCATTCTCTTGCTTGTGAGCCTCGAACTTGTTGTCGAAGTAGTCTCTTGTGCGTTGCTTGGAGAGTCGCAAGTCGGTGGCGAGGTTGTCGATCTGATCGCTCATTGCTTGTTGTTCTTGGTGCAACGCTTCGTTGTGCACCAAAGAGGTGGCTCTTGGTGACGTATGAAGACATGTCGTCGTCTTGCTTTCGATGAAGAGTGGGTTGGTAGAAGAACTTGGCCTATCCATCATTCCAAGCAAGATGTAAGTGGTAGAATGGAAAAGAACATTATACCAATGTACCTTTGACCGATGTTGAAAATGAATCAAGTTCACTCAAATGCGGACAATGAAATAGCACTCTTGGTACCGATTCTTGTCGGTTCTCACAGCTACACAAATAAAAGCTTATGGTGGAGCTCGGTTAGGATGGTGGCACAAAATTTGATGCAATTGTAAGTGAGACTCAATAAAGTTGGAAATGATTCACAAATTTGCAAATGCAACAAGTAGACCAATAGCAAGATATGGTACACGGAAACACACGCGCAAATAGATAATATGGGGCTATGCAACCAAGGATGAGCCAAAATGTGGAATTCACCAAGATGCTCTTGTTGCACAACACTAGAGAGACGCTAGCACGATTGCACAATAGGCGGATACAAACTTGTGCACAACCTACTAAGCAAAAATGCAACGACTTCTATCCCAAGTATGCTATATGTATGGTGTGTCGATGTGTTGATCCAAGATGATCAAGTATGACAATCTTAATGTTTTATGATGCTATGGTTCTTGCTCATAAGCTCTTTGCTTATCTTTCTCTCTTTGCTTAAAAGCTTGATTGGCTCTTTCTCTTTTGAGCTCTTTTCTCATGCAAAACTTCACGAACCAAGATAGCAATTGTGTATGCGATGACAACTTTGTGACACACAAGTTGATGCTAAGGTATGCACCACTTTGGTATGGTATGTATGCTATGGAGTATGATCACTAAAGTGCACAAGTCATGTTGCCGGCAATACTCAATGGCTTGTCTCGATGGGTAAGCGACGCAAAAGATGGGCTATGATGTTTATCAATGCAATTGCAAGTAATGACAAAGGTGTCGACGATGTTACCGTCCTTGATGAAGATGATCTGTGGTGATGTTGATGTTGAACCGTACCTAGATAGCCGAAACACAAAAGGATACGGAAAACCCCAACTCAAATTCTCAAGTCAAAATGTGGCAACATTGTCGGAATTGGTTTCGGGAAAGGTTATGGTGGTGTTATGCGGAAGTGGTGGAGGTAAGTGGAAGTGTATGTGGGCACGGGACAAAATTTGGCGAAGGTTAGGCGGTGATCGGGGTGGTGGAAGGATGGATGCTACGGGGCGGAAATCCGGGCTAGGAGCGGATGTCAGGCGCCGGATGTCCGGGCTGATCGGGCGGATGTCAAGACTGCGGATGTCCGGGCTGTTCGGGCAGACGTCCGAACGAAAACACCTGGGTAATGCCAAAACCGGTCAAATTTGGGCGATTTTGTGGATGAAAATTGGGGAAAAGATGGGGAAAAGCTAGATCTACCTGCAACACACGAAATCCATGGATCAAATCCAACAAAATTTCATCTCACTAACAAATCACAAAAAAAAATTTGGGGCTATTTTTGTGGGGAAATTTTCGGAATTAGGACAAAAACAACAAAATCAAGCTAGAAGAGAGGGGTAGGGGCTCCAAAAACGTGATCAACGTGGCTCATGATACCATAGATGATGTAGGGCGGAACCCTACGTGGGCGATCTTTCACGTTGGAGCGGATCCTACGGGGAATCACGAGGAACACGCGGAAGAACAAGAGGGGAACACAGGGAAAACGAGAGAGAATTCACTCAACCGACAAGAAGTCAATCACACAAGTGCTAGATTATCGAATACATAGAGTGGCACAAGATTCGAGATCAACAAAGGTAAGGATACACGAGTAGCCGTTCTTCTCCGAGAGGAGGTCTTGATGGGTCCACCCTAGAAGGGGGCCTTGAATCCGCTTGGGGATCTTCTCCGTAGAGGTCCTGATCTCCGAGGAGAAGTAGCCAAGTGGATGAGCAAAGGCTCTCTCACCTAAACATGAGCTAATCCAAAGCTAACCCTAGAAAGAGGAGGGCTCAAGTATATATAGTCTCGGGCGAAGGGGTACAAGGGGCGAGTCCGTAAACCTTTGACGCTTGAGGGGAGGCGGACGTCAGGCGTCGGGCGGATGTCCGGCTGGAGGCGCCGGATGTCGGGCTCTCAGCCGGATGTCCGGGCTAGAAGCGATCGATTCTGCAGAACCGGGTGGTGGAGCGGATTTCAGGCGGCGGCGGATATCCGAGGGCCGGGACGGGCGGATGTCCGGGCTGGTCTGGGTCATTCAGTGCATTCGGTGATGGAGGGCGGATTTCCGGCGGCGGTGCGGATATCCGGGCGTCGGGAAGAGCGGATGTCCGGGCATGGAGCCGATGTCCGGGCTGGCAGACTCCTCCGGTTCCTCTCGTCGTGGTTCTTCCTCCTTGTACTTGGCGGCTTGTCCATCTTCACGTGCATCCTCGGGAGGTTCCCCTTGACACCTAATCATGCATAGCATATCGGACTTAGGTAGTAGCCATGTCTCGAGTGGATCATATGTGATATCAATAAGGAAAGAGGTCACCTCGTTCTCGAGAGCTCTAGCTCTAGCTCGTGTCATGGGTCCTCTTGGCTCTTGATGAGACAGTTGTAGGTCCATGGGGATGATCGTGGGATGCTCCGCATCAGGATCAAACTTATGATCCACTATCTAAATAATGTGGGTTAAGGTGCGTACACGATTCACCTAATTGTTTGACTCGATTGAAGAAGAGAAATCAATCGTGCACAGGAGAGACTGTCGTTGATGATTTGAATCTTGCGTCAAGCGTTTCTGTACTCCAGTACTGCCTTTTTTTCAAACACTCCAACAGGACGAAAGAGCGACAACAGGTATGCAGGACCGAGCCCGCAAGGCCTGGCCTCGCAAGTTTCTGTGCGGTCCAAGGCTCAGAGCACGAGTTGGGCCCAGGCTTCGCCAGCAAAATTGGGCAAATCCTATGCACCCAATAGTGTGCTAAGGATGTCTTCGGCAACTAAGGATGTCCTCGTTTTCTAAAGAAAAACTAAGGATGTCCTCATAAAATCAGTTGCACGAGCAATTCCAACATTCTTCATGACTGTTCCCAATTACCTCGAGGATTGTGTCAGCACATCAATTCCTTATTGTGAAAGTTTTGGCGGGGAGTAAAGAAGGCAAACAAAACTTGTTGGGCTGTGTGGCCTGAAATGACAATTTCAGCTTTGATCTGATTCGAATCATCTAGGGATTTGTTTCAGTGGCAAAACTGATTCATAGTTATATAAAATCATGTTTGTTTCAGTTTTGATTGCATTCGAATCACCTGTAGATTCGCTTTAGTGGTAAAACTGATTCACAGAATTAGCTTCGTCGAAGTATACTTTGAGGTGCTTCAGTAAATTGCACTAAAAATGGTCCAAATCCAGATTCTGCTTCACTGGCAAAGCTAATTTAAAATAGTTGTTTGTTTTAGAATCCCGATTGAAATTCACTGGCAAAGCTGATTTCACTAACAAAGCTGATTCGAAATAACTGTTTGTTTCAGATTCCAGATTTAGCTTCAGTGACAAAGTTGAATCTAGTCCTTGAAGCTCGAACAAACACGGGCTTAGGCGGATTGGATTTAGAGATACGCCGTTGTTCGACTTAGCTTTCTTAGCCTGTTCGGCTTGGCGTATTTTGCAAAATGTTGAAAGTCTAAGTGCAAGAATTTTAAAGGCCAAGTATTTTGCGCAAGGTGATTTTCTTTCAGCAAGCTTGGGCTCTAATCTGTCACGGATTTGGAGTTTTGCTGAATGGTAGGGATAATGAAACAGGGACTCATTAAACAGATTGGTACGGGAGAGGGTACGAACTAGTGGGCGAAAAAATGGCTGCCCAGGGAGGGGTCGTCGTGACCTACTGCTTGTTAAAAAATGACCCTCCCTCTAGGAAGAGTGGTTTTATAAATTCAACTGTAGCAACATGGAATATATAGAAAAGAAAAGCTACATCAAGCTTTCCTTCATATGGATATTCAGGTTATCAAAAATATCCCTCTCAGCACGAGGAGGCAAGGGGATTTCTGATCATTGTATTATGATAACGAGGGAACTTTCATAGTCTGCTTGTGTATAGGATGTTAATCAACCCTAAGGAAACTAAGGTAGCTTGGATTTATGGTTCGACAATGAGCTCTAATGGTAAGATAGAGAGGAAACATTCTATCTTCCCATTAGTGGCAGCTTCATGTACTTTCAAGGATCAATATGTTCTTGTGACGATTAGCGAAACATTCTATCCCCATGGGTGACGTGTTGCATCACAGGAACATGAGAGAGAATGATGAATGTCTACTATGTGGGCAAGAGGGTTTGTGGAAACATTCAATGCTTGAGTGTACAATGTCTAAGGCCCCCTTTGTTTGGGCTACGGATTCTTGAGAATCAGTTGTGGCTTGGATTGTGAGAATCAGCTGCAGCTGCAGATTCTGAAAATCAGAAGCTGATCGTTTGTTTGCTCTGCTTTAGGAAAAGGAGAAGCGCTATGAAATGTCTATAACACCCCCGAACACACTAATGGTCAAATATAAAACTTGCAGAACTGTTAACATTGATTGATCGGTTCACAAATATTTTAATTAATACATATACACATTCTGACCTATAGCATATGCACATGATTTGAGGAAATGTTCAGTAGAAAAGACAAAAAAAAAGCAAATAACAGTGCAACTATCCACAATCCAGTGCCAGGAGCAAGGCAGTTGCCAAATGATAGAGCAGTGCAACATCGCCAGGAGTCTTGCCCCGGTGAACCAACAGAGAGATGAGGGAGGAGGGGCGCTGCAGATTGGGTGATCTGGGAGGGGCGGCATGGACGGACCTGGACACCGGCGGCAGAGATGGGGATTGGGGGGCGGCGGCGCAGGTGGATCTAGGGGACAGCGACGTAGCAGAGCTCGTGGTCGTAGGCGGCAGCACTCGGAATATAGGGGGGGCGGCGGCGCTGGAAGAAATCCCCTTTGTTCGGTCGGGAGAGAAAGAACGACGTGGAGGAGGGGCGCTGTGTGTTAGAGGAAATTTGGTTGGGGCTCGGTGGCATTTCTAGCGTAATAACGATGAGAAATTGGTCTGTTTTGAAACCTAGATAAGTGGCAGCTCGGGAATCTCAGGAATCAGCAAATTCACAGCTTCCGGCTTGCGCGACGGCGTAGTTCAATTTCCGCAACTGATTCTTGAAGCTAAGATAGAAATCTGAGTGTTTGTTGAGATTTTGATTTTGGATGGGGTAGAATCCGAGAATCTGTAGCTAAAGCCCAAACAAAGGCCACCTAAATGTGTGTGGGCCTTTTTTTTTTGAGATTCGGCAACCTTTATTAAACAATAATCATATCAGTTACAAGGAAGGGGAGTAAGAAATCAGGAGGTTTATCTCGCCACTCTCCAGAAAAATTTCCTCTGTAACTAGCCCGAGCAAGCCCATGCGCTGCCGCATTACCTTCCCGAGCACAATGAACAATAGTCGCCCTGCCGAACGCATTCAATAACTTTCGACGGTCATCGGTAACAACCGCCGCTGAAGCACGGTGTCTGACGGGTCAAGAATAGCTTGGACAATCTCTAGTGAGTCAGACTCTACTACCGAGTTGAAATGCCCAGATTGTTAGCTAGGCGTAAGCCATGTAGTAGTGCAAGAGCCTCCATGGATGGTGCATCCATAGCATGCTGTTTATAATAACAACATCCTGCAATAAAAGCGCCCGTACAATCTCGAATTACTGCTCCGTTGCTCTGATCCCTCATTAGAATGGTAACTTGCATCCACATTAAGCTTTAAGACCCCATAGCAGGCCTCTCCCACCTCACTTTTCTGTCCTTTACCCCTGGTTTCATAGCGAGGGCGTTAGCAACGATGCCACGTATACTCATTGCTGTACGAACCGGGGTGCCACAATTCTCGTCGTGGCTAATTTTCCGGCGATCCCACCAGAGGTACCAAGCTGCTACCATAATCATCTCAACTCCATTTGCAATCGGGATCCTTGCTTCTTCCTCGAGGTCCGAACAGAGTAGCTTTTCTAAAATAACTGAACCTGACCTCTCTTGTGCTACAGCGTTTTCAATGGTAGGTTTCAAACCGAGTTCCTCCCACACCTTCTTGGATCTGTCACATGTAAACAACATATGGCGGAGATCCTCGGGGTAGTTCGACAAACTGGGCATATTACGGGGGACTTCATATGACGATTTGTTAATGTGCGATAGCACGGAACGATCCCATGTAGCACCCTTGATTGAACACATGTACTTTAGGAGGGACAGTTCTTCCCCAGCGACTTCCACACAGGGTGTGGATCAATTCTGCCTCCTCCGAGTCCAACCGAGCTCGTGTCCTATATTCATTTTTCCATGTAATATGATACGATGTGCGGACAGTAAAAGCAACCTGACTTTGAAAAATGCCATGAGATGAAGTCTGATTGTCCATGAGATGACAAATGAATTTGCAATATCCTCTCTGCATCAACCGGCCAGAAGTTTTCACGCACGAGTTGCTCATCCCAATTTCAGAAATTGGATCAATCAAGTCCTGGACTTTCTGTAACAAACATAGCCCCTAGGGTCATTACCTTCGGTCATGGCTTGTGGGTATCCTTTGGTCGGACCAAATATCAATTGAAGCACCATTCCCGGTCGCCAAATCGCCCCTAGCTTAAAGGTTTTCATACCCGCCATGATACTCGCCAAGTATATGATGAACCTTTTTCAAACATGCATTCATCAAGTCCCCATCCGGATAATATTTAGCCCGTAATACTTGGGCGCATAGAGAGTCTGGATCGGATAGTAGCCTCCAACATCGCTTCGCTAGCATAGCTTTGTTAAAACAATGTAAATCACGTAAAGCCCATACCTCCCTCTTTCTTAGGAATGCACATCTTCCACCACGCCTTCGGTGGATCTTCTTTTTTTCTTGTGTCGCCCCACCAATATCTAGCAATAGCATCACAGATAGCCTTACAAATATTCTTGGGATGTTAAAACCGACATGGCATAAACCGGGATAGGGATAGCTTTGTGCCATTAATAAGTGCTTGCCTTCAAAAGAGTTTCTTTCCGCTGATTGATAACATTTTGAGATCCACCCATTAATAAGTGCACAAACTCTATCAACTAGATATTGAAAACTATCACTTCGGTCAATTCCAACTTTTGACGGTAACCCCAAGTACTTATCCGAAACCGCCTCTGAGACAATATTAAGTTGTGAACAGATATCCGCTCGCACTTCCACTGAAGTATTGGGACTGAAGAACACACTGGATTTTGCATCGCTAACCAGTTGTCCTGAGCTAGCACAATACATGTTTAGAGCATTTGTGAGTGACGTGGCATTCAACGTATCCGCCCTCATCAGAATAAGGGAATCATCAGCAAATAACAAGTGTGAAACTGATGGTGCACTACGGCACACCCTAATCCCTTGGATACCACCGATCAACTCTTCGTGCGCTAATAGACTGGATAACCCTTCAGCACAGATTAAGAATAAATAAGGAGACAAGGGGTCTCCCTGCCTGAGCCCCCTTGTAGGAGTGAATGCCTCTGTTTCATCTCCATTGAACCACACTCTGTAATTAACAGAAGTAACACAAGCCATAATCACCTCCACCCATGAACTATGGAAGCCCAATCTGGTCATCATATCTCGGAGAAAATTCCATTTGACGCGATCGTAGGCCTTATGCATATCGAGCTTCACCGCACACAAGCCACTCTTTCCTTGTCTCTTTTTCTTGATCGCGTGGAAACACTCATAAGCCACTAAGACATTATCTGTAATCAATCTCCCTGGCACAAAGGCACTTTGGGTCGGAGAGATAATATCTGGTAATAGAACTTTGAATCTATTAGATAGCACTTTAGAGATTACCTTATAGACGACGTTACACAGACTTATTGGCCTGAACTGGGAAATAAGCTCGGGGCAATCAACTTTCGGTATCAACACCACTGCTGTATCATTCCACCCCTCCGGTATAACATGACTATTGAGGGCGTTCAAAACCTCTTCTGTCACCTTATCACCCACGACAGACCAAAACTTTTTATAAAAAACTGCATGCAGCCCGTCAGTACCTGGGGCCTTGAAATCGCCAATGCTAAACATCGCCTTTCGAACTTCCTCTGCCGTATATGGTTTGAGCAAAGTATCATTCATCACCTGAGTGACCCGTGGTGTAACTCTTTCTAGCAAGGTTTCATCGGTCCCCAAGACCTCTGATGTGAAGAGTTCGTTAAAATAAGATTGTATCAGAGGCTTGATCTCCTCATTTCCTTCTCTAAGAACACCAGTTGCATCTTTTAGCTTCGCAATTATATTTTTCTTGCGCCTAGCTGATGCACTGTGCTGGAAAAACGCTGTATTGCGGTCCCCATACTTAAGGAAATCACTCCTACTCCGCTGCATATAGTACACTTCTTCCTGTTCCAACGCAAGTTCCAACTGCGTTGTTATTTCATGTTGGCGCTGAGTAGTATGCTCATCCATCGGACCAGCTAATATACGGTCAAGCTGTTTCGTCAGGTCCCTGATTCTCTTACGAGGAGCCTTTAGTACATTTTTGTCCCACTCATGCAGCTCATCATGTACTGCTGCAAGTCTTGCCAAGATCGGTGTATTTGGGGGCGAGTGTTCCCATGCCGTTGCCACCAAGTCACCCACTGTTTCCTCCCTTAGCCATTTGCCTTCAAAGCGTTTTCGCCGTTTGCTCGTGCCACTAGTAGGCAAATTATACGTAGATGTGTCGATCATAATCGGCCTGTGATCCGAACCACCCATAGTAAGGTGGTGCACAGCTGCATCAGGAAATATACCAGCCCATGCCATGTTCCCCACAGCTCTATCCAGTCTCTCTCTGATTCTCCCCCTCTTCCAAGTGAATTTGTTGCCAATATAACCAAGGTCTTCTAGCGAACAATCAGTCAAACAATCCCTAAACGCGGACATATATGGTAAGGGTCTCGCATTACCTCCCTCTTTCTCTGATGAATACAAAATCTCATTTAGATCCCCTATCACAACCCAAGGCAGATTACCCTTGGCATGTAGATCACGGAAACGTTTCCATGTACGATGCTTATGTCTCCAAACCGGATCACCATACATACCCGTTAACCTCCAGTCTGTACTAGGATCCGCTCCTTTGACCACAACATCAATAAAGTTGTCGTGATAATAATACAACTGCATATTAACATTGTTCTTGCACATCATGATCAAACCTCCACTCCTTCCATCGCTCGGTGAAACAAACTTACTATCAAAACCAAGCTTCACACGCAATCTTTCCCCGCTCGAATCATTCAAGTGAGTCTCCGAGAGGAAAAGAACATCAGGACTATGCTGCTATAGTAATTCCGACAGCGACCGAATTGCCGAGGGCGTCCCCAAACCTCGGCAATTCCAGCTTAAGATTTTCATTGGTCCCGGCGGTCGTCCTCTCGGGCCGCCGCCGATCCAGATAGATCATCTTCCATCTCAACTGTACCATCATCTCTTTTGTGACGTTTTTTCTCTTGGATCTTCGGAGGTGAGCTAGCATCAGTACTAGTAGTACCCCTGGACTCAAAAGAACCCACTAAATCTGAAACCTTCTCTCCTCCCATAAGGAGCAGCTGCCCACCAGGGGCCTTCTCATTTGAAACTGCCAATCTCTTCCTAGCCATTCTCTCCGATGTTTCTCCTAAATTCTCACTTTTTTTTTCCTTTGGCACATATACAGCGCCATTCCCCACCTTAGTATTGGGGACTTCTCTATCAGCATCCCCAGCTTGATGTTCTCCTCTGTTACCTCGGCCCACTCCAGTACCATTACGTGCTCCCCTTCCACGCATAGAACTTGCACCAGGGGTGGCCACAAATTCACGGCGTGGTTGGAACCAGAACTCCTCTTGTGGCACCATCATAAAATCCCCATACTGGAACTTCAAGGGATCGTGCAGCCCATCTCCACACTGCTCTGCGATATGTCCAATTGTCCCGCATTGAGCACAGAAACGGGGCATTTTTTCATACAACACTCGAAATTTCTGGGCAGGTTTCCTTGCCTCCACATTCCCTGAGACAAACCGCAGCAAAGGCTTCTCAATCTTGATTTTTATTCTCACTTTGACGAATTTCCCATACTCAACACCATTAAATCCTAGTTCAACCTCCAAGACCTCTCCCATCTTTGATGCTAGCATCTTCGCTACAGGCTCATTCCGGAGTAAATCCGGAGACCCATAATTCTGATCCAAACACGAAGAGAGTCCAGTTGAAGACTCTCAGTATTCGTTAGGCCATCGTATTCCTCTATTATCACTGCTTGGTTTCGAAATAGCCAAGGACCTCCATGCATCGCCGTATTCCAATCTCCAAAGCACTGAAACTCAGCCGTGAACGTGTAATCATCAAGCGGCTTGAACTTCACTTCCTTTGCACACACCCAGGCCACCTGCATAGCTGTGTAGAAAGCAGTATGGCTAAACGGGGTCTTGACGCAAACCCTAAGAATCAGCGCCCATCTCGTCTCCCGAGCTGGGGCACCGATCAAACCCGACAAATCCACAGCGTCGTCTTCCTCCTCCGTAATCTCCAGTCTGTTCAAGAGATCATCCAAATTCCGGACTGGATCGGGTGCCCTTGCTTCCCCGACGCCTCTGTTGTTGCCGATCCATTGACGTTCGTTGCCCCCGCCGCCTGCGAGGTCATGCCTACCCCAAGCTCCGGTGGCCAGATGCCACCCGCTAGGAACCCTTGCCGGCGAAGGAGATGGCTAGAGGCCCTCTTCCTAGGTCGGCCACGGTGATTCCAGAGGAGTCGCCGCCGGACGAGAAAACCCTAGAGGTCTAGGGGGAAAAAAAACTCTGCAACTAAAATGTGTGTGGGCCTTATTCAGAGGAGGTTGCAGAGGTGGTGGCTCATACAGAAGAAATAAAAAGCGAAGGATTAGGCCATGAGCGCCATTTACGGACATGAGAGCAATTTTCTCAAAAGAAAAAAGGTATTATAGTGGTATATGGCTCTCATGTCCGTAAATTTCACATGCCTATGTGAGACTACACTATAGTAGTTTGGTCTTCTGGTTTAGGGAACTTCTGGATGGCCCCCTCGGTATTTATTTATTTTGCAATTCATGATTTTTTCGAACACATGAACATTTTTTAATTCAAAATCCTGAACATTGTTTCCAACTCAAATACATTAATATTTTATAATTCAAAATTATGATTTTTTTCAAACTCATGAACATTTATTTAATTCAGGAAACTTTTTAGATTTGTGGAGGTTTTTAAATTCACAATCATCTGTAAAATTCATGAATATTGTTTGAATTCGCAAACAATTTTTATTCTTTGCAAACATTTTTTGAATTTGTGATTTTTTATGAATTCATAAACATTTTAAATCTCTAGAATATCTTTTGAATTTGTGAACATTTGTTGAAATTCATAGTTTTTAAAATTAAATAAACATTTTTTGATTTTGCAAACACTTTTAATATCCGTGAACTTTTTCAAACACATGTAACGTAGCTAGCTTACAGCCTGGGATACAACAAAATGTATATAAGCCTGCCTCCGGCGCCCGACGACGGTTGGGAACTTTTATAACTTCATTCTCATACACAAGAACAACTACTAGAGAAACAGGACTGGAGTCTTTACCTCCTTCGCGAGGGACCTGGGCCTGTATATGAACTTGTGTCAGCCATCTACATCGCGTTAGATCAAGCCTTGTTCTTACTCCTTTCTACTGTCAGATTTTTGCCCACACCCGTACTTCCTCAGCCGACGCAAAAGCCAAGGTTCTATGGGCCGTCTGACTAGTTTTAGAACCTTTCATGCGTTTCCCCTTTTTGTTGAGTGCGTTTTGTCGATAATTTCTCGGGTTTTTCTTTTCATTTTTTCAATACATATCAGTTTCTAAAATATACGGGTAACATTTTTTCTCGGTCATTGAACATTTTGTAGGTACACGTTAAACATTTATCTTAATACACATTGAACATTTGTTAAATGCAAATTAAACATTGTTTTAATGCGGAATGAACATTTTTAAACACACATTTCAAAAAATTTAAAACATGAAAAAAGTAAATCTTACAATATTTTTCTAAATGACATGGAAATTTCCTTTTGTATTAAATTTTTCTCTAAAACTGCACGAACTAATTTTTATGTTCCATGAATATTTTTATAAAATGTCTTTAAACATATTTTTAACTTTACGAACATTTTATAAATGTCATGAACAATTTTCTGAATGATACAGACATTTTTTACAAATTACACAAACATAATAGATTAAAAATATTTTCCCGTGCTTTGGTTGTATGTGATGGTGTTTTTTTCATGCATGGTTGCATGTTGAGGTGAGCATTATCCCATCCATAATTATATGATGATGTAGCATGCTTGTGTGTTGAGATAAATAAATTAGTAAGGATGACTCTCTTATAGATATATAGGATGCCACGCCAGTTGTTTGATTTTATGTGCAAAAGACGTCCAAGACTGCCAATTGTCAGATCGAGGTCCAAGGGGTCCTGGCGAACATTCGCCAGATATCATTATCAAAACAAAAACATTTTACACTTGGCTCGTTATGCTGTGCAACATGTAATTGCACATAGGTGTGGCAGTGTGCGGTCAAAATGTACTTACACACCTAAAAAATAAGAGCAAGTAACTGGAGATTACCCCTTGTGGGGGACCTTCAGGGGCCAATTTTTTTGCCCTTAGATAGCGCCAAGTAGTGTGTCCAGTCACCGCCACATGTCGTGTGTTGGACGCTTCTTCTAGATTTTATTTTTATTTATTTTTCTGAACGCTTTCTTGGGTTTTAGATTGGTTTTCTTCTCTTTTTTCGGCATTTTGGTTTTCGCTAGTCTTCCCCAGGTTTTGGAGATTTCTCTCACGGACTACCTTTTTCGTGAAAAAAATATGTTTTATGAGAAGCACTTTTTCTTCTCTTGGGGGCACGGATTTGCTTCCGCAAGAAGTACAATTGTGCTCTTTAAAAAAGAAAAAAATGTGGGCTTCCATGAGAAGTATAGATTTACTTAGCGTGGAGGCATCGATTTGCTTTTGCGAGAAGTACAACTGTGCTTTTTGAAAATTAAAAGAATTGTGTTTTCACAAGAATCAGAGCTTAAAACAAATTATACTTCACCATGGATTTACTTCTCGTGGAGACACATATTTTCTTTCACGAGAAGCATGGTTATGCTTCCCAAAAACAGAAAAAAAAACGCTTACACAAGGTAAAATTTTGCTTCTTGTGAAGGCATATATTTGCTTCCACGAAAAACAGATATGTTCTTCTCGAAAATGGAAAAAATATTCTTCCTTGAGAAGCTCGTGCGGGCACGGATTTGATTTTGCGAGAAACAAAAAAGAAAATAAAATTTAAAAAACGTGCTTTAACTGAGAAGGCTATAGCGGGCTATAGCGGAGCTATAGCGAAGCTATAGCCAGCTATTTAAAACTATAATTATCATGGAATCTATTTCGAAGGTCTCAATGCGAGAAATCTAACGGTGAAAATGTTTTAAGATTAGAATGCACGATTCAAAAGATTAGACAGTTTGAATAAAACAATCTACAAAAAATAGAAAACTCTCAGATTACGACAAATGACGCACATACAATGTGTCACTTGTTAGCGCATGAGAATGTGAGAATGACCTTTACAAGGGTAATCCTTAACTAATGAATTTGTTAAAAAATGTACGTGCAACACTCTTACGGTTGTCTGCCTCTCACCGCGCATTAGGCCTAGCCCATTGATGAGACGATGTAGCAGATGGCTATTTCAGAGTCGTTAAAAGCGATCAAAAGATGTGTAATTTCTATTTTCTTTAACATTAGTACAGACGCAAGCGCTCATACATACGTGCATATACTCATCTATATGAACGCATACACGCATATCATATTCTTATGAACACCTCTGAAAGATTGAGCCGGCATTGTCATCTTGAAATTTACGAAGTCACTATAGGCGTCTCGTCATCAACGGGAACGCCTCCTCCCACTGAAAGCACATCACCAGAAATTCTGAAATAAATCCAGAAATAATGCGAGCACTCAGCACTTCTGGCGTCGGTTATTTGGATTCCCCGCAACAACTGGGCTTCCACATATAAAAGTAATCGATGTTGTTTCTTCTACCTTTTTGGCTCGGTTTTAGGAAGCTTCTGCCGGCTTCGGTAAGCTTGTAGAAGCTTCTGACCGGTTTTATCTTAGTTTTCATTTTTTTTCGTTTTCTTTTTTTATTTCAATTTTTTATATTTTTTCATAATTCTTGAATTGTTTCAAATCTGCAACTTTTTTCCTAATTCGTGTTGTTTTCAAATTCATGGATTTTTTTCAAATCCATGTAATTTATTCAAATGCATGCCTTTTTCAAAAATAGATGAACTTTTGCTTGAATCCATGAAATTTTTCATATTAATGAACTTTTTTCCTTGTTTGTGAATAGTTTTTTAAGTTCTGAATATTTTTTGAATTCATGAACTTTTTAAAAATCCATAAGTAATTCTCGAATCCATGAACTTTTTTTTTCATGAACATTTTCAAATCTGGGAACATATTTCAAATCTGTGACATTTTCCAAATCTGTGAACTTTTCAAATACACGAACAATTTTTCAAATTTATGAACTTTTATAAAATTTATAAAAAAATCAAATTCATGAATTTTTATAAAATTACACTAACTTTCTTTGAAAAGCAAATGGTTAACGCACTGGTCAACGACTAACTTGTGCGGTCAACATTTTTAGGGTGATCGTGCGAGCGAGAGAGAAATAGGAGGACGTATTTGGTGCACCGGGTCATTTGGTGCTACTGGTGCACCGAACTTTCTTAGCACAGTTTCAAATGTTTGAAAAAATCTGAATTTTTTTTGGCAGATTCACATAACATTAATGTATGGTGTAACGAAAATTCATATCAAAATTCAAAACATAGCTCGAGTTACAAAAATGAAAATATAACATTGAATAGTACATAATGCAAGTTGGGCTTTAGATTTGGCACATTATCCCATTGTTGTCAAATTTGTCATTTTTGTATCTCTAGCAATATTTCAAATTTCGATACAAATTTTGTGACAGCATACATTGATGTGATGCCAATGTGCTAGATTCTTTCAATTTTTTGAAATATTATTGTATGTGTTAATGCATCCATTTCACCGGTGCACCAGATACATTCTCAAAGAAATAGAGCGAGCAAACGATTAACTAGGACATCTGCTGCGAGAGACTGTTATGTGTCCCACAACTGGTAACACGTCAGTGCTCTTTTCTCCAAACGGCCCTTAAGCGCCAGTAGGAGGTCTCCTAAAGATGTGCCCCTCGAAGCACATTGCCGCTAAATTGCACACGTCGGCCGGGCCTAAATCCTTCATTCCTCTCGCACGGGAAAAATCAGCCATGTTCGCTCTGAGGAATAAACATGTAGAAAAGCCGACAACTCCAACAGATGTGAAAGTGTTCACCAGTTGAAAAAATGTTCATGTGTTTTTAAATATTCTAGAATTTTTGGAAAAGGTTCTTGAATTAAAAAACAATCATAGATAACGTTCACGAATGAATTAAATGTTCATGGTCATGGATATTTAAGAATTTTTTGTAAGTTTAAAAACTGTTCATGAATTAGAAAAAAAATTGACGAATATTTAAAAAGTATTCACAAATTTGAAATGTGCTCATGTGTTTTAAAAACCATCATTAATTTTAAAAGTATTCTAAATTATAAAATTTATTCACATTTAGAAAAATCATAATAAAATAAAACAAGTAAATTAACAAAAATCATTTGGAAAAACCAATGGGAAAGAGAATGGACCCGAGAAGTAAACCTGGAAAATCAACGTGCAAAACCGGGCCAAAAGACCGATGAAAAAGTTCGCCCAAACTGAGCCGGAACATGTAACGGGAGGGGTGCGCGTTTCTGACAGTTTGACCCACTGGACCGTTCCTTAGCACCAGTTTTTTCATAGCGGTGTTTCTGTGGTTTCTGCTCTTTACGGTTTTCCCGACGATTTTTTTTGCTGTTCCTATTTGTACCGCTGGTCTCCGGTTCCGTTTTTCTTCTGTTTTACATTTTTTTTATTTTAAACATGCAAACATTTTTAAGAAATTGTGCAATTTCGAAAAGTATTCACCCTTTTCCATAAAAGACCTTATTATTTTGAAAAGTAATCACCTATTTAAGAAATTTTTATGTAGTTTCAAAAAGAAGCCACATGTTTAAAAGCAGTTCGTACAATTTTTAAAAAGTGTCCTAGATATTTTATTTTGAAAAATGTTCATGTTATTGAGAAAAGTTTTCACCTATTTTAAAATAAATCAAGAAAAACATTGTTCACCGGATAAGAGCCCAATCGATAGAAAATCCACACAAAATCCGCTGGTATCCGGCTAGTGAGGTGTTGATAGCAAGACAAGTGTCAATGGTAGAGGCGATTTCAACGACGAATATGCGCACTCTGGTGGAAACACTTGATCTCTGATCAAGCTATGTCAACGTGCGCCTGCGTCATGCCCTTGTTGAAGGTGGTGGATCGAAACTTTGCTTTGTGGATGCAATTCTGAGATCAATCTTTGGTTGGATTCGTCATCATTAACACACGTGCGGTGATTCCTTCTTGAAAGCTTAGCCTAGAAGTTGTGCATTTTTTGTTTTATTTTTATCTTTTATCATAGGGTTAGTGACTATCTGGTTGAGTTACTGTCGCGAGGCATGCGGCCTCGTTTTCCCTTTCGGGCTAATGTTGTCCTGGATTCTGAATAATTTCAATAATATATGACCGTGTGCATCACTCGATGCAGAGGCAAGAGGTTATCCTCCTTTTCAAAGAAAAGATGTCAGCATGTATTTAGGTTTGTGTTTCATGGTGTTTGAGATGGACCGCGCCGCATTTGGCCTTCGTGATGCTATTAGGGACCCGACAAGCACTATTGGAGAGTACTCATTTCCGTTGGGAATAACTACCACCTAACGACCGAGATGCCACCTCTCGAGTACGACGTCGACGACTGCCATTCATGAAGTATAGCTACGTTTTCAGTGCACACCGCTGAATTGATAGTTAGGACGGCCCTTTGGTTTATGCCGCTTCAATTTGGACGAGTCTCCTTTTGTGAGGTGCGATACTAAAAAGTTACTAGGGTAATTCCCATTGCCCACTTTTGTGGATCATGCCATTTATGAAGAAGAACCACTAGGCATCAGACTACTGATGTTTAGCTTTCATCAGACTAGTGGTTGGCCGTTCGATCGAAAGCATGGTAGCCGTCCGATGTAAATTTAGGCCCGCGTGAGTTTTGGTGAGTCGCTTCGTTAATTTTCTGCTTCCATAATTGCCCACGCATGCATCGGACTACCTGTAAATAGCTTTTGGTGTGAGTAAATCGTGGGCTCCCGTAGATAGCTTCCATGTATGAAGCATGCATGGATCTCCACTAATTGTTGTTTCCATGTAACTGCTTCCCTAAATCACGTTGTGATCTACCATACCCTTCGCCCTCCATCTACGCCCATGCTTACTGCGTCGAGTTTTTCATTCTAGCAATGATAATTTGGTAGGATAATTGACTTGAAATATAATGGTTTGCTTCCAATGCAACAAATTATGTTTCCATGGATAGAAGAGTTTGCTTCCATAATAATAGAAACTTTAGTCGGTCTGTTTTTTCAAATGAAATTAACCTTTTGCTTTCCAAGCAGCAACCCTATGGTTTTTATGATATGAATATTTGCTTCATTTGCTACTGAAATTTGCTTCAGTTTAACATATATATTGTGCTAACGCAATGGTATATTTTGTTTCCAAAACCTCGCAATATTGTTCTGCCGAGTAGAGAATTACTTCAAATGAAATATTTAAAATGGACTCCTTCTAATCATGTATGCTTCTTAGATGTAATATTTGTTTCCATTATATAAGAACCATGCTTTAATGAGTGCCACATATGCTTCTTTTTTCTTCTGGCAGCTAATTTCTCTTTCCTAGCATTTTTGTTGCTTCCTACATAATTTAGTGAGGCTTCTCAAGTCATCATTTGGTGCTTCGGTGTCAGAAAGTAAAATAAACAAACTATGTTCCATTACTTTCATTTCCTGCTTCAATAGTAGACAAATATACATGCACATATTCATGTTATTTGCTTCCTATCTTTACTAATATTGCTTCAACAGTCAAGCATCATTGGTGCCAAGGAGGCCGTTGATCTGGTGGAGGAAGAAGACAGTGCGGCCTTCCATCGCACTACTTGCCCTGAGGACGACCGACGAAATCGCTGGTGAGACGACTAGGAGGGTCGTTGCTGCCTCCGCGGATGACAAGATGGAGTCGGAGCAGTCAAACACATGTCTGTTTGCCGGCTTGGTTCTCGTGGTTGTGGTTGACACTGGTATTGTTTCCCCGATCCAAATAGAGTGAAAGCATATATAGGATACATTGGAAGCATGGAATCTCTGAAGCAAACAAGTGATGCTATCGACTCATGGAGCATGACCAACTCCTTTTTGGTCATTGTTGAGTATCACCTGAGAAAACACGGAATGTGATGTGTTAGCATTTATGTATGCTGACTTAGGAAATGAAGCAATACACTAGAAATAACAATATATATTTGTTTATAGATGAAATAAAGAATGCTAGAAGCACCAAATATGATCACAGGATAATACGATGCATGACGCCGGCATTACTAAGCTTGCTGCCATGATGGCGATGCATCTGTTGGTGACTTTTGGCATGGAAGATTTTTTCTGGACGATCGTATCAAAAAGGGGCCAATTTAGAAGCACCCGTGTGTGATGCAATATAAAATGCAGTGGGTTCAATATTAGTCTTCAATGGAGGCATGGAAATTTGAAAAGTGGAAACCATAACAAATTTGCCGCCAATGTGTGTGTACATATGCTTGGATACTCTGTATACAATAAGAAGCATTGCAGGAAGCATTGGAAAAAGAAAATGAACAATTTGTCAAGTAGATTCTAAGCACGGAGAATTACTGAAACAAATGAATATTGAAAACAATACCAGGCCGCCAACATAAGAAACAATTATAATTAGGCTGCTGGATGAATTACACAGAAATATTCCATTACAAAAATTACAGAAGCCTAAATCTGGGACAATGCAAGAAGTGCACATACCTTTGATTTGGAGATGGGGAGCTCCAAATTGTGGCGTTTTGCAATCCTATACTCCGGTTGGCTGATGTACCTCCGGATGCAGCAGAATCAATCGATGGGAGAGCCTTGGCGACTGATAAAACTGGCCGATGGGAAGGATCGAAGGAGGATACGTGAGGCACTCGCTGCCGGCCGGGTGGTAGATGCGAGGGGGAACGAGCTGGTTGTGCGAGGCGGGTCGAGCTAGCCGGTGAGGTCGAGGTGCGAGGTCTTGTCGGTGGCCTGTGAGGTCGTATCATGATGTGGCGTTGTTGGCTGGTGGAGGCGAGAATCGACGGCGGCGGAGCATGGATCTGGCGAGCGCTCGCTGCCGGCGAGGCGAGGCAAGCGAGGTGGGAAGCAGAGCTCGGGCAGGGCAGGCACGAGGTGGGGAGCAGCAATTAATGCAGGGAGGGGCATCGAGAGATTAGGGGGAGGGGATTACGCGTCGCGAGAGGCTTGCTTCCTTTTTTTTCAATTTGAAGGAAATCTGGAGCGTCCAGTTTCTAATGAATCGACGGGCTTCGAGGGGTCTGACGCCGCCATCCCTTCAGACTATAGATATGAAGCGTTTACCTATGAAGAATGCCCGAAACTGAAACAATGAGGTGGACATTGAGTTCATCAACGACGTGCAAGGAGAGTATGATAAATTATTAACGAAGTTTATGGAAATATAGGTACAGTAATCAAGCACACGTTTAGCACATGAAGCACGAACCTGTGTGGCATGTTGAAATGTTGGCATTTTGTCTTTTAAAACTTAAGCGATGTGTGTGCCTACCTCGGTATTCATGTCTAACAATGGAGTGTCCGGAATAGACATGACATCGCCTATGCACCAGACGTGTTTGTCCCTTGGCCCACAACCGCCAATCTCACATGACAGGTGTGACATAATCCGATTATCTTGTCACACCATTTCACTAGGCGTCTTCAAATTTGTATGCGTTGTGCAACCACGTATGTCGGCTAACCGTGACAATCGACCATGTGAATTTGGCTCTCCAACAAATGTGCCTAGTAAAAAGGCGTTGTAAGAGAAGGAGTAAAGACGCCCACTCATTAGTCGTAACCGTTGAACTCAACATGCCCGGTGATTTGCCGAATTCATGTAAAGAGCCGACATGCGTAACAATTAGACGATTTTATGTAGGTTTCTCCCTTTGACTAGGCGTGGCACGCGGGTGCCACGTTGGCGGGGTGGTCATAAAAGTTCAAATGCATCAGCCGATAAGGTGCCTTCACACGTATTGTAGGCACCAGATAGTTAGGCGTGAATGGGAGAGATCATATTCCAAAATAAGTTTTTGGCATGGTCAATGTCCAAATTAAGTTTGTCAAAGGGTCATTTAGTACAAATAATACCTTGTTCGGACCATAGACTTGCCTCATTCCCTATTATCTGTGATACTAGGCAAATGTGCTGGGGAACGCAGTAATTTCAAAAAAAATCCTACGCACACGCAAGATCATGGTGATGCATAGCAACGAGAGGGGAGTGTGTAGTCCACGTACCCTCGTAGACTGTAAGTGAAAGCGTTATGACAACGCGGCTGATGTAGTCGTACGTCTTCACGATCCACCCGATCCTAGTACCGAAAATATGGCACCTCCGCGATCTGCACACGTTCGGCTCGGTGACGTCCCACGAACTCTCGATCCAGCTGAGTGTCGAGGGAGAGCTTCGTTAGCACGACGGCGTGATGACGGTGATGATGAAGCTACCGGCGCAGAGCTTCGCCTAAGCACTGCAAAGATATGACCGAGGTGGATTATGGTGGAGGGGGGCACCGCACACGGCTAAGAGATCAATGATCAACTTGTGTGTCTATGGGGTGCCCCCCTTCCCTGTATATAAAGGAGTGGAGGAGGGGGGAGGGCCGGCCCTCTATGGCGCGCCATGGAGGAGTCCTACTCCCACCGGGAGTAGGATTCCCCCTTCCCTAGTTGGACTAGGAGAGAAGGAAGGGGGAGAGAGGGAGGAAGGAAAGGGGGGCGCCGCCCCCCTTCCTAGTCCAATTCGGACCAGAAGGGGAGGGGGCGCGCGGCCTGCCCTAGCTGCCTCTCTCTCTCTCTCTCTCTCTCTCTCTCTCTCTCTCTCTCTCTCTCTCTCTCTCTCTCTCTCTCTCTCTCTCTCTCTCTCTCTCTCTCTCTCTCTCTCCACTAAAGCCCATTAGGGCCCATATACTTCCGGGGGGGTTCTGGTAACCCCGCGGTACTTCGGTATATGCCCGAACTCTCTCGAAACCTTTTCGATGTCCAAACATAGTCATCCAATATATCGATCTTTATGTCTCGACCATTTCGAGACTCCTCGTCATGTCCGTGATCATATCCGGGACTCCAAACTACCTTCGATACAACAAAACACATAAACTCATAATACCTATCGTCACCGAACGTTAAGCGTGCGGACCCTACGGGTTCGAGAACTATGTAGACATGACCGAGACTCATCTCCGGTCAATAACCAATAGCGGAACCTGGATGCTCATATTGGTTCCTACATATTCTACGAAGATCTTTAGCGGTCAAACCGCATAACAACATACGTTGTTCCCTTTGTCATCGGTATGATACTTGCCCGAGATTCGATCATCGGTATCTCAATACCTAGTTCAATCTTGTTACCGGCAAGTCTCTTTACTCGTTCCGTAATGCATCATCCCGCAACTAACTCATTATTCACATTGCTTGCAAGGCTTATAGTGATGTGCACTACCAAGAGGGCCCAGAGATACCTCTCCGACAATCGGAGTGACAAATCCTAATCTCGATCTATGCCAACTCAACAAACATCATCGGAGACACTTGTAGAGCACCTTTATAATCACCCAGTTACGTTGTGACGTTTGGTAGCACACAAAGTGTTCCTCCGGTATTCGGGAGTTGCATAATCTCATAGTCATAGGAACATGTATAAGTTATGAAGAAAGCAATAGGAACATACTAAATGATCAAGTGCTAAGCTAACGGAATGGGTCAAGTCAATCACATCATTCTCTAATGATGTGATCCCGTTAATCAAATGACAACTCATGTCTATGGCTAGGAAACTTAACCATCTTTGATTCAACGAGCTAGTCAAGTAGAGGCATACTAGTGACACTCTATTTGTCTATGTATTCACACATGTACTAAGTTTTCGGTTAATATAATTCTAGCATGAATAATAAACATTTATCATGATATAAGGAAATATAAATAACAACTTTATTATTGCCTCTAGGGCATATTTCCTTCAAAATGTCCCATGTGTTGCGGCGGGAATTCTTATGAAGCCAAGACTAAGCTAATCTCTGATTTGTGTAATTGGTACATGAAAGGTGCACAAAATATACGGAATAACCTTCACAAATATTTTTATTTTTAGAAATTTTAGAAAATGCATAAGGTCTTGCCACAAATTTCATTAACATGAGGTGCAAAAAAAAAAGGTTAACACCTACGCAAAAATGATGGAGTAAAACATGCGGACGGGTGATCCTGATAAGATACGTATAGACTCTGGAAAACATATAAAACAAGTCAAACTATTATTATTATTATTATTATTATTATTATTATTATTATTATTATTATTATTATTATTATTATTATTATTATTATTATTATTACTTTGTTTTTGTGATAAAATAAGTACAAATTATGCCATCACAAAAATAGAAAGTGTTGACATGACACATGGTGACTTACATTGGTCTACATGCCCAGATTAATTGGAGGTTTGATAAAAATAAAATCTACTATCCTTGGCATGGTCCGCCTACCCGAACAAAATAATAAGGAATCTGAATTTTTACCTAATATTAAAAGGAGGATTGTTTCTTCACTCTTTTGGTCCACATCAATGATTTTCGTACATCCATCCATTTTTTCGTACGTCGTCCCCATTTTTCTTTTCGTTGCACCTAAAAAGAAAATTGTGTCTTAGAAAAAAATTGCCTTACATGGGAATGGAATCGCACCCACATAGAACGATACAATACCCACCAACCAGCTCACCTAGCAGGGCTTTGTTTGAGAAAAAGAAGGACCGCTTGCTTTTATTTCGTACATGTATGAGTTTTTTAATAAAAAATAACTTGGAAGCCAGGCGGCTCGCTCATCCTCTTCCTCCTCATCGCCTCATCACTCCGCTGCCGCGGCGCCGCTCTCAAGCGCGGAATCCTCGTGGAGAACTACTCCAAAGTACTGAGCCATGGGAGTCCTGATCCAGATTCCACAGAGAATTCACCGCTATAAAAAGAAAGGCTCGACTGCAAATCGAGGTAAATTACTTCGCCGGAAGTTTACCCAAAGTTGCCTCTCCCGACTTCGCCGGAAAACAAGACTTCGTCCGACAAAATCTGCCCAATGTCGCCTCCCCTACTTCGCTAGAAGACTGCCCAATGTCGCCTCCTCAAACTTCGACTGAAAACAAGCCGACATCCGACAGTGTGTTAGAATAAATCCGAGGCATACCGTTGATCATCCGAGGACCAAGCAATCACACGAGGCACGACACCGAGATTTGTTAACGAGGTTCGGCGAACTCGCCTACATCCCCGGGGCATGACTACGGGCGCTCCTCCCCGTGACACCGTCGAGATACCGCACACCGGCCACCCGGGCGTCGGCACAAGCCGCCGGCTCCCCCTTACGAGCCTGTGCTATTATGTTGGCATAGGTTACATCGTGTGTCTACCCCCGCTATATAAGTGAGGCCTAGGATACAAGTGTCCTACTAGGACACGACTCCACATCCTATGTAAACACGATACAACTACAAGTCCAACTGTAACCTACATTGTACACTATATTCGACACAACTCTAACAAACTCCACCTTGGCGAATATTCTCCACCACCTTGAGTTCGTCCATGCGTCAAACTTCCATGTACATTGGACTTGAGTTTATCCCATGAACACCGCTGCTATTCCGAAGACTCCATGTGACTCCCCCTGCAACTTGTAGTCCCTTCTTTTCTTGACCAGAGCCAACATTCGAGCAAAATTAAGTTCTTTGTTACTCTAGTTTGTGCTCCCAACTTCCAGAGTATCCGTCCAACGCAATCACACACTGATCACTGATCTGCGTGAAAAATGAACAACTCACATATTGGGTATCACACATAAGAGTTACCTGAACTCAACATCACCGCTCCTTTCTTGACCGTCTGTCTGAAACTTGAAGGAATTTCACCATTGCTTGTAGTCAACCCGAGTCAAATTCGCAGTTGTCTCACCACATGTATGACCACCAAAGCCCTGGCCCGTCTCCATGCCCGTGCATACCGCACGCCTCGCCGCTATTACCGCGTCGAGCCTCCACTGTCCTGGTCGAGTCTCAAGGGTCGCGAACCCACACCACTCAACCTCCACTGCAGAGTACCACCGATCATCACCGACCGATGACGAGTTTCACGCTTCCATCAGACCACTGGGCTCCAGTCCGAATTACGTGTCCCTCGCTTTTTTCCACTTGCTGAATAGGCTTCGATTCCCTGGATCCTTATATATCGTAGCCCCTCAATCCAGCTCCACCTTCAACATGACTCCATGGTAGATGATCAGTCCACCCTCGCGCTCCGTCGACTTCAAGCTCCGTGTGTACACCACCTTGAATCAACCCCGCGCCATAGTCTTGTTGAAGCCACACAAGCCCTCGGGGCCTGCGACACGTGTTTCCACGCCCCAGAAGTCGGTCACCATCAACAGCACGCACATATGTCGTCGTCGCCGATCCCACCACCGTCTTCTGTACCAACCGACTCGCGTCGATCCGTCAAACCGTCCAAGTCTGACCTCAGCCGAACTTCCCCGACTGCATGACACCTTCCAGACTCCTCAAGCCGTCACCATGACCATCACCATCTGTACACATATGTGTACCAACAAAGAAAACCAAGGCAAAGTCCACATAGCCTTCCCGTGTCAACATATATGAAACCCGATTCATCACACGTCTGTAGCTGGACTTTACTTTCCTTTTCTTTTTTTTTTCATGGTAGCATCACGATCTGACTAAGTCCTTGTGCCATATTTTTTTTCCCAAACAAATCACTTGTCTTCAAGCTTAACCGCCTGTAGTCCTAGCACACCAAGCTCAAACAAATCGCTGACTGCCACCACGCCTTGGGCCTTGGCGTTGCAGCCCACTTGCCTGCGGCCCCTCAACTTGGGCCACACGCCCTTCAGCTGCTAGCCTACCGCGCCGCCTGCACACCGCTCCAGCATGATGGATGATCCGCCTCGCCTGCGTGCGTGTGCCACGCAACAGCTCTGCACCACCGTTATGCGCTAGGACCGATTCCGATCTGCTGTTGCTTGTCAAGACTCCACGGCTCTGCTTCTCAATCTGATTACTGCTCGAAGATAACACAACACGACAGGTCTGTCTGGATTGTAACTCGCCGATGATATTCATCCTGTATTACAATCGCTTCCCGCAGATTTATGTCGACGCTTCTTCTTCCTCTAGATCAACGATCCATAGTCTCTAAACAACCTAGCTCATGATACCACTTGTTAGAATAAATCCGAGGCATACCGTTGATCATCCGAGGACCAAGCAATCACACGAGGCACGACACCGAGATTTGTTAACGAGGTTCGGCGAACTCGCCTACATCCCCGGGGCATGACTACGGGCGCTCCTCCCCGTGACACCGTCGAGATACCGCACACCGGCCACCCGGGCGCCGGCACAAGCCGCCGGCTCCCCCTTGCGAGCCTGTGCTATTATGTTGGCATAGGTTACATCGTGTGTCTACACCCGCTATATAAGAGAGGCCTAGGATACAAGTGTCCTACTAGGACACGACTCCACATCCTATGTAAACACGATACAACTACAAGTCCAACTGTAACCTACATTGTACACTATATTCGACACAACTCTAACACAGTGCTCCACACTTCGCCAGAATTTCGTAGTCTTCTCTAGCAACCAACAGTTTACTGAAATCAACAGTACTGTTGAGAGAGTCGTTGCTGAAAGTAACCAAGAGTCCATTGGTTGCAAATTGATTTTTCCTGCAATGGTTGCTAAATCCCAGAGGGCCTACAATGTTAACTATTGCAATTTTCTTCTACCAAGCATGGATCTGCTCCTTTAGTAGCTATCTTCAATTTGCAACCGAGTTTACTTATGGTTATATGATTTGTAGTAAAAGTGGCGTCGTCTATTTGTCTATGTAGATACAATATACCACTATATAGTGTGCGAATAGCTTCAAATATTGGTCGTTGGATATGCCCATCCAACGGTCAAGAGAAGGCAAATCCGAGCATTATCATTCGTTGGATATAGTTTTCAGCTCATAGGATTCTGCCACGTGGCCTTCTAATTGAACCCTGAACTCAACCATCTCATGTGTTCTAGAAGCATCTATTCACATGCTTACTTGATACTCAAATAAAAAGGGACTAGATCAATCTGGATTCTATAGAGGTAAGAACCAAGTTGGATCTTGTCCGATACAATTCTAGAAAACATAATGCATATTGAAATGTACTTTCCCATGCTTTTTATATATATTTAAATGACATGCAAAGCACGTACAATTTACTAGTAGATACAATGGAAGAAAAATCTGGAGGAAAAATCTTAAGGCATGTGGCAATCCACCGATTTGTGTTCTATTCCGTTCTCGCTGGCAAGTTTCATTGAGAGAGATGATTAAATCGATCTAGCTAGCTCAGGTCCACACGGCTGGCACGAAAATTAATCAATCAACAAAATCCATGCTTGGATTTGGGTCAACATTGGAATGTTTATCTTTGATTTTTGTAGTCCGTGGCTGAACAATGCATCTCCTCCTGTCGGTCGTGCTGCTCTCTTCTCTCTGGCATCTTATCTCTTATTTTTTGTTGTTCTGCATGTGCGGGTGTTTGAGGCAGGAAGGGTGATTAGAATCGATAAGGAGTAGCAAGAACCAGCAATCATTGCTGCTTATAGGGATGCCTCTCTCTCTCATACATGATTTTGCACCTGCCAAAGTACTAACAATTCATACATGTTATTCCAAATCAGGTGCGCCCTTTCTAGGAGCTTTTGCCCACAACCAGTTTGTTCTTATGCGTATGAGGGATCAAAATACATTTTAGTTTTCTGGTCATAACTCTTACTATACGAGGATGCTTAGCTCGTGGACCCAGTGGAGGTCGCCCGCATCCCAGATCATCTCATTGGTGGCCCAAGTTTATGCTTTTGTTTATGCCTATACGATAGCACCCAAGGGAGCAGCTTATGGCGCTGGAATTTTGATAGTCTCTCTTTTCCAGACTTACTCTCCTGTGATCATTCACAATCTTGGTTGTACAAGATGAATTTGTTCCTGTGCGTGATAATGCATGCTTACTTTATTTGTTAACACACTACATGTTGTCTTTATAAACCAAGAGTCTTGTGTGTATGCTGTATGAAAACACTGTATTAGTGTCTCGATCTAATTTATTTAACCACACATACCATCCATGGATTGGAGAGAGAGTGAGAGGCCCAAGATAATCGTTGGGGAACGTAGTAATAATTCAAAAAAATTCCTACGTGTCACCAAGATCAATCTAGGAGATGCTAGCAATGAGAGAAAGGGAGAGCATCTTCATACCCTTGAAGATCGCTAAGCGGAAGCGTTACAATAACGCGGTTGATGGAGTCGTACTCGTGGCGATTCAAATCACGAAAGATCCGCTCCAAGCGCCGAATGGACGGCACCTCCGCGTTCAACACATATACAGCCCGGGGACGTCTCCTCCTTCTTGATCCAACAAGGGGAGAGGAGAAGTTGAGGGAGAACTCCGGCAGCACGACGGTGCTACCTCTTGAGTATGCGTTGGTTTTTCCTTGAAGAGGAAAGGGTGATGCAGCAAAATAGCGTAAGTATTTCCCTCAGTTTTTGAGAACCAAGGTATTAATCCAGTAGGAGATTACACGCAAGTCGCCTTGTACCTACACAAACAAATAAGAACTGTGCAACCAACGCGATAAAAGGGGTTGTCAATCCCTTCACGGCCACTTGCAAAAGTGAGATCTGATAGAGATAATAAGATAAATATTTTTGGTATTTTTATGATATATATTGGAAAGTAAAGATTGCAAAATAGATCGGAAACTTATATGATGGAAAATAGACCCGGGGGCCATAGGTTTCACTAGTGGCTTCTCTCAAGATAGCATAATCTATGGTGGGTGAACAAATTACTGTAGAGCAATTGGTAGGAAAGTGCATAGTTATGAGAATATCTAGGCATGATCATGTATATAGGCATTACGTCCGCAACAAGTAGACCGAAACGATTCTGCATCTACTACTATTACTCCACACATCGACCTCTATCCAGCATGCATCTAGAGTATTAAGTTCATAAGAACAATGTAACGCATTAGGCAAGATGACATGATGTAGAGGGATAAACTCAAGCAAAATGATATAAACCCCATCTTTTTATCCTCGATGGCAACAATACAATACATGCCTTGCTGCCCCTGCTGTCACTGGGAAAGGACACCGCAAGATTGAACCCAAAGTTAAGCACTTCTCCCATTGCAAGAAAGATCAATCTAGTAGGCCAAACCAAACTGATAATTTGAAGAGACTTGCAAAGATAACAAATCATACATATAAGAAATTCAGAGAAGAACCAAATATTGTTCATAGATAATCTTTATCGTAAACCCACAATTCATCGGATCTCGACAAACACACCGCAAAAAGAATTACATCAAATAGATCTCCAAGAGAATCGAGGAGAACTTTGTATTGAGATCCAAAGAGAGAGAAGAAGCCATCTAGATAATAACTATGGACCCGAAGGTCTGTGGTAAACTACTCACACATCATCGGAGAGGCTATGGTGTTGATGTAGAAGCCCTCTGTGATTGATTCCCCCTCCGGCGGAGCGCCGGAAAAGGCCCCAAGATGGGATCTCACGGGTACAGAAGATTGCGGCGGTGAAAATAGGGTTTCGTGGTGCTCTTGGATGTTTTCAGGGTTGAGTATATATAGGCGAAAGAAGTAGGTCGGTGGAGCCACGAGGGGCCCACAAGGGTGGGGGCGCGCCTACCCCCCTGGGCGTGCCTCCCTGCCTCGTGGACGCCTTGTTGCTTCCTTGATGTCCACTCCAAGTCTTCTGGATTGCGTTTGTTCCAAAAATAAATCTCCCGAAGGTTTCATTCCGTTTGGACTCCGTTTGATATTCCTTTTCTGCGAAACACTGAAATAGGTAAAAAAAACAACAATTTGCACTGGGCCTCCGGTTAGTAGGTTAGTCCCAAAAATAATATAAAAGTGCATAATAAGCCCATTAAACATCCAAAACAGATAATATAATAGCATGGAACAATAAAAAATTATAGATACCTTGGAGACGTATCAAGCATCCCCAAGCTTAATTCCTGCTCATCCTCGAGTAGGTAAATGATAAAAATAGAATTTTTGATGTGAAATGCTACCTAGCATAATTCTCAATGTAATTTTCTTTATTGTGGCATGAATGTTCAGATCCGAAAGATTCAAAATAAAAGTTTAATATTGACATAAAAACAATAATACTTCAAGCATACTAACCAAGCAATCATGTCTTCTCAAAATAACATGGCCAAAGAAAGTTATCCCTACAAAATCATATAGTCTGGCTATGCTCTATCTTCATCACACAAAATATTTAAATCATGCACAACCCCGATGACAAGCCAAGCAATTGTTTCATACTTTTGATGTTCTCAAACTTTTTCAATCTTCATGCAATACATGAGCGTGAGCCATGGACATTGCACTATATGCGGAATAGAATGGTGGTTGTGGAGAAGACAAAAAAGAGGAAGATAGTCTCACACCAACTAGGCGTATTAACGGGCTATGGAGATGCCCATGAATAGATATCAATGTGAGTGAGTAGGGATTGCCATGCAACGGATGCACTAGAGCTATAAGTGTATGGAAGCTCAACAAAAGAAACTAAATGGGTGTGCATCCAACTCGCTTGCTTACGAAGACCTAGGGCAATTTGAGGAAGCCCATCATTGGAATATACAAGCCAAGTTCTATAATGTAAAAGTCCCACTAGTATATAAAAGTGACAACATAGGAGACTCTCTATAATGAAGATCATGGTGCTACTTTGAAGCACAAGTGTGGTAAAAGGATAGTAACATTGTCCCTTCTCTCTTTTTCTCTCATTTTTTATTTGGGCATTTTCTCTTTTTTTATGGCCTCCTTTTTTCCTTTTTTTTTCGTCCGGAGTCTCATCCCGACTTGTGGGGGAATCATAGTCTCCATCATCCTTTCCTCACATGGGACAATGCTCTAATAATGATGATCATCACACTTTTATTTACTTACAACTCAATACTTAGAACAAAATATGACTCTATGTGAATTCCTCCGGCGGTGTACCGGGATGTGCAATGAATCAAGAGTGACATGTATGAAATAATTATGAAGGTGGCTTTGCCACAAATAAGATGTCAACTACATGAGCATGCAAAGCAATATGACAATGATGGAGTGTGTCATAATAAACGGAACGGTGGAAAGTTGCATGGCAATATATCTCGGAATGGCTATGGAAATGCCATAATAGGTAGGTATGGTGGATGTTCTGAGGAAGGTATATGGTGTGTGTATGATACCGGCGAAAGGTGCACGGTATTTAGAGAGGCTAGCAATGGTGGAAGAGTGAGAGTGCGTATAATCCATGGACTCAACATTAGTCATAAAGAACTCACATAATTATTGCAAAAATCTATTAGTTATCGAAACGAAGTACTACGCACATGCTCCTAGGGGGGATAGATTGGTAGAAAAAGACCATCGCTCGTCCCGACCGCCACTCATAAGGAAGACAATCAATAAATAAATCATACTCCGACTTCATCACATAACGGTTCACCATACGTGCATGCTACGGGAATCGCAAACTTTAAAATAAGTATTTATAAAATTCACAACTACTCAACTAGCATGAATCTAATATCACCATCTTCATATCTCAAAACAATCATCAAGTATCAAACTTCTCATAGTATCCAATGCACTTTATATGATAGTTTTTATTATACCTATCTTGGATGCTGATCACATTAGGACTATTTCCTTTTTTAACCAAAGCAAATTACCATGCTGTTCTAAAATACTCTCAAAATAATATAAGTGAAGCATGAGAGATCAATAATTTCTATAAAATAAAACCACCACCGTGCTCTAAAAGATATAAGTGAAGTACTAGAGCAAAATTATCTAGCTCAAAAGATATAAGTGAAGAACATAGAGTATTCTAATAAATTCGGATTCATGTGTGTCTCTCCAAAAGGTGTGTACATCAAAGATGATTGTGGTAAACTAAAAAGCAAAGAATCAAATCATACAAGACGCTCCAAGCAAAACACATATCATGTGATGAATAAAAATATAGCCTCAAGTAAAGTTACCGATAGACAAAGACGAAAGAGGGGATGCCTTCCGGGGCATCCCCGAGCTTAGGCTTTTGGGTTGTCCTTGAATTTTACCTTGGGGTGCCTAAGGCATCCCCAAGCTTAGGCTCTTGCCACTCCTTGTTCCAAAATCCATCAAATCTTTACCCAAAAACTTGAAAACTTCACAACACAAAACTCAATAGAAAATCCCATGAGCTCCGTTAGCGAAATAAAACAAACCACCACTTTAAGGTACTGTAATAAAATTATTATTTATTTATATTGGTGCTAAACCTACTGTATTCCAACTTCTCTATGGTTCATAACCCCCGATACTAGCCATAGATTCATCAAAATAAGCAAACAACACACGAAAAACAGAATCTGTCAGAAACAGAACAGCCTGTAGTAATTTGTATCAAACGCAAACTTATGTAACTCAGAAAAACCTACCAAAATAGGAAGACCAAGATAATTTGATTATTGATCTACTGCAGTTGGAATCAATATTTTATCACTTTCTGGTGATTTTAAACAATTGTTTTTGTGAGCAGAAAGTTTCTGACTTTTTCAGCAAGATCAAATAATTGTTATCCAAGAAGATCCTATAGGTTTTACTTGGCACAAACACTAATTAAAACATAAAACCACATCTAACCAGAGGATAGATAAAATATTGATTACTAAATAGGAACAAAAAGCAAGGAATAAAAATAAAATTGGGTTGCCTCCCAACAAGCGCTATCGTTTAACGCCCCTAGCTAGGCATAAAACAAGAATAGATCTAAGTATTATCATCTTTGGTATGCAATCCATAAGTGGCTCCCATAATAGATTAATAAGGTAATTTAATTTTCTTCCTAGGAAAGTGTTCCATACCTTCCTTAATGGGAATTGGAATCTAATATTCCCTTCCTTCATATCAATAATTGCACCAATCGTTCTAAGGAAAGGTCTACCAAGAATGATATGACATGTAGGATTGCAATCTATATCAAGAACAATAAAATCTACGGGCACATAATTCCTATTTGCAACAATAAGAACATAATCAATCCTTCCCATAGGTTTCTTAATGGTGGAATCCGCAAGATGCAAGTTTAAAGAACAATAATCAAATTAATGGAAACCCAACACATCACACAAAGTTTTTGGAATCGTGGAAACACTAGCACCCAAATCACACAAATAATAGCATTCATGATCTTTAATCTTAATTTTAATAGTAGGTTCCCACTAATCATAAAGTTTTCTAGGGATATAAACTTCTAATTCAAGTTTTTCTTCATAAGATTGCATTAAAGCATCAACGATATGTTTGATAAAAGCTTTATTTTGACTATAAGCATGAGGAGAATTTAACATGGATTGCAACAAGAAAATACAATCTATGAAATAGCAATTATCATAATTAAATTCCTTGAAATCCCACTTTTACCAATTTTTGCATCAATATCTAAAAACTCCGAATCATTGGGATGCCTTTTAACTAAAGTTGAGTCATCTCCAGTCCCATCATTATCAAGATTCATATTGGAAAACAAAGATTTAATATGAGATACATCAATTACTTTTAGATCTACATCATTATTATTGTGAAAATTAGAAGAACACGCTTTCATAAAAGCAATCTTTTTTAGCACGCATCCTAGCGGTTCTTTCTTTGCACTCATCAATGGAAATTCTCATGGCTTTTAAGGACTCATTGATATCATGCTTAGGTGTAATAGATCTAATTTTCAAAGAATCAACATCAAGAGAAATTCTATCCATGTTCCTAGCCAATTCATCAACTTTAAGCAATTTTTCTTCAAGCAAAGCCTTGAAATTCTTTTGTGAATTCATAAATTCTTTAATACTAGTCTCAATATCAGAGGGCATCTTAATAAAATGTCCATAGGAGTTGTTGTAGGAATTACCATAATTATTAGAGGAATTACTAGGGAACGACCTAGAATTAAAGTTTCCTCTTTACGCGTTGTTATCAAAATTGTTCCTGCCAACAAAATTCACATCCATAGATTCATTATTATTCTCAATCAAAGTGGACAAAGGCATATCATTAGGATCTGAAGAAACACTCTTATTAGCAAACAATTTCATAAGTTCATCCATCTTTCCACTCAAAACATTAATCTCTTCAATCACATGAACCCTTTTACTAGTAGATCTTTCGGTGTGCCATTGAGAATAATTAACCATAATATTATCTAGGAGTTTAGTAGCTTATCCTAAAGTAATTTACGTAAAGGTGCCTCCCGCGGCCGAATCTAAAAGATTTCTAGAAGAAAAATTCAATCCAGCATAATTTTTTTGTATAATCATCCATAAATTCAAACCATGTGTAGGGCAATTACGTATCATTAATTTCATCCTCTCCCAAGCTTGTGCAACATGCTCATGATCAAGTTGCTTAAAATTCATGATATCGTTTCTAAGAGAGATGATCTTAACGGGAGGAAAATACTTAGAGATAAAAGCATCTTTGCACTTATTCCATGAATCAACAAAGAAGAGAACCAAGTTTTAGCACGATCTCTAAGCGAAAATGGAAATAGCTTCAATTTGAAAATATCATTATCCACATCTTTCTTCTTTTGCAATCACACAAATCAACAAAGTTGTTTAGATGAGTAGCGGCATCTTCACTAGGAAGGCCAGAGAATTGATTTTTCATGACAAGATTCAACAAAGCAGCATTAATTTCACAAGATTCAGCATCGGTAATTGAAGCAATCGGAGTGCTAAGAAAATCATTGTTGTTGGTATTGGAAAATTCACATAATTTAGTATTGTCTTGAGCCATTGTGATAAGTAATCGATCCAACACACAAGCAAACAAGAATCAAGCAAAAAGAGACGAACGGAAAAAGGGCAAATAAAACGGCAAGGGTGAAGTGAGGGAGAGGAAAACGAGAGGCAAATGGAAAATAATGTAATGCGAGGGATAAGATTTTGTGATGGGTACTTGGTATGTCTTGACTTGTGCGTAGATCTCCCCAGCAACGATGCCAGAAATTGCTAGTTGCTAAGAGATCAAATCTTGACTTAACTTTGCGTAAGCCTCCCCGGCAACGGCGCCATAAATCCTTCTTGCTACCTCTTGAGCATGTGTCGGTTTTCCCTTGAAGAGGAAAGTGTGATGCAACAAAGTAGCGTAAGTATTTCCCTCAGTTTTTGAGAAGCAAGGTATCAATCCAGTAGGAGGTTACACGCAAGTCGCCTTGCACCTACACAAACAAATAAGAACCTTGCAACCAACGCGATAAAGGGGTTGTCAATCCCTTCACGGCCATTTGCAAAAGTGAGACCTGATAGAGATAATAAGATAAATATTTTTAGTATCTTTATGATATAGATTGGCAAGTAAAGATTGCAAAATAGATCAGAAACTTATATGATGGAAAATAGACCCGGGGGCCATAGGTTTCACTAGTGGCTTCTCTTAAGATAGCATAATCTACGGTGGGTGAATAAATTACTGTCGAGCAATTGATAGAAAAGCGCATAGTTATGAGAATATCTAGGCATGATCATGTATATAGGCATCACGTCCGCAACAAGTAGACCGAAATGATTATGCATCTACTACTATTACTCCACACATCGACCGCTATCCAGCATGCATCTAGAGTATTAAGTTCAGAAGAACAGAGTAACGCATTAGGCAAGATGACATGATGTAGAGGGATAAACTCAAGCAATATGATATAAACCCCATCTTGTTATCCTCGATGGCAACAATACAATGCGTGCCTTGCTGCCCCTACTGTCACTGGGAAAGGACACCGCAAGATTGAACCCAAAGCTAAGCACTTCTCCCATTGCAAGAAAGATCAATCTAATAGGCCAAACCAAACTGATAATTTGAATAGACTTGCAAAGATAAAAAAATCATACATATAAGAATTCAGAGAAGAACCAAATATTGTTCATAGATAATCTTGATAATAAACCCACAATTCATCTGTCATGCCCAATATGCAACCCTATCCTAAAGGAACTCGAAGGTCCCACCAAGGATAGAAGCGCATCTTGAAGACGCTTTTGCAAGGTGGATATCATTACATCAACATTACATAATAGTGGGGATACAACCAAGGCATACAAATGCCGCAAGAACACATCAATACATCATACACCAGATCAATATCCGACTACGGATGAAACATAATGAAACTCAAACAATATCCACCTGCTATCCCAGCTGCCGACCTGGAACCTATCCCCTGGTCGAAGAAGCAGAAGAAGAACTCCAAAACAAGTAAACATCGCTCTCGCATCATGAGCATCGCATAACCTGTACCTGCAACTGTTGTTGTAGTAAACTGTGAGCCACGAGGACTCAGCAGTCCCATTACCATGGGTATCAAGACCAGCAAACCTTAAAGGGCAAGGAAGGGGTAAAATGGTGAGGTTGCAGCAGCGACTAAGCATGTATGGTGGCTAACTTAAGAAACAAGAGCGAGAAGAGGAGCTTAGCAAGCGGTCGTCAACTAGTAATGATCAAGAAGTGATCCTGAACACCTACTTACGTCAAACATAACCCAAACACCGTGTTCTCCTCTCGAACAACCCAAAAAAGAGACACTCACGGTTACACACACGGTTGGTGTATTTTAGAAGAGTTTACTTCAAGTTCACTACAACCGAATATTAACAAATTCCCATCTTCCACATAACCGCGGGCACGGCTTTCGAAAGTTCAAACCCTGCAGGGGTGTCCCAACTTAGCCCATGATAAGCTCTCGCGATCAACGAAGGATATTCCTTCTCCCGGGAAGACCCGATCAGTCTCGGAATCCCGGTTACAAGACAATTCGACAATGGTAAAACAAGACCAGCAAGACCGCCCGATGCGCCGACATCCCGATAGGAGCTGCACATATCTCGTTCTCAGGGCAACACCGGATAAGCTAAGCGTATAGGTACCAACATAACCCAAGTTGCCAAGGGACGGTCCCGCACGGTGCTCTAGTTTGGACCAACACTTAGACAAGCATTGGCCCGGGGGGCTAAATAAAGATGACCCTCGAGAGGGCGACTCCCAAGGGAAAAGTAGGAGGTGGTGAGGCAAATGGTAAAACCAAGGTTGGGCCTTGCTGGGGGAGTTTTATTCAAAGCGAACTGTCAAGGGGGTCCCATAAATCACCCAACCGCGTTAGGGACGCAAAATCCGGGAACATAATACCGATATGACGGAAACTAGGGCGGCAAGAGTGGAACAAAACACCAGGCATAAGGCCGAGCCTTCCACCGTTTACCAAGTATATAGATGCATTAATAATATAAGAGATATTGTGATATCCCGACATAAACATAATCCAACATGGAGCAATCTTCATCTTCACCGCAACTAGCAACGCTATAAGAGGGCTGAGCAAAAAAAAGATAATATAGCCAAACAACGGTTTGCTAGGAAGGGTGACAAAGGTTAGAGGTTCATGGCAGTTTGGGAGGCTTGATAAGCAAGTGGTAGGTAACGCGGCATAGCGATAGAGCGAAGCAACTAGCATAGCAATGATAGTAATGAGATCCAAGGTGACGGTCATCTTGCCTGAAATCCCGCTAGGAAGAAGAACGAGTCCATGAAGAAGATGATCCAACGTAGTCGAACGGATCCTCACAATCGCAACGTTACCGGAACTATCAAGAAGAAGCAATACCGGAAAGAAGCAAACAACATAGTAAACAACCATCACATAATCATGGCATGATGCACAATCAAATATGATGCATGTCCGGTTTAATGAGGCATGGCATGGCAAAGTGCAACAGCCGATACTACAAGTTAAGTGGAGTTGCATATTGACAAAACCCCACATTGACATATTTATTTTAATCTCGTTTAAGCTACCAAACAATATTAAATTTTGTTAAACATGGCAAGAGGTGAAGCATAATTAAGCTACCTATCTAGGCAAGTTTAAATGAGGCCGGCACAACAAACAACAATTCCGGAAAATCCCCATATGCATATTTCAAATTTGGTACTGTTCTGCCTAACCCATATTTAGAGTTGTTAAACAGGAAAATAAAGTGCACCATGTTAAACTAGGCATTTTTCCACCCCATTTACATATAAAGTTTATTTAAAATGGAGCTATGGTTATTTAGTTATGAAATAAATCATTTTAACATGGCATTTATGCAAATTAAAGCAAACATCAAGTTAAACATTTTAAACATGGATGAAAAATTGCAGATTATGAAAGTACAAGAAAACTGAGCATTTTACATATATGACATGATCTATTTGGATGCATGGATATTTAGTTATTAACAATGCAAAACAGGGGCATTTTCCGTAAATAAGAATGCATTAGAAAATGCTAAAGTACACATGCTGGGAAAAAATGCACGGCCCAGAAGCATTAGAGTGCAGCGGCCCAGAAGTGGAATAGGCCCAACCGGCTATGGGTGTGTGTGCTCGAATTAAAACAGAGAAGCAGGGACTAAAATGAATTGGGAGAACAAGGGATCGAACCCTGAACCTCCTGGATAGAGGAGCAGAGCGCTGACCAGTGCGATGCTGCTGCATGATTGTGCATAACAAGGGCGTGGCTAAACTTGAACCTAATCAAAGGCCAGGCCTTCTTCTTCGTGGATCACAGAGGAACTGGGTGACGACACCGGCACTGTGTTTTGATGTTCGATTTGAGCTTTTTTTTGCCCTAGGCCGAGATGGCCGAATTACGGCTGTTTTCAAAATTTTCGGCTGAAATTGGACAAAATTTTGACTGCAATTTGACTTAAATTCAACCAAAATTTGACCAATTTCGGCCTAAAGATACTTTCCGCCCCACGCCGAGATGGCCGAAATCCGTTTTTTTCGGCCGAAAATCAAAACAGTGCGCCGGCGAGCAAGACGGCGACCGTCGCGATCACAGGCTGAAGGTGGGGGTGTGGAAATAGGTGAGTGTAGCAGCTATGGGGCGCACATGTGCTTGGGCTCGCTAGGGAGGGATGCGCGTGAGCTCGATGTGGATGCCGAGGGGAACCGAATCCGACGGGCGGCGCCTTGATCTAAAGAAGAGGACTGCCATGGCGTCCTGCTCGAAGGGCACAGAGAGCAGAGAGAGACGTGAGCTTCAGAAAAACAGAGGACCAGAGGCAAGAGAGGGAGGGTCGGCCGGAGATGGTGACCGGACCTGGAGTCAAGGCGGCGAAGCATCTGCAAGGTGGGGCAGTGGCCATCTGCTCGACGTGGTCCCGTGGACGCTCGGGCCTTGGGGCTTTCCGATGCCATGTCGCCGGGTTCCTGTAAGAGACAGAGGGGGAGCTGGGAGACCGAGAGAGAAAAACGACAGGAGGAGGAGAACGACGGGAGGGAGAGGGTCGAGTCTGGCCCTGGTCGACGGGGAAGACGGGGCGCAGTCCAGGTGGCTGAGTGCACCGGCGGCGACGAACTGCAGAAGGGTCGGCGAGGTTGTTGTAGGGCCGGAGGAGCTGAGGCCGGTGCCTCACGGGTTGTGCGGGGACGAGCTGTCGGGGTACTCTCCCGCTCAGGATCGAGCGAGGAGGGTTGCGGGCGCTAGGGAGCTGTCGTGCTGCTGGATTGAGGCGAGGTTGGGCATGGAGGAGCTCCTCTCCTCCAGATCGAACAGGCGGGGCGCTAGTTGAGCCATTGGGGAAAATGATGGAGGTAGGTGGTTGGATGGGTCGGGAGGGGATCCCGATGTGGAGAGGACAAGGGGGGTGGCGGCGCGATGGAATGGGAAGGATGGGACAGGATCCTAGATCCTAGGGTTGGACATATATATATATATATATATATATATATATATATAGCAAGTGGTTTAGATTAGGGGTATCTAGTCCCTCCGATCGAAATCAAACGGCCGAGAATAAATAGGTTAGGTAGCCCAAATAAAACAACGAAGATATTTTACGGATGTTAGGGGATGATCTGAATCCAACAGTGATGACTAAGCGGTTCGGGTTCGGGGCAAGTTTCGGACGCACACGAGGGGTCTGAGAGAGGTCAACGAGGACAAGGGCCTGACAAAATGACAACGGAGGCAAAGAGAGAAAGGGCAACTGCGAACGGCTACGAGTTTTATGAAAACACGTAGATGCAATGCGCATGATGCTATGAGATGAGATGCATAAATGAACACAATGCAAAACAAAAGACAAAACCCAACCACGGAGGAAATAACATATCACATTGCCGGAAATGGCAAGAGTTGGAGTTACAATTATGGAAAGTTACATCCGGGGTGTTACAACACTCCACCACTACAAGAGGATCTCGTCCCGAGATCTTAGGGCCGAGACGGAAGGGAAAAGGGATGGGGTGAAGTAAGAATGCAAGAGAGAAGATGAACAAAGTCGAGAGCAGTCGGGTAGAAAAGAGGGACGGCGAATATGATGAGAATCAAAAGCTCATGGAATAAGACAGACTCTGAAAGCACTCCGGTTAGAACAAGCTAGTAAAAAGGAATAATAACGAAGGAATTTATGCAGCACTCCGGCTGAACAAGGGAAAGAATAGAACATGAACTTAAGAAGATGGAATGATACTTGACGAAAGGAATACCACAATGCCTCCGGAAGGATTGGAAGAGTTGAAAGAAAAGAACGGAGAAAAGCAACCTTGCGAAGAAAAGATTGAAGGAAATTGTTGAGAAAATCAACAACAAAGAATTGCTTGTTGTGGACTTATAGATAACATCTCAAAATTATGAGGTGATCTCTGACCACAAACAGAAAAGATTGAATAGCTGAGAAGAACGAAGAAATGCAAAACTCCATTTCAAAAGACTAGAGAATTAATTGCACTTCGAGAGGCAAGAAGGAAAGATACTTGAGCTCCTCCAACAAGAATCTTGATGAACACTTGAAAAATGAATTAAATCATGACGAGCCACCATGAAAAGCTCCGGTAACAAAAGGACGATGAGATAGGACTGAAGGATGAAAGAGATAAGATTAGAGCGTTGCGATGATTTAGATGGGGCTTCGCGTCGAGACAAGCGAGCAGCTTGGAACTCCGGAAAAGAAAAGACGAGCAACTTAGAACCGAGAAATTATTCAACATGAATAATCTCCAAAGAAAAAATTAATCAACTTGACCACGATGAAATGAGAATAAGAATTATGTTATGCTTATCCTCCATCAATTATATTGATGCGAAGCAATGGATCGCATACCACTTATCCACATTGGGAAAAGATTAAGGGGAGAAATAGCGCCAATTTTGGGAAGGTCTTCATGATCCACCGGTAGGATTGGAAAGAATGAATGAATTTATATGGTAAGAACGAAAAATAATATTCAACGAACCACCGTAATAAATGAAACGAATGACGAAAAGAGAATGAATCACCGGGAAGAATTAGAAAAGCACGAAGATACTTGAGGGAATTTAGAGAGAAGAGAACGAATCACCGGAAAGAATTTAGAAAAAGAACGAAGGGGCATGGGTATAGAATAATTGAAGAACAAATTTGAAAGCTTAGAACGAAGAAATATTCCGAAAAGATGACCTCTGGATGATCGAGAGAGAGGGCAACTCCTGAAATACTCCGGATGGGTAAGAAAAGAATCTCTGACAAACGAAATAATTTGAGAGGATAACATGAAGCTAGCACCACGAATCTCCGGGGAAACGGACAAGATTTAAGATAAATTCTTCCTCGGTCTTCAAACATTGAGAAGGACGACGAGAAACACCTTGCAGAATTTGTTGAAACACTTCGGAAGAATGAAAAGCGAAGAGGTTGAGCCAACAATGAAAATGATTTGAAATCGATCTTGGAAAAGCATCTGACTGATGAAATTCATACTTACATCATACTTCGAAAAGAATTTAAGAATAGCTCCGGAAAATCAGAAGAGTCAGGTAAGATCCTGGGAAAGACCTGTGGGTTAGGGCCCACTGAAAAGAAACACCGTTGGAAAGGATTGTAGAAGAGATGATGCACCGAAACAACTCAAAGACTTGAATGAGGTGACAACCTCGAAATAGTTGAATGCAATCACGAATCTTCTAAGATGTCTTCATCACTCTAGAATGATAGAATGGCGAGAGTATAACAAGCAAAGGGAAATATTTGAGCTGAGGGAAAGAATACGATCATCAACGAAAAACTTGAATTTGGATCCACCGGAAAGAAAATGCGACGAACAATGATGAACTAGACGAGACTTCACCGGTTGAGACCATTGAGAAAAGACTGAAGATACTCCGCACGAATGAAATTGATGCTCGAATAGGGGCTCAGACTCCGGAATAAAAAGGGTGGGAGGGCGGAAAAACAAAGGCAACTTCGAACGGGGAACCGATGAATAACTTGAAGAGAAAAACAACGGTTGAAATGATTGAGGAGAGAAAGCAAAGGCTACGCACGAGTAGTATGGATACTCGTTTCCGGACTCCGGTTCAGAGAAGAAGAAGGGTCGGCGGGTGGGAAAAAAGAAAGACAACTGAGGATTGAACTTGGCAAAGATGAAGAGGCTCGAGTCAACTTGACCAGAAATGCACCGGATGAAAAGAGCTGAGAACCAACGATCGGAAAACCAACTGCGAGAACCTAAAGAAAAAAAAATTGAAAGGGAAGAGGAGTAATTCAAAACACCTGACGTCAAGATTCCTCACCAGAGCGACGAAGAGGCTGAGGAGTAAAAAGAAATCCTACTCTCCGATATAACTAGACTCCGAAAAAGTTTTCTTCTAGACTCGACAACGACCAAACTATACGATCAATCAAGGGGGGCTCCTAGGGTCGGTCGAGGCTCTGATACCAACTTGTCACGCCCAAGATGCGACCCTATCGTAAAGGAACTCGAAGGTCCCACCAAGGATAGAAGCGCATCTTGAAGACGCTTTTGCAAGGTGGATATCATTACATCAACATTACATAATAGTGGGGATACAACCAAGGCATACAAATGCCGCAAGAATACATCAATACATCATACACCAGATCAATATCTGACTACGAATGAAACATAAACAGAAACTCAAATAATATCCACCCTGCTATCCCAGGCTGCTGACCTGGAACCTATCCCCTGGTCGAAGAAGCAGAAGAAGAACCGCAAAACAAGTAAACATCGCTCTCGCATCATGAGCATCGCATAACCTGTACCTGCAACTGTTGTTGTAGTAAACTGTGAGCCACGAGGACTCAGCAATCCCATTACCATGGGTATCAAGACTAGCAAAGCTTAAAGGGTAAGGAAGGGGTAAAGTGGTGAGGTTGCAGCAGCGACTAAGCATGTATGGTGGCTAACTTACGAAACAAGAGCGAGAAGAGGAGCTTAGCAAGCGGTCGTCAACTAGTAGTGATCAAGAAGTGGTCCTGAATTCCTACTTACGTCAAACATAACCCAAACACAATGTTTTCCCTCGAACAACCCCGAAAAGAGACACTCACGATTACGCACACGGTTGGTGTATTTTAGAAGAGTTTACTTCAAGTTCACTACAACCGGATATTAACAAATTCCCATCTTCCACATAACCGCGGACACGGCTTTCGAAAGTTCAAACCCTGCAGGGGTGTCCCAACTTAGCCCATGATAAGCTCTCGCGATCAACGAAGGATATTCCTTCTCCCGGGAAGACCCTATCAGTCTCGGAATCCCGGTTACAAGACATTTTGACAATGGTAAAACAAGACCAGCAAGACCGCCCGATGCGCCGACATCCTGATAGGAGCTGCACATATCTCGTTCTCAGGGCAACAACGGATAAGCTAAGCGTACAGGTACCAACATAACCCAAGTTGCCAAGGGACGGTCCCGCAGGATGCTCTAGTTTGGACCAACACTTAGACAAGCATTGGCCCGGGGGGCTAAATAAAGATGACCCTCGAGAGAGCGAGTCCCAAGCGAAAAGTAGGAGGTGGTGAGGCAAATGGTAAAACCAAGGTTGGGCCTTGCTGGAGGAGTTTTATTCAAAGCGAACTGTCAAGGGGGTCCCATAAATCACCCAACCGCGTTAGGGACGCAAAATTCGGGAACATAATACCGATATGACGGAAACTAGGGCGGCAAGAGTGGAACAAAACACCAGGCATAAGGCCGAGCCTTCCACCCTTTACCAAGTATATAGATGCATTAATAATATAAGAGATATTGTGATATCCCAACATAAACATAATCCAACATGTTGCAATCTTCATCTTCACCTGCAACTAGCAACGCTATAAGAGGAGCTGAGCAAAAGCAGTAACATAGCCAAACAACGGTTTGCTAGGAAGGGTGACAAAGGTTAGAGGTTCATGGCAATTTGGGAGGCTTGATAAGCAAGTGGTAGGTAACGCGGCATAGCATAGAGCGAAGCAACTAACATAGCAATGATAGTAATGAGATCCAAGGTGACGGTCATCTTGCCTGAAATCCCGCTAGGAAGAAGAACGAGTCCATGAAGAAGATGATCCAACGTAGTCGAACGGATCCTCACAATCGCAACGTTACCGGAACTATCAATAAGAAGCAATACCGGAAAGAAGCAAACAACATAGTAAACAACCATCACATAATCATGGCATGATGGATAATCAAAGATGATGCATGTCCGGTTTAATGAGGCATGGCATGGCAAAGTGCAACAGACGATACTACAAGTTAAGTGGAGCTCAATATGCAACGAGTTGCATATTGATAAAACCCCACATTGACATATTTAGTTTAATCTCGTTTAAGCTACCAAACAATATTAAATGTTGTTAAACATGGCAAGAGCTGAAGCATAATTAAGTTACCTATCTAGGCAAGTATAAATGAGGCTGGAACAACAAACAACAATTCCGGAAAATCCCCATATGCATATTTCAAATTTGGTACTGTTCTGCCTAACCCATATTTAGAGTTGTTAAACAGGAAAATAAAGTGCACCATGTTAAACTAGGCATTTTTCCACCCCATTTACATATAAAGTTTATTTAAAATGGAGCTACGGATATTTAGTTATGAAATAAATCATTTTAACATGGCATTTATGCAAATTAAAGCAAACAGCAAGTTAAACATTTTAAACATGGATGAAAAATTGCAGATTATGAAAGTACAAGAAAACTGAGCATTTTACATATATGACATGATCTATTTGGATGCATGGATATTTAGTTATTAACAATGCAAAACAGGGGCATTTTCGTAAATAAGAATGCATTGGAAAATGCTAAAGTACACAGACTGGGAAAAAAATGCACGGGCCAGAAGCATTAGAGTGCAGCAGCCCAGAAGTGGAATCGGGCCCAACCGGTTATGGGTGTGTGTGCTCGAATTAAAACAGAGAAGCAGGGACTAAAATGAATCGGGAGAACTAGGGATCGAACCCTGAACCTCCTGGATAGAGGAGCAGAGCGCTGACCAGTGCGATGCTGCTGCATGATTGTGCATAACAAGGGCGTGGCTAAACTTGAACCAAATCAAAGGCCAGGCCTTCTTCTTCGTGGATCACAGAGGAACTCGGTGACGACGCCGGCGAGCAAGACGGCAACCGTCGCGACCACAGGCTGAAGGCGGGGGTGCGGAAATAGGTGAGTGTAGCAGCTATGGGGCGCACATGTGCTTGGGCTCGCTAGGGAGGGAAGCACGTGAGCTCGATGTGGATGCCAAGGGGAACCGAATCCGACGAGCGGCGCCTTGATCTGAAGAAGAGGACGGCCATGGCGTCCTGCTCGAAGGGCACAGAGAGCAGAGAGAGACGTGAGCTTCAGAAAAACAGAGGACCGGAGGCATGAGAGGGAGGGTCGGCCGGAGATGGTGACCGGACCTAGAGTCAAGGCGGCGAAGCATCTGCAAGGCGGCGCAGCGGCCATCTGCTCGACGTGGTCATGTGGATGCTCGGGCCTTGGGGCTTCGCGATGCCATGTTGCCGGGTTCCTGTAAGAGACAGAGGGGGAGCTGGGAGATCGAGAGAGAAAAACGACAGGAGGAGGAGAACGAAGGGAGGGAGAGGGTCGAGGCTGGCCCTGGTCGACGGGGAAGACGGGCGCTGATCCCGGTGGCTGACGCTTGGCGTGACAACGAATCGCAGAAGGGCAGCGAGGTTGTTGCAGGGCCGGAGGAGCTGAGGCCGGTGCCTCACGGGCTGCGCGGGGACGAGCCGTCGGGGTACTCTCCCGCTCGGGATCGAGCGAGGAGGAGGGTTGCGGGCGCTGGGGAGCTGTCGTGCTGCTGGATTGAGGCGAGGTTGGGCATGGAGGAGCTCCTCTCCTCCGGATCGAACAGGCGGGGCGCTGGTTGGGCCATTGGGGAAAACGATGGAGGCACGTGGTTGGATGGATCGGGAGGGGATCCCGATGTGGAGAGGACAAGGGGGTGGCGGCGCGATGGAATGGGAAGGATGGGACAGGATCCTAGATCCTAGGGTTGGACATATATATATATATATATATATATATATATATATATATATATATATATATATATATATATATATATATATATATATATATATATATATATATATATATATATATATATATATATAGCAAGTGGTTTAGATTAGGGTATCTAGTCCCTCCGATCGAAATCAAACGGCCGAGAATAAATAGGTTAGGTAGCCCAAATAAAACAGCGAAGATATTTTACGGATGTTAGGGGATGATCCGAATCCAACGGTGATGACTGAGCGGTTCGGGTTCGGGGCAAGTTTCGGACGCACACGAGGGGTCTGAGAGAGGTCAACGAGGACAAGGGCCTGGCAAAATGACAACGGAGGCAAAGAGAGAAAGGGCAACTGCGAATGGCTATGAGTTTTATGAAAACATGCAGATGCAATGCGCATGATGCTATGAGATGAGATGCATAACATGAACACAATGCAAAACAAAAGATAAAACCCAACCACGGAGGAAATAAGATATCACATCGCCGGAAATGGCAAGAGTTGGAGTTACAATTATGGAAAGTTACATCCGGGGTGTTACATAGATAATCCGAACCCACAATTCATCGGATCTCGACAAACACACAGCAAAAAGAATTACATCAAATAGATCTCCAAGAGAATCGAGTAGAACTTTGTATTGAGATACACAGAGAGAGAAGAAGCCATCTAGATAATAACTATGGACCCGAAGGTCTGTGGTAAACTACTCACACATCATCGGAGAGGCTATGGTGTTGATGTAGAAGCCCTCCGTGATCGATTCCCCCCCTAGCGGAGCGCCGGAAAAGGCCCCAAGATGGGATCTCACGGCATGTAAGGTTGCGGCGGTGGAAATAGGGTTTCGTGGTGCTCTTGGATGTTTTCAGGGTATATGAGTATATATAGGCGAAAGAAGTAGGTCGGTGGAGCCACGAGGGGCCCACGAGGGTGGGGGCGCGCCTACCCCCTGGGCGCGCCTCCCTGCCTAGTGGCCGCCTCGTTGCTTCCTTGACGTCCACTCCAAGTCTCCTGGATTGCGTTTGTTATAGGCGCGCCTCCCTGCCTTGTGGCCGCCTCGTTGCTTCCTTGACGTCCACTCCAAGTCTCCTGGATTGCGTTTGTTCCAAAAATAACTCTCCCGAAGGTTTCATTCCGTTTGGACTCCGTTTGATATTCCTTTTCAGCGAAACACTGAAATAGGCAAAAAAAAAACAAAAATTTGCACTGGGCCTCCGGTTAGTAGGTTAGTCCCAAAAATAATATAAAAGTGCATAATAAGCCCATTAAACATCCAAAACAGATAATATAATAGCATGGAACAATAAAAAATTATAGATACGTTGGAACGTATCAGACAGCGTGGTGGTGGAGCTCGTGGTTCTCTGGCAGGGCTTCGCTAAGCACTACGGAGGAGGAGGAGGTGTAGGACGAACAGGGCTGCGCCAGGGGAAAAGGTGTGGCTGTCCTCCCACCCCCTCACATTATATAGGGGGAAGGGGAGAGGGGGTCGGCCCCTCTAGATGGATCTAGAGGGAGGGCGGCGGCCAAGGGGAAACCCTAGATGGGTTTGGGCGCCCCCACCCCTAGGAAACTTGCCCGCCACCCCAGCCGGGAGGGGCGGTTGCCCTAGGGAAGGCGTCCCCACCTCTCCAGGTTACGTGAGATGGGGCGGGAGGGGCGCACAACCCCTTAGTGGGCTGGTGTGCCCTCTACTCTTGGCCCATAAGGCCCCCCAACGCTTGCCGGGGCCTTCGAGACTCCTTTCAGTCACACTAGTCGTCACCCGGTACCTCCGGAACAATTCCGGACTCCAATAGCATTCGTCCAATATATCAATCTTCACCTCCAGACCATTCCGGAACTCCTGGTGATGTCCGGAATCTCATCCGGGACTCCGAACAACCTTCAGTAACTACATACTATTCCCATTACAACTCTAGCGTCACTGAACCTTAAGTGTGTAGACCCTACGGGTTCGGGAACCATGCAGACATGATGTAGCGACCTGACCCAAAATCGGTCAAATCTCTGTGTCTGTACCATCCCAAGATCATGCTGGTACTCATAGTACATCGATAAAGTAATCAAAGTTCAATCACACCTGAATATCATTAAACGATTCTCATATAGAGTCTTTATTACAAGGGAATAAATTCGGCTCAAGGCCAACTCATGAGAAATAAACTAAAAATGCTGCGGAAGCGTCGAAGGTAAGCGAGTCCATCCGACTCCAAAGGGCAATCGCCAAGCGCGGAGCGTAGCCTCACCCCGATCGAATATATCTACGCAACATAATACGTTGCAGCCATGTAGGTCAGCTTTTGGAATAAGTGACAAGTCATGAAGAATAACAATAAAAAATTACTAACACTATATGCATTTTTGGTCTGTGGAGCTCTAAGTTTCATCATTTTGCGAAAAGCAAATTTTATCCTACTACAGTGGACTTGCTTGCAAATTACTACAATTGTTGGTAGTTATTGAGATGGTTCCGCCAACCAATATCTCGTTCCCAAATTATTAAGTCATAAACCCTCAAATTAATCCATTAATTTTAGTGTTGAGATATCCGAATACTTCCAAGTTCCAGAGGCTCAAATGTCCGTAACCGGGGACACGGCTAATCGATTAGATCTTTAACTCTGCAGAGGGTTGCGCACTTTCCCCGCAAGAATCATTCCCTCCTTTAAAGTCTTCGCACTTCATGGTGTTTGAAGACGGGACGAATGAAACAGGGTCTTCCAAAGAGTTCTTCTGGCCACTGCCGGTACCCATCCAATCCTACCGTTCGTCTACTTCTCGTAGTACCGTCCAGCCAGCGTCACTACTAGGGTCAACCCAGCCAGAGCCCATAATGGCTTGCGGCTGCACAGGTAAGCTTCCGGTCATGGGGCATCCATCCTTCTCTTCGTGGCTGGGTGAAGCTTTCCGCAGGATGTCATGGCGCTTCTCCATGCATCCCGGCCACCACTGGTGCTCCAGGTGTCCGTCAACAAATCCTCCACCCAGAGTGATTTTTCCAAGTCCATCTTGATCATTGTAGTTCATGGGGTTGTCATCATCATTGACTCTCACATCTTGCTTATGAATTTCACTCATCCCAAATCCGTCTCTGAGCATAGCAAAGTAACTACTACGCCCGGGGTCATGGTAGCAAGGGGATTGGTTCATCCTACCACATGATACTACTCAAGTTTAATGACTTCAAGATTTCACTACTGCATGCATGGTGGGGTGGTGACAACTACTAATGCACAAAAACATAGGTATAGAAATAACATGATCAAAACTTGCCTTGCTGATGATCCTCGTAAGCTAAAGAGTCGTAGTAGCAAGCTTCACACTCCGGAAACTCTACCGAGACAAACAATAACTCAATAAGCATAAAGCAATAGGATCACACAACATAACAAAAGTAACATAGCACAACAAAACAACCAAAACCAAATCCAAAAAGGAAAACTCAAAGAAACCAATTCAAAGTTTTTCCCTACTCCAAACAATAACTAAAATAGTTTTCATATAACAAAAATTCCTTAATATAACCTAATCATGGTTTTAAGTTAACTTAACAGAAAAGGTTTCACTAAGCAACTAGGAGCAAAAAGAAATAATTAAAAAGCTATTATAAAACTCATTTTAGGCCTAATCCAATTTCTATTAAGAAAATAATTTAAAACTTTTATTAATTATAAATAAAAGTTCATCTACTAGAATGACAGAAACTAACCTAGAATAACTAATCACAAGTTAAAAATAAATTAATTTACTAATTAATTAAATAGGAAAACAGGAACTAGTTAATTAATTAGGATTAATAGGATTCTGTCTAAAACTAATTATTTATTAATCCTAAAATACCCAAGTTAATTTCTAGGGTTTGGCAATGTCAAAATAAAGTGGTGACAAAAAGAATCATGCAAAAATAATTTTTCTAACTAAAGTTATAGCAGATTTACTATTCTGACCAAAACTAAAATAAAGCAGTTTTAATTATTTTTAACATAGCTAAATATATATTCTACAGAAACTACATAAAATTTGCAATCCAACAAAAAAAGAATCATCTAAAAATAATAAACAGAATAAAAGATATCAATTTTTGAAAACAGAAACTATTCGGCTAAAACAGAAAATCAAAATAAAAGAAAAAGGCCTAATGGGCCTATACTGTGCCCTGTGCGTTAGATAGCCTAACGGGCTCTAGGGTTAACTAAAACGAACCGGGCCTAAAAATAAAAAACCTAACTAAAAAAAACCGATTGAACCGGCCGGTTTTTCTAAATAAAACCTACCCCTTCGGGGGTTCTAATCCTAGCCCTTGATCTAGGATCGGACGGGGAGGGGATGCAGGGGCTTACGGACTCGGCTGACGGCGGGCGCGGCGAAGCGAGAGGCGTCCAGGCGTCAGCGAGCTCCCATGAGTCGTCGGGAGCTGCGGACGAGGTCGGGGAGGGGTTCGGTGGTGTTGGGGGTGGTCGGGGAGGACTAGGGCGTCGACGGCGGCGACTATGGCGGCGGTGGCGAGCTTGGGTTCCGGCGACGTCGAGCGGGAGGGAGAGGGGGTGCTGCGAGCTCTCGGGGGGATGGGGGCTGCGAGCTCGGCTTTATAGCCTGGGGTCGGGCTCGCTTGGAAGGGATCGGGGTGATCGGGGATCCGGATCCTTCGGGATCCGGTCGATCTCCCATGAGGTCGTGGCGGGCGAGGGGGAAGAAGAGGGCGGGGCCCACGGTGTGGTGAGAGGGGTGGGTCGAGCGGGTGGCCGAGGCCTAGCATTTTGGGGCTGGGCGAGGTGGGTGCTGCTGGCTGGCTGTTGGGCGGCTCGGTCGGTGGCTTGGGCCAAAGGCTGGGAGCTCTGGAGGTGCGGGCTGGCTGGGCCTGGGGTGCTTTGGCTGGCGCCCGGGGTTTTTTTTTTTTTTTTACAATAAAACAAAACAAAAATAAAACCCTATCTATAAATATTTTATATAGGGTATATATATACCAAAATGATCAGGGAATATTCCTTTCATTTGAACATTTTTCCAAAGGCAAAATCCAAACTTCATAAAAATCTATTTTTTCAAATTCAAATAAATTTCAGATTTGAATCCAAATCTTTTGGCATTGTTTCCTCTGATATTTTTGGAGTGTCATGTTTGCTCCTCTCATACTTTTGATCAAGTATTTATCAGCTTAGTTTTTGAAATGTTTCCCACATGCCAAAGTTTGAAATTCAAATTCAAAACTCAAAATTCTCGAAACTTCAAATGGCATTCAAATTCAAACAGGATGCATAGGATGCTTATCTATAATTGTAAAACATTCCAAGTAGGAAATTTGGGATGTTACAAACCTACCACCTTAAGATGAATCTAGCCCTCGAGATTCGGGTTGGCTAGCAAATAGGTGCGGATGGTCTCAAGAAGATCTTCTTCGCGTTCCTGTGTGGCTTCTTCCTCGGTGTGGTGACTCCACAAGACCTTGCAAAACTTGATGACCTTGCTGCGGGTGACTCGCTTGCAGTCTCAAGAATTCGGACGGGTTTCTCCTTGTAAGTCGATCACCGTCAAGCTGTATGGCCTCTAGGGGCTTGTGTCTCTCAACGGAACATCGCCATGTCGGCATGGCACTTCTTCAACCGAGAAACATGGAAGACATCATGAACTCCGGACAATCCTTCCGCAATTCCAACTTGTATGCAACTTCTCCACGCTCGCTCGAGGATTTTGTAGGGGCCAATGAATCGGGTGCTAACTTTCCTTGACACCAAACCTCTTGATTCCACGAAGTGAGACACACGAAGATATGCTCGGTCTCCCACTTCGTAAGTCACTTCCTTGCGCTTACTGTCGGCATAACTCTTCTGTCTAGACTGTGCTATCTTGAGCCTGTCTCGAATCAGCTTGACTTTCTCTTCGGAATCCTTGATAAGGTCGGAACCGAAGAGTGATCGATCTCCAACGCCATCCCACAGCAATGGTGTTCTACACTTCCTTCCGTATAGAGCTTCGAAAGGGGCCATCTTCAAACTGGATTGATAATTGTTGTTGTATGAGAACTCTGCGTATGGCAAATTATCATCCCAGCTAGACCCATAGTCTAGCACACAAGCTCTCAACATGTCCTCCGTAATCTGATTGACTCTCTCGGTCCGTCCATCATGCTCATGGATGAAAAGTTGTACTGAATTCCAGCCTCGTACCCAAAGTTTCATGAAACTGCTTCCAAAACTTTGAGGTAAACTGCGTTCCTCTATCTGACACGATTTTCCTCGGAACTCCATGCAGACATACGATCTTGGTCATGTATATCTTGGCCAACTTGGCACTGGTATAGGTAGTCTTCACGGGAATGAAGTGGGCTACCTTAGTCAAACGATCAACCACTACCCAGATAGAATCATAACTGAACGGGTCCCGGTAATCTGTGATGAAATCCATACCAAGTTTCTCCCATTTCCAATCGGAATCGGCAAAGGTTGAAGTAACCTGCTGGCTTCGATGTTCTGCCTTTACTCGCTGACAAACATCACATACCGCTACGTGCTCGGCAATGTCTTTCTTCATACCGCCCACCGAAACTTTGCTTCAAATCCAGGTACATCTTGGTGTTGCGGGATGAATCGAGTACGGTGAATCATGAGCCTCTGAAGAATTAGCTTCTGAGCTCGGGATCATTGGGCACATAAATACGATCCTCAAACCATATAGTCCGTGTTCATCCTTACGGAATCCTTTAGCTTTTCCTTCCTCCATCTTTCGCTTAATCTCATCAATTTCCTTGTCCGACTTCTGGGCTTCACGAATCCTTTCGGTCAAGGTGGACTGAACTTCCAGAGTTGCAACAAATCCTTTCGGAACTATCTCCAGCCGGAGATCTCCGAGGTCATCGACTAACTCCTGGGTAATCCTCTGTTGTTAGAGTATTCACATAACTCTTACGGCTCAAAGCATCTGCTACAACATTAGCTTTACCGGGTGGTAATGCAATCTCATGTCATAGTCCTTTATCAACTCTAGCCATCTCCTCTGCCTGAGGTTCAATTCCTTCTGCGTGAAGATATACTTCAAACTCTTGTGATCTGTGTAGACATCACAACGATTTCCGATGAGGAAATGTCTCCAGGTCTTGAGTGCATGCACTACAGCTGCTAACTCCAAATCATGCGTGGCATAATTCATCTCATGAGGCCGTAGCTGTCTGGAGGCATAAGCTACAACCTTACCTTCCTGCATCAATACTCCTCCGAGTCCTTGACGAGAAGCGTCACAATAAACCTGGTATTCCTTGTGTATGTCCGGCAAAATCAACACTGGAGCGGTGACCAACCGTTTCTTCAATTCCTGAAAACTGGCTTCACATTCCTCGGTCCAAACATATTTGGCTTCCTTCTTCAACAACTCAGTCATGGGCTTGGCAATCTTCGAGAAGTTCTCAATGAACCTCCGATAATATCCTGCGAGTCCGAGAAAACTGCGGATCTCCTTGATCGAGGTGGGTGACTCATCAATCGGTGACTGATTCAACCTTGGCGGGTCAATCGCTATTCCTTCTCCTGAAATAACATGTCCGAGGAATCCAACTTCCTTCAACCAAAATTCACATTTGCTGAACTTGGCATACAAGCGATGTTCTCAAGTTTCTCCAGAACTAGACGCAAATGTTCCTTATGTTCTTCCTCGCTCTTGGAGAAAATCAATATATCATCGATGAACACCACGACAAACTTGTCCAAATACTCCATGAACACCTTGTTCATCAAATTCATGAAGTATGCAGGAGCATTAGTCAATCCAAATGACATGACGGTATACTCATATAAACCATACCTGGTAGTGAATGCTGTTTTGGGTATATCCTTTTCACGAATCTTCAACTGATGATACCCTGATCGAAGATCGATCTTAGAGAATACCTTGGCTCCAACAAGCTGATCAAACAATTCATTGATCATCGGCAGGGGGTACTTGTTCTTGATGGTTACTTCGTTCAATGCACGATAATCCACAACCATCCTCAAGCTTCCATCCTTCTTCTCTACCAAAAGAACTGGGGCTCCCCAAGGTGATGAGCTTGGACGAATATATCCTTTCTCCAATAACACATTTATTTGATCCTTGATCTCTTTCAACTCATTCGGTGGCATCCGATAAGGTCTCTTGGATATTGGGGCTGTGCCGCAATAGCTCAATCAGAAATTCAATGTCCCCGTCCGGTGGCATTCTCGGTAATTCCTCCGGAAACACATCGGAAATTCTTGCACCTCTGGCACTTCCTCTGAACAACTCCCGTGAGGGAATGCACTGATTATTCATCTGGCTGTGCTGGCTACATACTTGATCCTCTTACGCTCCCGGGTGGTGAGCGAGAATAGACTTATGATGCACAGTCAATGTTCCTTCAAACTTTGACAACCAATCCATGCCTAGGATTACATCCAAGGTCCGGGTTTCCAACACTATGAGGTCCACGGAAATTTGTGGTTCCCGATGTTGAGGGTTGCAGGACAGCCTACTCCCGCCATCATTTCTCCTCCTGCGGGCCGACGCGAAGGGGCTTCTAAGGGTTCTAGTGCGTAATCCGTACTTTTCCACAACTACCCTTGATATGAATGAATGCGTTGCACCGTAATCAAAGAGAACCAAAACTGAACGTGAATTCAATAAAACTTACCAACCACGATTGTTCGGTTGATCATAGACGCCCTCCACGCCGATATGGTTCACCGAGCACGAGGGAACGGATTGGGCTTCTTCGCTGAGCCTCCATTGCCATTCCCATTCCTCCGCTTGGCCTCCGGGCAGTCGGTGGCGAGTGCCCCGTCTTCCGGCACTTGAAGCGGTGATGTGGCTCAGATCCTTGAGCCGGGCGAACGGTGCTGATTGCCATTACCATTTCCATTGCCATTGCCATGGCTCGACTTGTTGTCCTGGTTGCGGTTGTTCCCATTTCCTCCATGGTTATGACCTCCATGGTTATGATGGGTGTGCCCTCCCGAGTATGGTGCATAGCGGGCTTCGCTGCGCCCCGAGTTGTGCTTCCCCGGCTGTACTTCCGCTATGCTTCTATCCGCTGCTGCTTGCCTTCAAGAATGGTTGCCTTGTCTACCAGCTCACGGTAGTTGTTGAAAGTAGCCACAATAAGCTGCATGCTCAGTTCATCATTGAGTCCTCAAGGAACTTCTCCGCTTGGCGGCATCTGTGGCCACGTCATCGAGGGCATAGCGAGCGAGCTTGCTGAATTCATCCACGCATCTTGTGCCACAAGACGGTTCCCGGGCGCAAGTTTCGAACTCACGCTTCTTCGACTCATGGCTCCACTGAGACATGAGCAGGCGGAAGGCTGCTGGAATTGATCCCAAGTGATGGCACCAATGGGAAAAGTGGGTGTAATTCTCCCACCAAGAAGCTGCAGGTCCATCCGGTTGGTGTGCGGCAAAACGCACCTTCTCAAAGATCGGTGCATCCAACGGTGACTAGCTCCTTCCGATCTTGCGGAGCCAATCATCAGCCACAATCGGCTCGGTGCTACTAGAGAACACTGGCGATTCAACCTCGTAAATCGAGTCAAGTTGTCCACAGTGGGTGGTGGCGGTGGCGGTGGATTGTTGGCGGTGTTGTTCGATTCGAATAAGGAGCTGCATCACAGCATTTCTCGCTGCTTTGGAGCAGCTGGGTGAGCTCCGCGGAAACCAAAGGTCACGTCCCTGAGGCATCTGGTGTTTTGGAGGGATGAGAAATTTAGAATAGAACAATGGTCTATGAGAAATAACACTACCCATATGAATGCACAATCATAACACACCAATCATTTATTCATTCCACTCAAACATGGTTCAAACTTGATTACAAAAGCTCATGACTAATCGAAAGGAAAAACATCGGCCTAACCGATCGATTTAAAAGGTAAAAGATAACATGGTGGTCGACTCAAAAGTCTTCATCGATGGCGCCTCCTCTTGGGGTTTCCTTGATGGTACTCCTTCAAATCCTGATCATTGCTCACGAGGGTGCTTCATCTCCACTCGGGTAAAGGTCCTCTCCCAAGTCCATCTTTTCCTCTATCGCGGCAAGCTTCATCTTCAGATCGTCGACTATCTCCATGAAGTCCGTGATTTCTTCCTCATGGCCAAGGAAGTCTGCGTGCCTTCTCCTCCGCCCATTCATGAACAAAGCTTCCGGTGTGTCTTGAGTTTCTGGAGTCCGAATCTCCCGCTTCCGAGAAGACACTCCAAGTCCGGATGTATGAGAGAGTGGAATCGTCCTCAATGGTACAGATGATATCTCCATTCCTTTCCCTGCGAGAAACCATGGCGAGGTCCGAGTGATCGAGCTCGCCCTGTACTCCTCTCGGAGATGTCCAAGTGCTCGATAGATCGCCACGCCCTTCCGATGATCCAGCTTGAACTCGGTGAACTCAAAGTTGATAGGCTCCGTGTGTCCTCCGAAGGTTCTCCACAGGATATGCACTTCAATCCTGAGCGGTGTCCGCCGGAAGTGCATTAGTGGGCTTCCGGTGATCGAGGGTAGAGCTATCTTCAGCTGCTTCACCATCTGGACCAGCTTTCTTCGAAGGGCATCGCCTCATCGGGCTGGCGTAACTCCCGTAGCAAAACTGGGTGAACTCAAGGCCATCTAGAATGTTGCAAAGGGAGAAGAGTCAGAATTGAACAGGGAAGAATTATAGAATGAAAAGGGGTTCAAAGTAAATGGTCTCTGCTTATGGCTTTCCGATCCTAGGGGTTACGATCCTACGGTCAGCGTGTGCTCTGATAATAGGAAAACAGGAACTAGTTAATTAATTAGGATTTGTAACATCCCAAATTTCCTATTTGGAATGTTTTACAATTATAGATAAGCATCCTATGCATCCTGTTTGAATTTGAATGCCATTTGAAGTTTCTGAGAATTTTGAGTTTTGAATTTGAATTTCAAACTTTGGCATGTGGGAAACATTTCAAAAACTAAGCTCGATAAATACTTGATCAAAAGTATGAGAGGAGCAAACATGACACTCCAAAATATCAGAGGAAACAATGCCAAAAGATTTGGATTCAAATCTGAAATTTATTTGAATTTGAAAAAATAGATTTTTATGAAGTTTGATTTTGCCTTTGGAAAATGTTCAAATGAAAGGAATATTCCCTGATCATTTTGGTATATATATACCCTATATAAAATATTTATAGATAGGGTTTTGTTTTGTTTTGTTTTATTGTAAAAAAAAAAAAAAAACCCCCGGGCGCCAGCCAAAGCCACCCAGTGCCCAGCCAGTGCCCAAGACCCTCCTCAGAGCCCAGCGCCTGGCCCAAGCCTGGCCGACCGAGCCGGCCCAACAGCCAGCCAGTGCCAAGACCCTCGCCTCGCCCGAAAATGCTAGGCCTCGGCCACCCGCCGACCCACCCCTCTCTCACCGCTGACCCGTGGGCCCGCCCCTCTTCTTCCCCCGCCCACGCCACGACCTCATGGGAGATCGACGGATCCAAGGATCCGGATCCCCGATCACCCCGATCCCTTCCAAGCGAGCCCGACCCCTGTGCTATAAAAGCCGAGCTCGCCGCACCCCATCCCCCCGAGAGCTCGCCAGACCCTCTCCTCCCGCTCGACGTCGCCGGAACCCGAGCTCGCCATAGTCGCCGCCGTCGACGCCCTAGTCCTCCCCGACCACCCCCAACACCACCGAACCCCTCCCCGACCTCGTCCGCAGCTCCCCGACGACTCGCCGGAGCTCGCCGACGCCCGGACGCCCCGACGCACTCTCGCCGCCGCCGCCGCCGTCGCCGGAGTCCGGTAAGCCCCCGGCATCCCCCTCCCCCGTCCGATCCTAGATCAAGGGCTAGGATTAGAACCCCCGAAGGGGTAGGTTTTATTTAGAAAAACCGGCCGGTTCAATCGGTTTTTTTAGTTAGGTTTTTATTTTAGGCCGGTTCGTTTTAGTTAACCCTAGAGCCCGTTAGGCTATCTAACATACAGTAGTACTGAGATAGGCCCATTAGGCCTTTTTCTTTTATTTTGATTTTCTGTTTTAGCGAATAGTTTCTGTTTTCAAAAATTGATATCTTTTATTCTGTTTATTATTTTTAGATGATTCTTTTTTGTTGGATTGCAAATTTTATGTAGTTTCTGTAGAATATATATTTAGCTATGTTAAAAATAATTAAAACTGCTTTATTTTAGTTTTGGTCAGAATAGTAAATCTGCTATAACTTTAGTTAGAAAAATTATTTTTGCATGATTCTTTTGTCACCACTTTATTTTGACATTGCCAAACCCTAGAAATTAACTTGGGTATTTTAGGATTAATAAATAGTTAGTTTTAGACAGAATCCTATTAATCCTAATTAATTAACTAGTTCCTGTTTTCCTATTTAATTAATTAGTAAATTAATTTATTTTAACTTGTGATTAGTTATTCTAGGTTAGTTTCTGTCATTCTAGTAGATGAACTTTTATTTATAATTAATAAAAGTTTTAAATTATTTTCTTAATAGAAATTGGATTAGGCCTAAAATGAGTTTTATAATAGCTTTTAATTATTTCTTTTTGCTCCTAGTTGCTTAGTGAAACCTTTTCTGTTAAGTTAACTTAAAACCATGATTAGGTTATATTAAGGAATTTTTGTTATATGAAAACTATTTTAGTTATTGTTTGGAGTAGGGAAAACTTTGAATTGGTTTCTTTGAGTTTTCCTTTTGGATTTGGTTTTGGTTGTTTTGTTGTGCTATGTTACTTTTGTTATGTTGTGTGATCCTATTGCTTTATGCTTATTGAGTTATTGTTTGTCTCGGTAGAGTTTCTGAGTGCTAAGCTTGCTACTACGACTCTTTAGCTTACGAGGATCATCAAGAAGGCAAGTTTTGATCATGTTATTTCTATACCTATGTTTTTGTGCATTAGTAGTTGTCACCACCCCACCATGCATGCAGTAGTGAAATCTTGAAGTCATTAAACTTGAGTAGTATCATGTGGTAGGATGAACCAATCCCTTGCTACCATGACCCCGGACGTAGTAGTTACTTTGCTATGCTCAGAGACGGATTTGGGATGAGTGAAATTCATAAGCAAGATGTGAGAGTCAATGATGATGACAACCCCATGAACTACAATGATCAAGATGGACTTCGAAAAATCACTCTTTGGGTGGAGGGCGGTTGTGGGCACCTGGAGCACCCAGTGGTGGCGGGATGCATGGAGAAGCGCCATGACATCTCGCGGAAAGCTTCACCCAGCCACGAAGAGAAGGATGGATGCCCCATGACCGGAAGCTTACTGTGCAGCCGCAAGCCATTATGGGCTCTGGCTGGGTTGACCCTAGTAGTGACGTTGGCTGGACGGTACTACGAGAAGTAGACGAACGGTAGGATTGGATGGGTACCGGCAAGTGGCGGAAGAACTCTTTGGAAGACCCTGTTTCATTCGTCCCGTCTTCAAACACCATGAAGTGCGAAGACTTTAAAGGAGGGAATGATTCTTGCGGGGAAAGTGCGCAACCCTCTGCAGAGTTAAAGATCTAATCGATTAGCCGTGTCCCCGGTTACGGACATTTGAGCCTCTGGAACTTGGAAGTATTCGGATATCTCAACACTAAAATAAATGGATTAATTTGAGGGGTTTATGACTTAATAATTTGGGAACGAGATATTGGTTGGCGGAACCATCTCAATAACTACCAACAATTGTAGTAATTTGCAAGCAAGTCCACTGTAGTAGGATAAAAATTTGCTTTTCGCAAAATGATGAAACTTAGAGCTCCACAGCCAAAAATGCATATAGTGTTAGTAATTTTTTTATTGTTATTCTTCATGACTTGCCAGCTTATTCCAAAAGCTGACCTACATGGCTGCAACGTATTATGTTGCGTAGATATATTCGATCAGAGTGAGGCTACGCCGCGCTTGGCGATTGCCCTTTGGAGTCGGATGGACTCGCTTACCTTCGACGCTTCCGCAGCATTTTTAGTTTATTTCTCATGAGTTGGCCTTGAGCCGAATTTATTCCCTTGTAATAAAGACTCTATATGAGAATCGTTTAATGATATTCAGGTGTGATTGAACTTTGATTACTTTATCGATGTCGTGAGTACCAAAGATGATCTTGGGGTGGCATGCATACGTAGATTTGACCGATTTTGGGTCAGGTCGCTACACATGACCGAGATACCTCTCCGGCCAATAACCAATAGCGGGATCTGGATACCTATATTGGCTCCCACATGTTCCACGATGATCTCATCGGATGAACCACGATTTCAGGGATTCAATCAATCCCGTATACAATTCCCTTTGTCCATCGGTATGTTACTTCCCGAGATTCGATCGTCGGTATCTCTATACCTTGTTCAATCTCGTTACCGGCAAGTCTCTTTACTTGTTCCGTAACACATAATCCCGTGACTAACTCCTTAGTCACATTGAGCTCATTATGATGATGCATTACCAGTGGGCCCAGAGATACCTCTCCGTCATACGGAGTGACAAATCCCAGTCTCGATTCGTGCCAACCCAACAGACACTTTTGGATATACCTGTAGTGCACCTTTATAGTCACCCAGTTACGTTGTGACGTTTGATAACCCACAAGTATAGGGGACCGCAACAGTTTTCGAGGGTAGAGTATTCAACCCAAATTCATTGATTCAACACAAGGGGAGCCAAAGAATATTCTCAAGTATTAGCAGTTGAGTTGTCAATTCAACCACACCTGGATAACTTAATATCTGCAGCAAAGTAGTATGGAAGTAACGGTAACAGTGGCAAAGGTAACAGTAGATAAACGAAGAACAATATGTGAAAAGCTCGTAGGCATTGGATCGGTGATGGCTAATTATGTCGGATGCGGTTCATCATGTAACCGTTATAACATAGGGTGACACAGAACTAGCTCCAATTCATCAATGTAATGTAGGCATGTATTCTGAATATAGTCATACGTGCTTATGGAAAAGAACTTGCATGCCATCTTTTGTCCTACCCTCCCGTGGCAGCGGGGTCCTATTGGAAACTAAGGGATATTAAGGCCTCCTTTTAATAGAGTACCGGACCAAAGCATTAACACATACTGAATACATGAACTCCTCAAACTATTGTCATCACCGGGAGTGGTCCCGATTATTGTCACTTCGGGGTTGCCGGATCATAACACATAGTAGGTGACTATAGACTTGCAAGATAGGATCAAGAACTCACATATATTCATGAAAACACAATAGGTTCAGATCTGAAATCATGGCACTCGGGCCCTAGTGACAAGTATTAAGCATAGCAAAGTCAGAGCAACATCAATCTCAGAACATAGTGGATACTAGGGATCAAACCCTAACAAAACTAACTCGATTACATGATAAATCCCATCCAACCCATCACCATCCAGCAAGCCTACGATGGAATTACTCACGCACGACGGTGAGCATCATGAAATTGGTGATGGAGGATGGTTGATGATGACGACGACGACGGATTCCCCTCTCCGGAGCCCCGAACGGACTCCAGATCGGCCTTCCCGACAGAGATTAGGGCTTGGCGGCGGCTCCATATCGTAAAACGCGATGAATCCTTCTCTCTGTTTTTTTCTCCCCGAACACGAATATATAGAGTTGGAGTTGAGGTAGGTGGAGCTTTAGGGGGCCCACGAGGCAGGGGGTGCGCCTCCCACCCTCGTAGATAGGGTGTGGGCCCCCTGGCCTTGATTCTTTCGCCAGTATTTTTTACTATTTCCAAAAATAATCTCCGTGAAGTTTCAGGTCATTCCGAGAACTTTTGCTTCTGCACAAAAATAACACCATGGCAATTCTGCTGAAAACAGCGTCAGTCCGGGTTAGTTCCATTCAAATCATGCAAGTTAGAGTCCAAAACAAGGGCAAAAAGTGTTTGGAAAAGTAGATACGTGATACGTCCATTTTGCATCGTGCTTTTATATCGATATTTATCGCATTATGGGCTGTTATTTCACGTTATGTCACAATACTTATGGCTATTCTCTCTTATTTTACAAGGTTTACATGAAGAGGGAGAATGTTGACAGCTGGAATTCTGGGCTGGAAAAGGAGCAAATATTGGAGACCTATTCTGTGCAAATCCAAAAGTCCTGAAACTCCATGCAATGTCTTAAAATAAATAAAGAAAAATCGTCGCCAAAGATGAAGGCCAGGGGGCCCACACCCTGCTCACGAGGGTGGGGGGCGCGCCCTACCCCCTGGGCGCGCCCCCCTACCTCGTGGGCCCCTTGGTGGCTCTCCGATGCCCATCTTCTCCTATATGAAGTCTTTGGATGAGAAAAAAATCAGAGGCAACCTTTCAGGACGAGACTCGCCGCCACGGCTTAAACCTTGGCGGAACCAATCTAGGGCTCCCAGAGAGCTGTGTGCCGGGGACACTTCCCGGGGGGGAAATCATTGTCATCATCATCACCAACGCTCCTCTCATCGGGAGAGAGCAATCTCCATCAACATCTTCACCAGCACCATCTCATCTCCAAACCCTAGTTCATCTCTTGTATCCAATTCTTGTCTCCAAGTCCGGGATTGGTGCTAGTAGGTTGCTAGTAGTGTTGATTACTCCTTGTAGTTGATGCTAGTTGGTTTATTTGGTGGAAGATCATATGTTCAGATCCTTTATGCATATTATTACCCCTCTGATTATGAACATGAATATGCTTTGTGAGTAGTTACGTTTGTTCCTGAGGACAAGGGAGAAGTCTTGCTATTAGTAGTCATGTGAATTTGGTATTCGTTCGATATTTTGATAAGATGTATGTTGTCTAACCTCTAGCGGTGTTATGTGAACGTCGACTACATAACACTTTACCATTATTTGGGCCTAGAGGAAGGCATTGGGAAGTAATAAGTAGATGATGGGTTGCTAGAGTGACAGAAGCTTAAACCCTAATTTATGCGTTGCTTCGTAAGGGGCTGATTTGGATCCATATGTTTCATGCTATGGTTAGGTTTACCTTAATACTTTTGTTGTAGTTGCGGATGCTTGCAATAGAGGTTAATCATAACTGGGATGTTGTTCAAGTAAGAACAGCACCCAAGCACCGGTCCACCCACATATCAAATTATCAAAGTACCGAACGCGAATCATATGAACGTGATGAAAGCTAGCTTGACGATATTCCCATGTGTCCTCGGGAGCGCTTTTCCTATTATAAGAGTTTGTTCCAGCTTGTCCTTTGCTACAAAAAGGATTGGGCCACCTTGTTGCACCTTATTTACTTCTGTTACTTGTTGCTCGTTACAATTTACCTTATCACAAAACTATCTGTTACCACTTATTTCAGTACTTGCAGAGAATACCTTGCTGAAAACTGCTTATCATTTCCTTCTGCTCCTCGTTGGGTTTGACACTCTTACTTATTGAAAGTACTACGATAGATCCCCTATACTTGTGGGTCATCAATACGACAGAGACGTATCAACTCCCCCAAGCTTAAACCTTTGCTTGTCCTCAAGCAATTCAGTTGACCAACTGAAAGTGATAAAGAAAAACTTTTACAAACTCTGTTTGCTCTTGTTGTTGTAAATGTGTAAAGCCAGCATTCAGCAAAGATTATGAACTAACCACATTCACAATAACACTTAGGTCTCATGTTTACTCATATCAATGGCATAATCAACTAGCGAGCAATAATAATAAATCTCGGATGACAACACTTTCTCAAAAGAATCATGATATGATATAAAAAGATGGTATCTCGCTAGCCCTTTCTAAGACCGCAAAACATAAATGCAGAGCACCTTTAAAGATCAAGGACTGACTAAACATTGTAATTCATGGTAAAAGAGATCCAATCATAGTCATACCCAATATAAATTAACAGTAATGGATGCAAATGACAGCGGTGCTCTCCAGCTGGTGCTTTTTAATAAGAGGGTGATGACTCAACATAAAAGTAAATGGATAGGCCCTTCGCAGAGGGAAGCAGGGATTTGTAGAGGTGCTAGAGCTCGATTTTTGAAATAGAGATAAATAATATTTTGAGTGGTACTTTCATTGTCAACACAACAACCGAGAGATGGCGATATCTTCCATGCTACACACATTATAGGCGGTTCCCAAGCAGAATGGTAAAGTTTATACTCCCCCACCACCAACAAGCATCAATCCATGGCTTGCTCGAAACAACGAGTGCCTCCAACTAACAACAGCCCTGGGGGAGTTTTGTTTGCAATTATTTTGATTTGATTTTCTTAGAGCATGGGACTGGGCATCCCGGTGACTAGCCATTTTCTCGTGAGTGAGGAGCAGAGTCCGCTCCTCTTGAGACTAACCCGCCTAGCATGGAAGATACAGACAACCCTAGTTGATACATGAGCTATTCGAGCATACAAAACAGAATTTCATTTGAAGGTTTTGAGTTTGGCACATACAAATTTACTTGGAACGGCAGGTAGATACCGCATATAGGAAGGTATAGTGGACTCATATGGAATAACTTTGGGGTTAAGGGATTGGATGCACAAGTAGTATTCCCGCTTAGTACAAGTGAAGGCTAGAAAAATATTGGGAAGCGACCAACTAGAGAGCGACAACAGTCATGAACATGCATTAAAATTAATAAACATTGAGTGCAAGCATGAGTAGGATATAATCCACCATGAACATAAATATCGTGAAGGCTATGTTGATTTTGTTTCAACTACATGCGTGAACATGTGCCAAGTCAAGTCACTTGAATCATTCAAAGGAGGATACCACCCTATCATACTACATCACAACCATTTTAATAGCATGTTGGCACACAAGATAAACCATTATAAACTCCCAGCTAATGAAGCATGGCATAAGCAACTATAATCTCTAATTGTCATTGCAAACATGTTTATTCATAATAGGCTGAATCAGGAACGATGAACTAATCATATTTACAAAAGCAAGAGAGGTCGAGTTCATACCAGCTTCTCTCATCTAAATCATTTCATCATATATCGTCATAATTGCCTTTCACTTGCACGACCGAATGATGTGCATAATAATAATAGTGCACGTGCTTTGGACTAAGCTGGAATCTACAGGCATTCAATAAACTGGAGAAGACAAGGCAATATGGGCTCTTGGTTAAATCAACAATAATGCATATAAGAGCCACTTCAACATTTTCATTATGGTCTTCTCCTCTCGACCCCCCCAAAAAAGAAGGGAAATAAAACTATTTACACGGGAAACCTCCCAACAAGCAAAAGAAGAATGAGAAATCTTTTTGAGTTTTCTTTAAATTATTACTACTACAGCAAGAAAGTAAACTAGCTAAAAGCTACAACTAATTTTTTTTTCTTAAGGTTTTTCAAACACACAAGAAGAAATCATAAAAAAGGAAAATAAACTAGCATGGATAGTACAATGAAAAAGTATGAGCACCGACAACTAGCATGAGTGTGTGGATATAAATGTAATGTCGGTGAGAAATACGTACTCCCCCAAGCTTAGGCTTTTGGCCTAAGTTGGTCTACTGCCACGGCTGGCCTGGCGGATATCCAAAGTTATAACTGGAGTGGTAGTGAGATGAAGCCTCGGGTTGCCACTGGTTGGCCATCTCCTCCGGATCCCACTGGTAAACAGACTGGCGTGAAGGAACAAATTGTGGTTCCGGATTTGGCTCTGTAGCTGATGTGGGGTTCCGGTAGGCGTGAATGGCCTCCAGCAAAACAAGGTACTTGCCTGCAGATAAGTCAAACAAGGAAGGAGCAGGCAAAGTAATAGTCTCAGGGTGAATTTTATCAAATATCACTCTATAGTTAAGCTCCTTTTTCCCGTTCTTAACAACGGGAATCATGTGCAACCATACTCTTGTAGTCTAGAAAAACAGGAGGCAACAACTTTTCTTCTTTCTCATAATGCCTAATAGGTATGTTAAAGTGTGCAGCGAGGCGCGAGGTGAAGATGCCTCCCAAGATGGGGACCTTAGTACGGTTAAGGCTTAACCGCTTTGCAACAATAGCGCCCATACTAAATGTGTCATCACGAAACAGGGCATGGCATAAAAGAAAAATATCATGGGCACTTAGGTTGCCACAGTTTCCGCGACCAATTAAGCATCTACTAGCAAATATTGCAAAGTAACGTAAAACAGGAAAATGTACGCTAGTAATTCTTGCATCGGAAACTTTCCTAGTTTCCCCTACAACAATTGTATCAATAAACCCCTCCACATCGTCACGATGTGGTTCCTCTATGCTGCCCGAAAAAGGCAACTTGCAAACCTCACAAAATTCAGAGAGGGGCATCTCCTTATACTCATCATATAAATAGAAATCCACCGAAGGTGCTGACCTCCTAGCATGGAAATGAAAATTTTGCACAAAGATATTAGTGAGTAAGAGATACTGTTCGCTTTGGTCGCGGAGGAAGTCGGTGAGGCCTGCATTCTCAGCCAACTCATGAAAATCATCATAAATCCCGGCTGCTCTCAAGAAATCATCACAAGGCCATCCACACGGCGAACCTCCGCGGTGCGAGGGAGGTTATATTTGGGCCTTCTTCTTCACTTTGCTTATCCTTCGAGCTTCGGCTCGAAGAGCCCCTCAAAAATCTCTTCATCATTTTCTGAAAATTTCTGAATTTTTTAGTAATTTCAAATAAAAGTGAACCAAGCTCAACAAAACTGATAGCAACTACTCCTACAAGTGCCAAGAGACTATATCATGCATTAGAACTACTTGGGACCAAATTAATTTGACATGCAAACTCAAGAACAGGGTCACCTAAGCAGCAAAAAATTGCAATGAATAAAGCACTAGAACAAAAACTAATTGGACCATTGGAGGAGTCACATACCAAAGAACAATCCCCCAAAACAGTTTTGTGAGTGGAGCTTTGAGCAAGGAGATCGAAAATCGCAGCAAAATGAGCTAGAACTCGTGCTTGAGCTGGTTGGTGATTTTTTGGGGAGGAAGAAGGAGTGTGTGAGTGCAGGAATAAGTGGAGGGGAGCCACCATGGGCCCACGAGGCAGGGGGCGCGCCCAGGGGGTGGGCGCGCCCTGAACCCTCATGGCCATGTGCTTGCTCCCCCTGCTGTGTTCTCAGTGCCAGATATTCTCAAATATTCCAGAAAAAATCATATTTCAATTTCGGGGCATTTGGAGAACTTTTTATTTTCGTGGTTTTTTATTGCAAAGATAATTCAGAAAACTGACAGAAAATATTTTTACTTTATTTCTCAAATAAAATTTTGCACAACTTTTTATTGCAGTATGGAAGTAACGGTAACAGTGGCAAAGGTAACAATAGATAAGCGAAGAACAATATGTGAAAAGCTCATAGGCATTGGATCGGTGATAGATAATTATGTCGGATGTGGTTCACCATGTAACAGTTATAACATAGGGTGACACGGAATTAGCTCCAATTCATCAATGTAATGTAGGCATGTATTCCGAATATAGTCATACATGCTTATGGAAAAGAACTTGCATGGCATCTTTTGTCCTACCCTCCCATGGCAGCGGGGTCCTATTGGAAACTAAGGGATATTAAGGCCTCCTTTTAGTAGAGTACCGGACCAAAGCATTAACACATAGTGAATACATGAACTCCTCAAACTATGGTCATCACCGGGAGTGGTCCCGATTATTGTCACTTCGGGGTTGCCGGATCATAACACATAGTAGGTGACTGTAGACTTGCAAGATAGGATCAAGAACTCACATATATTCATGAAAACATAATAGGTTCAGATCTGAAATGATGGCACTCGGGCCCTAGTGACAAGCATTAAGCATAGCAAAGTCATAGCAACATCAATCTCAGAACATAGTGGATACTAGGGATCGAACCCTAACAAAACTAACTCGATTACATGATAAATCTCATCCAACCCATCACCGTCCAGCAAGCCTACGATGGCACGGCAGTGAGCATCATGAAATTGGTGATGGAGGATGGTTGATGATGACGACGACGACGGATTCCCCTCTCCGGAGCCCCGAACGGACTCCAGATCAGCCCTCCCGAGAGAGATTAGGGCTTGGCGGCGGCTCCGTATCGTAAAACGCGATGAATCCTTCTCTCTGATTTTTTTTCTCCCCGAACACGAATATATAGAGTTGGAGTTGAGGTCGGTGGAGCTCCAGGGGGCCCACGAGGCAGGGGGCGCGCCCAGGGGGGCAGGCGCGCCTCCCACCCTCGTGGATAGGATGTGGGCCCCCTGGCCTTGATTCTTTCGCCAGTACTTTTTATTATTCCCAAAAATAATCTCCGTGAAGTTCCAGGTTATTCCGAGAACTTCTGTTTCTGCACAAAAAATAACACCATGGAATTCTGCTGAAAACAGCGTCAGTCGGGGTTAGTTCCATTCAAATCATGAAAGTTAGAGTCCAAAACAAGGGCAAAAGTGTTTGTAAAAGTAGATACGACAGAGATGTATCAACGTTTGGTACACCCAAAGCATTCCTATGATATCCAGGAGTTGCACAATCTCATGGTCTAAGGAAATGATACTTGACATTAGAAAAGCTCTAGAAAACGAATTACACGATCTTGTGCTATGCTTAGGATTGGGTCTTGTCCATCACATCATTCTCCTAATGATGTGATCCCGTTATCAACGACATCCAATGTCCATGGTAAGGAAACCACAACCATCTATTGATCAACGAGCTAGTAAACTAGAGGCTCACTAGGGACATGTTGTGGTCTATGTATTCACACATGTATTAGGGTTTCCGGTTAATGCAATTATAGCATGAACAATAGACAATTATCATGAACAAGGAAATATAATAATATCCATTTTATTATTGCCTCTAGGGCATATTTCCAACAGTCTCCCACTTGCACTAGAGTCAATAATCTAGTTACATTGTGATGAATCGAACACCCATAGAGTTCTGGTGCTGATCATGTTTTGCTCGTGGGAGAGGTTTAGTCAATGGATCTGCGACATTCAGATCTGTATGTACTTTACAACTGCACCAGCTGACTGCCCCACTATTCAAAATATACATGTATCCGGTTTGTGACTTGGAGTCATCCGGATCTGTGTCAAAGCTAGCATCGACGTAACCCTTTATGACTAGCTCTTCGGCACCTCCATAAACGAGAAACATATCCTTAGTCCTTCTCAGGCACTTCAGGATATTCTTGACCGTTGTCCAGTGTTCCATACCGGGATCACTTTGGTTACCTCCCTACCAAACTTATGGCAAGGTTCACATCAGGTCTGGTACACAACATGGCATACATAATAGAGCCTATGGTTGAGGCATAGGGGATGACACTCATATTTTCTCTTTCTTCTGCCGAGGTCGGGCATTGAGCTGCACTCAATCTCACACCTTGCAATACAGGCAAGAACCCCTTCTTGGACTGATCCATATTGAACTTCTTCAATATCTTGTCAAGTGATGTCTACTACACAACCTTCTTCTTGTAGACGTTGTTGGGCCTGCAAGTGCACAGGTTTGTAGGACAGTAGCAAATTTCCCTCAAGTGGATGACCTAAGATTTATCAATCCGTGGGAGGCGTAGCATGAAGATGGTCTCTCTCAAACAACCCTGCAACCAAATAACAAAGAGTCTCTTGTGTCCCCAACACACCCAATACAATGGTAAATTGTATAGGTGCACTAGTTCGGTGAAGATATGGTGATACAAGTGCAATAGGGATGGTAGATATAGGTATTTGTAATCTGAAAAATATAAAAACAGCAAGGTAACTAATGATAAAAGTGAGCGTAAACGGCATTGCAATGATAGGAAACAAGGCCTAGGGTTCATACTTTCACTAGTGCAAGTTCTCTCAACAATAATAACATAGATAGATCATATAACAATCCCTCAACATGCAACAAAGAGTCACTCCAAAGCCACTAATAGCGGAGAACAAACGTAGATATTATGGTAGGGTACGAAACCACCTCAAAGTTATTCTCTCGGATCGATCTATTAAAGAGTTCGTACTAGAATAACACCTTAAGACACAAATCAACCAAAACCCTAATGTCACCTAGATACTCCATTGTCACCTCAAGTATCCGTGGGCATGATTATATGATATGCATCACACAATCTCAAATTCATCCAACCAACACAAAGTACTTCAAAGAGTTCCCAAAAGTTTCTACCGGAGAGTCAAGAAAACGTGTGCCAATCCCTATGCATAGGTTCATGGGCGGAACCCGCAAGTTGGTCACCAAAACATACATCAAGTGGCACGTGATATCCCATCGTCACCACAGATAAACACGGCAAGACATACATCAAGTGTTCTCAAATAAAGACTCAATCCGATAAGATAACTTCAAGAGGGAAACTCAATTCATCACAAGAGAGTAGAGGGGGAGAAACATCACAAGATCCAACTATAATAGCAAAGCCCGCCATACATCAAGATCGTGCCATAGAGAGAACACGAGAGAGAGAGAGAGAGAGAGAGAGAGAGAGAGAGAGAGAGATCAAACACATAGCTCTTGGTACATACCCTCAGCCCGAGGGTGAACTACTCCCTCCTCGTCATGGAGAGCACCGGATGATGAAGATGGCCACCGGTGATGGATTCCCCTCCTGAGGTGCCGAACGTGCTCGAGAGGTTTTTGGTGGCTACAGAGGCTTGCGGCGGCGGAACTCCCGATCTATCTTCATATTCGGTGTTTTTAGGGTATGTAGGCATATATAGGCGAAAGAAGTCGGTCGGGAGGTGCTCGAGGGGCCCACAAGACAGGGGGGCGGGCCCAGTAGGGGGGCGCCCCCCCCCTATCTCCTGGCCTCCTCGAGGATCTTCTGACGTGAACTCCAAGTCTCCAGGATGATATTCTTCCCAAAAATAACGCTGCGAAGGTTTCATTCCGCTTGGACTCGTTTGATATTACTTTTCCTCGAAATATCAAACATGCAATAAAACAAACAATATGGGCTGGGCCTCCGGTTAATAGGTTAGTCCCAAAAGTAATATAGAAGTGAATAATAAAGCCCAATATTGCCCAAAACAGTAGATAATATAGCATGGAGCAATCAAAATTATAGATACGTTGTAGACGTATCAAGCATCCCTAAGCTTAATTCCTTTCGTCCTCGAGTAGGTAAATGATAAAAAGATAATTTTTGATGTGGAATGCTAGTTGGCATAATTTCATTGTAATTCTTCTTAATTGTGGTATGAATATTCAGATCCGAAAGATTCAAGACAAAAGTTCATATTGACATAAAAATAATAATACTTCAAGCATACTAACTAAGCAATTATGTCTTCTCAAAATAACATGGCCAAAGAAAGTTATCCCTACAAAATCATATAGTCTGGCTATGCTCTATCTTCACCACACAAAGTATTTAAATCATGCACAACACCGATGACAAGCCAAGCAATTGTTTCCTACTTTTGACATTCTCAAACTTTTTCAATCTTCACGCAATACATGAGCGTGAGCCATGGATATAGCACTATAGGTGGAATAGAATGGTGGTTGTGGAGAAGACAAAAAAGAGAAGATAGTCTCACATCAACTAGGCGTATCAACGGGCTATGGAGATGCCCATCAATAGATATCAATGTGAGTGAGTAGGGATTGACATGCAACAGATGCACTAGAGCTATAAGTATATGAAAGCTCAACAAAAAAAACTAAGTGGGTGTGCATCCAACTCGCTTGCTCACGAAGACCTAGGGCATTTTGAGGAAGCCCATCATTGGAATATACAAGCCAAGTTCTATAATGAAAGATTCCCACTAGTATATGAAAGTGACAACATAGGAGACTCTCTATCATGAAGATCACGGTGCTACTTTGAAGCACAAGTGTGGAAAAAGAGATAGTAGCATTGTCCCTTCTCTCTTTTTCTCTTTTTTTTCTTTGGCCTTTTTTTGGCCTTTCTCTTTTTTTTGTTTTTCTTTTTTTTCTTTTTTGTAAAGTCCGAAGTCTCATCCCGACTTGTGGGGGAATCATAGTCTCCATCATCCTTTCCTCACTGGGACAATGCTCTAATAATGAAGATCATCACACTTTTATTTACTTACAACTCGATACTTAGAACAAAATATGACTATATGTGTATGCCTCCGGCGGTGTACCGGGATATGCAATGATTCATGAGTGACATGTATGAAAGAATTATGAACGGTGGCTTTGCCACAAATACGATGTCAACTACATGATCATGCTAAGCAATATGACAATGATGGAGTGTGTCATAATAAACGGAATGGTGGAAAGTTTCATGGCAATATATCTCGGAATGGCTATGGAAATGCCATGATAGGTAGGTATGGTGGCTGTTTTGAGAAAGATATATGGTGGGTGTATGATACCGGCGAAAAGTGCGCGGTATTAGAGAGGCTAGCAATGGTGGAAGGAAGAAGAGTGTGTATAATCCATGGACTCAACATTAGTCATAAAGAACTCACATACTTATTGCAAAAATCTACAAGTTATCAAAGCAAAGTATTACGCGCATGCTCCTAGGGGGATAGATTGGTAGGAAAAGACCATCGCCCGTCCCCGACCGCCACTCATAAGGAAGACAATCAATAAATAAATTATGCTGCGACTTCATCACATAACGGTTCACCATACGTGCATGCTACGGGAATCACAAACTTTAACACAAGTATTTCTCAAATTCACAACTACTCAACTAGCATGACTCTAATATCACCATCTTCATATCTCAAAACAATTATCAAGCATCAAACTTTTCTTAGCATTCAACACACTCATAAGTATTCTTACAAATATTGTATGCCTAGCATATTAGGATTATTTAAGCAAATTACCATGCTATTTAAGACTCTCAAAATAATATAAGTGAAGCATGAGAGTTCAATAGTTTCTATAAAACAAATCCACCACCATGCTCTAAAAGATATAAGTGAAGCACTAGAGCAAACAACAAACTACTCCGAAAGATATAAGTGAAGATCAATGAGTAGTCGGATAATTATGCAACTATGTGAAGACTATCCCATTTAATAATTTCAGATCTTGTTATTTTATTCACACAGCAAGCAAAACTAAAGAAAATAAAATGACGCTCCAAGCAAAACACATATCATGTGGTGAATAAAAAATATAGCTCCAAGTAAAGTTACCGATGAACGAAGACGAAAGAGGGGATGCCTTCCGGGGCATCCCCAAGCTTAGGCTCTTGGTTGTCCTTGAATATTACCTTGGGGTGCCTTGGGCATCCCCAAGCTTAGGCTCTTGCCACTCCTTATTCCGTAGTCCATCGAATCTTTACCCAAAACTTGAAAACTTGACAACACAAAACTTAACAGAAAACTCATGAGCTCCGTTAGCGAAAGAAAACAAAACACCACTTCAAGGCACTGTAATGAACTCATTCTTTATTTATATTGATGTTAAACCTACTGTATTGCAACTTCTTTATGGTTTATAAACTATTTTACTAGCCATAGATTCATCAAAATAAGCAAGCAACACAATGAAAACAGAATCTGTCAAAAACAGAACAGTCTGTAGTAATCTGTAACTAACGCAAACTTATGGAACTCCAAAAATTATAAAATAAATTGGTGGACCTGAGGATTTGTCTAGTAATCATCTGCAAAAAGAATAAACTAAATAGCACTCTCCAGTAAAACGTTGAAGCTAATCTCGTGAGCGCTAAAGTTTCTGTTTTTTACAGCATGATCATAAAGACTTCACCCAAGTCTTCCCAAAGGTTCTACTTGGCACAAACACTAATTAAAACATAAAACCACATCTAAACAGAAGATAGATGGATTATTTATTCCTAAACAGAACCAAAAAGCAAGAAACTAAAATAAAATTGGGTTGCCTCCCAACAAGTGCTAACGTTTAACGCCCCTAGCTAGGCATGATGATTTCAATGATGCTCACATAAGAGATAAGAATTGAAACATAAAGAGAGCATCATGAAGAATATGACTAGCACATTTAAGTCTAACTCACTTCCTATGCATAGGGATTTTGTGAGCAAACAACTTATGGAAACAATAATCAACTTTCATAGGAAGGTAAAACAAGCATAACTTCAAAACTTTAAGCACATAGAGAGGAAACTTGATATTATTGCAATTACTACAAGCATATATTCCTCCATCATAATAATTTTCAGTAGCATCATGAATGAATTCAACAATATAACCAGCACCTAAAGCATTCTTTTCATGATCTACTTGCATAGAATTTTTATTACTCTCCACATAAGCAAATTTCTTCTCATGAATAATAGTGGGAGCAAACTCAACAAAATAACTATCATGTGACTGAAAATTAAGATCAAGATGACAAGTTTCATGGTTATCATTATTCTTTAAAGCATACATGTCATCACAATAATCATCATAGATAGGAGGCATGCTTTCATCATAGTAAATTTGCTCATCAAAGCTTGGGGACAAAAAATATCATATTCATGAAACATAGCTTCCCCAAGCTTGTGGCTTTGCATATCATTAGCATCATGGATATTCAAGGAATTCATACTAACAACATTGCAATCATGCTCATCATACAAAGATTTAGTACCAAGCATTTTAATGCATTCTTCTTCTAGCAATTGAGCACAGTTTTCCTTTCCATCATTCTCACGAAAGATATTAAAATGATGAAGCGTAAGAGACAAACTCAAATGCAATTTTTTTGTAATTTTCTTTTATATACTAAACTAGTGATAAAACAAGAAACAAAAAGATTTGATTGCAAGATCTAAAGATATACCTTCAAGCATTCACCTCCCCAGCAACGGCGCCAGAAAAGAGCTTGATGTCTACTACACAACCTTCTTCTTGTAGACGTTGTTGGGCCTGCAAGTGCACAGGTTTGTAGGACAGTAGCAAATTTCCCTCAAGTGGATGGCCTAAGGTTTATCAATCCGTGGAAGGCCCTGCAACCAAATAACAAAGAGTCTCTTGTGTCCCCAACACACCCAATACAATGGTAAATTGTATAGGTGCACTAGTAGCGAAGAGATGGTGATACAAGTGCAATAGGGATGGTAGATATAGGTATTTGTAATCTGAAAATATAAAAACAGCAAGGTAACTAATGATAAAAGTGAGCGTAAACGGTATTGCAATGATAGGAAACAAGGCCTAGGGTTCATACTTTCACTAGTGCAAGTTCTCTCAACAATAATAACATAGATAGATCATATAACAATCCCTCAACATGCAACAAAGAGTCACTCCAAAGCCACTAATAGCGGAGAATAAACATAGAGATTATGGTAGGGTACGAAACCACCTCAAAGTTATTCTTTCGGATAGATCTATTAAAGAGTTCGTACTAGAATAACACCTTAAGCCACAAATCAACCAAAACCCTAATGTCACCTAGATACTCCATTGTCACCTCAAGTATCCGTGGGCATGATTATACGATATGCATCACACAATCTCAAATTCATCCAACCAACACAAAGTACTCCAAAGAGTGCCCAAAAGTTTCTACCGGAGAGTCAGTAAAACGTGTGCCAACCCCTATGCATAGGTTCATGGGCGGAACCCACAAGTTGGTCACCAAAACATACATCAAGTGGCACGTGATATCCCATTGTCACCACAGATAAACACGGCAAGACATACATCAAGCGTTCTCAAATAAAGACTCAATCCGATAAGATAACTTCAAGAGGGAAACTCAATTCATCACAAGAGAGTAGAGGGGGAGAAACATAAGATCCTACTATAATAGCAAAGCTCGCCATACATCAAGATCGTGCCATAGAGAGAACACGAGAGAGAGAGAGAGAGATCAAACACATAGCTACTGGTACATACCCTCAGCCCCGAGGGTGAACTACTCCCTCCTCGTCATGGAGAGCGCCGGGATGATGAAGATGGCCACTGGTGATGGATTCCCCCTCCGGTAGGGTGCCGAGACAGGCTCCCGAGAGGTTTTTGGTGGCTACAGAGGCTTGCAGCGGCGGAACTCCCGATCTATCTTCATATTCGATGTTTTTAGGGTACGTAGGCATATATAGGCGAAAGAAGTCGGTCGGGAGGTGCTCGAGGGGCCCACGAGACAGGGGGGGCGCACCCAGTAGGGGGGGTGCCCCCCTATCTCCTGGCCTCCTCGAGGATCTTCTGACGTGAACTCCAAGTCTCCAGGATGATATTCTTCCCAAAAATAACGCTGCCAAAGGTTTCATTCCGTTTGGACTCCGTTTGATATTCCTTTTCCTCGAAATATCAAACAGCAATAAAACAAACAATATGGGCTGGGCCTCCGGTTAGTAGGTTAGTCCCAAAAGTAATATAAAAGTGAATAATAAAGCCCAATATTGCCCAAAACAGTAGATAAAATAGCATGGGGGAATCAAAAATTATAGATACGTTGGAGACGTATCATCAAGGTATGTGCTTTGTGAAAGACCAATGAGGCATCTCGATCTATCTCTACAGATCTTGATGCCTAATATGTAACCAGCTTCTCCAAGGTCCTTCATTGAAAAACACTTATTCAAGTAGGCCTTTATGCTTTCCAAAAGCTCTATATCATTTCCCATCAACAGTATGTCATCCGCATATAATATGAGAAATGCTGCAGAGGTCTCACTCACTTTCTTGTAAATACAGGCTTCTCCATAAGTCTGTATAAATCCAAATGCTTTGATCATTTCATCAAAGCGAATGTTCCAACTCCGAGATGCTTACACCAGCCCATAGATGAGCACTGGAGCTTGCATATATACCTTGTCAGCATTCTTAGGATCGACAAAACCTTCAGGCTGCATCATATACAGTTCCGCCTTAAGGAAACCGTTAAGGAATGCTGTTTTGACATCCATTTGCCAGATCTCATAAACATAGAATGCGGCAATTGGTAACATGATTCGGGCGGACTTCAGCTTCGCTACGGGTGAGCCATCGTAGTCAACTTCTTGAACTTGTCGATATCCCTTAGCGACAAGCCGAGCCTTATAGACGGTCACATTACCATCCGCGTCAGTCTTCTTCTTAAAGATCCACTTATTCTCTATGGCTCATCGATCATCGGGCAAGTCCACCAAAGTCCATACTTTGTTCTCATACATGGATCCTATCTTGGATTTCATGGATTCAAGCCATTTGTTGGAATCCGGCCCGCCGTCGCTTCTTCATAGTTCGAAGGTTCACCATTGTCTAACAACTTGATTTCCAGGACAGGGTTGCCGTACCACTCTGGTGCGGAATGTGCCCTCGTGGACCTATGAAGTTCAGTAGAAACTTGAACCAAAGTTTCATGATCATCATCATTAACTTCCTCTCTAGTTGGTGCAGGCACCACAGAAACATCTTCCTGAGTTGCGCTACTCTCCAGTTCAAAAGGGGGTACCTCATCAAGTTCTACTTTCCTCCCCCTTACTTCTTTCGAGAGAAACTCTTTCTCCAGAAAGGATCCATTATTGGCACCAAAGATCTTGCCTTCGGATCTGAGGTAGAAGGTATACCCAATAGTTTCCTTAGGGTATCCTATGAATACACATTTTTCCGATTTGGGTTCGAGCTTTTCAGGTTGAAGTTTCTTGACATAAGCATCGCATCCCCAAAATTTCAGAAATGACAGCTTAGGTTTCTTCCCAAACCATAATTCATATAGTGTCGTCTCAACTGATTTAGACGGTGCCCTATTTAAAGTGAATGTGGAAGTCTCTAAAGCATAACCCCAAAAAGATAGTGGTAAATTGGTAAGAGACATTATAGATCGCACCTTATCCAATAGAGTGCGATTACGACGTTCGGACACACCATTACGCTGAACTATTCCAGGTGGCGTGAGTTGTGAAACAATTCCACATTTCCTTAAGTGCGCGCCAAACTCGTGAATCAAATATTCTCCTCCACGATCTGATCGTAAGAACTTTATTGTCATGTCACGTTGATTCTCTTCCTCGCTCTGAAATTCCTTGAACTTTTCAAAGGTCTCAGACTTGTGTTTCATTAAGCAGACATACCCATATCTACTTAAGTCATCAGTGAGGGTGAGAACATAACGATAGCCACCGCGAGCCTCAACGCTCATTGGACCGCATACATCAGTATGTATTATTTCCAACAAGTTGGTTGCTCGCTCCATTGTTCCAGAGAATGGAGTCTTGGTCATTTTGCCCATGAGGCATGGTTCGCACGTGTCAAATGATTCATAATCAAGAGACTCCAAAAGTCCATCTGCATTGAGTTTCTTCATGCGTTTGACACCAATGTAACCAAGACGGCAGTGCCACAAGTATGTGGGACTATCATTATAAACCTTACATCTTTTGGCATTGACACTATGAATATGTGTAACATCACGTTCGAGATTCAGTAAAAATAAACCATTGACCAGTGGGGCATGACCATAAAACATATCTCTCATATAAATAGAATAACCATTATTCTCGGATTTAAATGAGTAGACATCTCGCATTAAACAAGATCTAGATACAATGTTCATGCTCAAAGCTGGCACTAAATAACAATTATTGAGGTTTAAAACTAATCCCGAAGGTAGATGTAGAGGTAGCGTGCCCACGGCGATCACATCGACCTTGGAACCATTCCCGACGTGCATCCTCACCTCGTCCTTCGCCAGTCTCTACTTATTCCGCAGCTCCTTTTTTGAGTTAAAAATGTGAGCAACCACACCGGTATCAAATACCCAGGAGCTACTACGAGTGCTGGTAAGGTACACATCAATAACATGTATATCATATATACCTTTGGTGTTGCCGGCCTTCTTATCCGCTAAGTACTTGGGGTAGTTCCGCTTCGAGTGACCATTTTCCTTGCAATAAAAGCACTCAGTCTCAAGCTTGGGTCCATTCTTTGGCTTCTTCCCGGCAACTGACTTACCGGGCGTGGTAACTCCCTTGCCGTCCTTCTTGAAGTTCTTCTTATCCTTGCCTTTCTTGAAACTAGTGGTCTTATTCACCATCAACACTTGATGTTCCTTTTTGATCTCCACCTCCGCTGATTTCAGCATTGAATATAACTCAGGAATGGACTTCTCCATCCCTTTCATATTGTAGTTCATCACAAAGCTCTTGTAGCTAGGTGGAAGCGATCGAGGATTCATCAATGACCGAGTCATCTGGAAGATTAACTCCCAGCTGAGACAAGCGGTTGTGCAACCCAGACATTTTGAGTATATGCTCGCTGATAGAACTGTTTTCCTCCATCTTACAACTTTAGAACTTGTCGGAGACTTCATATCTCTCAACCCGGGCATGAGCTTGGAAAACCATTTTCAGCTCTTGAAACATCTCATATGCTCCGTGTTGCTCAAAACGCTTTTGGAGCCTCGGTTCTAAGCTGTAAAGCATGCCGCACTGAACCAGGGAGTAATCATCACTACGCGACTGTCAGGCGTTCATAACGTCTTGAGTTGCTGGGAAAATGGGGGCGTCACCTAGCGGTGCTTCAAGGACATATGCTTTCTTGGCAGCTATGAGGATGATCCAATCCGTATAGTTGCTACCGTCGTCTTTCAGCTTGGTTCTCTCTAGGAACGTGTTGAAGTTGAGGGCAACATTAGTGTAGGCCTTTGGATCTACAAGATAGATTGCAAAGACAATTTTAGACTAAGTTCATGATAATTAAGTTCATCTAATCAAATTATTAAATGAACTCCCACTCAGATAGACATCCCTCTAGTCATCTAAGTGATACATGATCCTGTCCGATCATCACGTGAGACGGACTAGTCATCAACGGTGAACATCTCCATGTTGATCGCACCTACTATACGACTCATGTTCGACCTTTCGGTCTCTCGTGTTCCAAGGACATGTCTGTACATGCTAGGCTCGTAAGCCAACCTAAGTGTTTCGCATGTGTAAATCTGGCTTACACCCGTTGTATGAGAACGTTAGAATCTATCACACCCGATCATCACGTGGTGCTTCGAAACAACGAACCTTCGCAACGGCGCACACTTTAGGGGAACACATTTCTTGATATTTTAGTGAGGGATCATCTTACTTATTCTACCGTCATTCTAAGCAAATAAGATGTAAACATGATAAACATCATATGCAAATCATAAAGTGACATGATATGGCCAATATCATCTTGGCTTTTGATCTCCATCTTCGAGGCGCGACATGATCACCATCTTCACCGGCATGACACCATGATCTCCATCATCGTGTCTTCATGAACTTGTCTCGCCAACTATTACTTATATTACTATGGCTAACGGTTAGCAATAAAATAAATTAATTACATGGCGTTTATATTGACTCGCAGATCATACAATAAATTAAGACAATTCCTATGGCTCCTGCGGGTTGTCATACTCATCGACATGCAAGTCGTGATTCCTATTACAAGAACATGATCAATATCATACATCACATATATAATTCATCACATCATTTTGGCCATATCAAATCACATAGCATACCCTGCAAAAATAAGTTAGACGTCCTCTAATTGTTGTTGCATGTTTTACGTGGCTGCTATGGGTTTCTAGCAAGAACGTTTCTTACCTATGCAAAAGCCACAACGGTGATATGCCAATTGCTATTTACCCTTCAGAAGGACCCTCTTCATCGAATCTGATCCGACTAAAGTGGGAGAGACAGACACCCGCTAGCCACCTTATGCAACAAGTGCATGTCAGGCGGTGGAACCAGTCTCAAGTAAGCGTACGTGTAAAGTCGGTTCGGGCCGCTTCATCCCACAATGTCGCCGAATCAAGATAGGACTAGTAACGGCAAGCAAATTGACCAAATCATCACCCACAACTACTTGTGTTCTACTCGTGCATAGAATCTACGCATAGACCTAACTCATGATGCCGCTGTTGGGGAATGTAGTAATAATTCAAAAAAATTCCTACGTGTCACCAAGATCAATCTAGGAGATGCTAGCAACGAGAGAGAGAGAGGGAGAGCATCTCCATACCCTTGAAGATCGCTAAGCGGGAGCGTTACAAGAACGTGGTTGATGGAGTCGTACTCACGGCGATTCAAATCGCGGAAGATACGATCCAAGCGCCAAACGGACGGCACCTCTGCGTTCAACACACGTACAACCCGGGGACGTCTCCTCCTTCTTGATCCAGCAAGAGGAGAGGAGAAGTTGAGGGAGAACTCTGGCAGCACGACGGCGTGGTGGTGGAGCTCGTGGTACTCCGGCAGGGCTTCACTAAGCACTACAAACGAGGAGGGATGCGATAGGGAAAAAGGTGCGGCTGCCTCCCACCCCCTCACTTTATATAGGGGGAAGGGGAGAGGGGGCTAGCCCCTCTATATGGATCTAGAGGGGTGCCGGCGGCCAAGAGGAAACCCTGGATGGGTTTGGGCGCTCCCACCCCTAGAAAACTTGCCCCTCAAACTGGGAGGGGCGGCTGCCCTAGAGGAGGCACCCCAACCTCTCCAGGTTACATGAGATGGGGTGGAAGGGGCGCACAACTCCTTAGTGGGCTGGTGTGCCCCCTCCCCTTGGCCCATAAGGCCCCCCAACGCTTGTCGGGGCCTCCGAAACTCCTTTCGGCCGCACTGGTCGTCACCCGGTACCCCCGGAACAATTCCGGACTCCAATAGCCTTCGTCCAATATATCGATCTTCACCTTCGGACCATTCCAAAACTCCTCGTGACGTCCAAAATCTCATCTGGGACTCCGAACAACCTTCGGTAACTATATACTATTCCCATTACAACTCTAGCGTCACCGAACCTTAAGTGTGTAGACCCTACGGGTTCGGGAACCACGCATACATGACCGAGATACCTCTCCGGCCAATAACCAATAGCGAGATCTGGATACCCATATTGGCTTCCACATGTTCCATGATGATCTCATCGGATGAACCACGATGTCGGAGATTCAATCAATCACGTACATAATTCCCTTTGTCCATCGTATGTTACTTGCCCGAGATTCGATCATCGGTATCCCTATACCTTGTTCAATCTCGTTACCAGCAAGTCTCTTTACTCGCTCCGTAACACATGATCCCGTGACTAATTCCTTAGTCACATTGAGCTCATTATGATGATGCATTACCGAGTGGGCCTAGAGATACCTCTCCATCATACGGAGTGACAAATCCCAGTCTCGATTCGTGCCAACCCAACAGACACTCTTGGAGATACCTGTAGTGCACATTTATAGTCACCCAGTTACGTTGTGAAGTTTGATACACCCAAAGCATTCCTACGGTATCCGGGAGTTGCAGAATATCATGTTCTAAGGAAATGATACTTGACATTAGAAAAGCTCTAGCAAATGAACTACACGATCTTGTGCTATGCTTAGGATTGGGTCTTGTCCATCACATCATTCTCCTAATGATGTGATCCCGTTATCAACGACATCCAATGCCCATGGTCAGGAAACCACAACCATCTATTGATCAACGAGATAGTCAACTAGAGGCTCACTAGGGACTTGTTGTGGTCTATGTATTCACACATGTACTACGGTTTTCGGTTAATACAATTATAGCATGAACAATAGACAATTATCATGAACAATGAAGTATAATAATATCCATTTTATTATTGCCTCTAGGGCATATTTTCAACAGTCTCCCACTTGCACTAGAGTCAATAATCTAGTTACATTGTGATGAATTGAACACCCATAGAATTCTGGTGCTGATCATGTTTTGCTCATGGAAGAGGTTTAGTCAATGGATCTGCGACATTCAGATCCGTATGTACTTTACAACTGTACCAGTTGACTGCCCCACCATTCAAAATATACACGTAGCCGGTTTGTGATTTGGAGTCATCCGGATCTATGTCAAAGCTAGCATCGACGTAGCCCTTTACGACTAGCTCTTCGGCACCTCCATAAACGAGAAACATATCCTTAGTCCTTCTCAGGTATTTCAGTATATTCTTGACCGATGTCCAGTGTTCCATACCGGGATCACTTTGGTATCTCCCTACCAAACTTATGGCAAGCTTCACATCAGGTCTGGTACAGTGCATGACATACATAATAGAGCCTATGGCTGAGGCATAGGGGATGACACTCATCTTTTCTCTTTCTTCTGCCGAGGTTGGGCATTGAGCTATGCTCAATCTCACACCTTGCAATAGAGGCAAGAACCCCTACTTGGACTGATCCATATTGAACTTCTTTAATATCTTGGCAAGGTATGTGCTTTGTGAAAGACCAATGAGACGTCTCGATCTATCTCTATAGATCTTGATGCCTAATATGTAACCAGCTTCTCCAAGGTCCTTTATTAAAAAACACTTATTCAAGTAGCCCTTTATGCTTTCCAAAAGTTTTATATCATTTCCCATCAACAGTATGTCATCCACATATAATATGAGAAATGCTGCAGAGCTCTCACTCACTTTCTTGTAAATACAGGCTTCTCCATAAGTCTGTATAAACCCAAATGCTTTGATCATCTCATCAAAACGAATGTTCCAACTCCGAGATGCTTCCACTAGCCCATAGATGGAGCGCTGGAGCTTGCATATATACCTTGTCAGCATTCTTAGGATCGACAAAACCTTCAGTCTGCATCATATACAATTCCTCCTTAAGGAAACCGTTAAGGAATGTGGTTTTGAAGTCCATTTGCCAGATCTCATAATTATAGAATGCGACAATTACTAACATGATTCGGAGGGACTTCAGCTTCGGTACGGGTGAGAAGGTTTCATCGTAGTCAACTTCTTGAACTTGTTGATAAACCTTAGCGACAAGCCGAGCCTTACATACGGAGATTTTAACAAGTGACTATATACGAAGCAAAGTGAATGAATCTACACTTTAAAATATGTCTATATACATTCGTATGTGGTGATTAATTTGAAATCTCTAAAAAGACAAATATTTAGAAACGGAGGGAGTATATAGATATAAAACGGTGATCAACATGAAATGACTGACTCCTAGGTCCCTATTATGCCCCATGAACTTGCAGCTCTTGCTAGTACTCCCTCCGTTCGGAATTACTTGTCTCAGAAATGGATGTATCTAGAACTAAAATACGTCTAGATACATCCATTTCATGACAATAATTCAACGGAGTGAAAGAGGTTCGAGGGTGATCAACCGATGATTGCGGCTGTACCCGAGGAGCTTCGATGCACGCTGATTTCTGATTGTAACCTGTCCGTTGAGTAATTTTATTGCTTATTTTCCCCACAAAAAATGTATTTATCGCTCTTTTATTCAAAGAAAATATTACTGTCGTTTTTTAGGGGTATTACTGTTGTTTTTTTTAGCGGCAAATATTATCACTGCTTGATGTAGGGTTTAAGGCCGGAATAATAGATGGGCCTCGGCTTCGGCGTTTTGCGAAGTGTTGGGCCTCTTGACCTCGAAGTGCCGCGAAGTATACGAGAATGTTCGAGCGAGCGCGACAAGCCTGAAGAACACCCGCGGCGTCGTCGCGAAGCGCGCTCTCTCTCCCCTAGTGCGGTGCTCTGCGACCAGATATGGGCGAGCATCGCGCGTTTGTCCCGAAGATTCAACGCCTTTCCCCATCCTTCCACCCTCGCCGTGGCATGAACCCCCCTCCGCTCTATAAAAGGGCGCCGCACACTCGCCACCATCTCCCACCAGAAATTAACTGCAATTCCTTGTAGCACATCGGCTTCAGAGTTTCAACGATCTCCTAGAGACCCTCTCTCGTTTCAGTTCTCGATCGGCTTCCCGTAGCTCTATCTGGTGCAATGGCTGCCGCGAACGCTCCCTTCGCTCTCGTCAGCCGCCTCTCCCCGGCCGCGCGCCTGCCCATCCGTGCGTGGAGGGCCGTGAGGCCAGCGCCGCTCTCGACCGGGAGAACCCGCCCGCTCTCCGTGGCCTCCGCGGGGCAGGAGAACAGGGACAACTCCGTCGACGTCCAAGTCAGCCAGGCCCAGAACGCCGGCAACCAGCAGGGCAATGCAGTCCAGCGCCGCCCGCGCCGCGCTGGATTCGACATCTCCCCGTTCGGTAAGTCCTCAGTTCAGATGTTCTTCCACAACAGAATTTTGTTGCAGTGTAGGAGAAGCAGAGGATGACGCAGTACGTGGTTTACTTTAACGTATGAAGGGTTAGTGGACCCGATGTCGCCGATGAGGACGATGCGGCAGATGCTGGACACGATGGACCGGCTGTTCGACGACGCCGTGGGGTTCCCGACGGCGCGGCGCTCGCCGGCGGCGGCGAGCGAGATGCCGCGGATGCCGTGGGACATCATGGAGGACGACAAGGAGGTGAAGATGCGGTTCGACATGCCCGGGCTGTCGCGGGAGGAGGTGAAGGTGATGGTGGAGGGCGACGCGCTCGTCATCCGCGGCGAGCACAAGAAGGAAGCCGGCGAAGGCCAGGGCGAAGCAGCGGAAGGCGGCGACGGGTGGTGGAAGGAGCGCAGCGTGAGCTCCTACGACATGCGCCTGGCTTTGCCGGACGAGTGCGACAAGAGCCAGGTGCGCGCCGAGCTCAAGAACGGCGTGCTGCTCGTGTCCGTGCCCAAGAGGGAGACCGAGCGCAAGGTCATCGACGTGCAGGTCCAGTGATGAGTCTGTGTCATTGTGTGAGACTGTCCTGCGAGGCTTTGAGATTTCAGGTGTCCGAGGTGTGACCGCGCGAGTGAGTGCTGTTCGTAGACGTAGTGTGGCGTTCTTCTCCGATCCTCTCTGCGCGCTCGTTGCAGAACATGTCAGTGCTGTATGTAAATATACTTGCCAAATCAATGGAATAAGTGTCCGGCTGCTTGATCAGCTGGATATACTTCGATTAATTACTGTATCGAGACATCCCTGTTGTGTTGTCGAGTGATGTGATGTGTCCTTTCAGAATGCGGAAGAAAGAAGCTGGTAACTGAATCGAGATATAGGCAGCACATCCTGATGAATTTGTAGAGTGCGGTTTATTGGGCATAAAATTTTAAGAATGTGTTGACGGATACAATTCTTTTCTTCACTTTTGTTAGTCATGGAGAACGGCTCGGATGCAAGGCTACATCAAGCCGCAGCTCTCCTATCAGTGTCAGACGACGTATCGGATCCGACGGCCGCTGCAGCTCCACCCGTCCCCGTAGCTGCAGCAACGAGCAGATAAACTTGATTTTCAGGAGTCCTTGAAAATCAAACCACACACAGATCTGTTGTTTGCTTCAATTCGAAGGACAAATCGCAATCCTAACCTGAGTCGCTGGCGCTCTCTGGAGCGTCGGTGCCGTGTTGCCCGGCGGCGTGCGCCGCCTGCTGCATGTGTGCCGCGTACTGCATCATCTGCGAGTACTGCAAAGCTGAGGCCGAAGAATTCTGACCTTGGTTGCTGGCTGCTTGCATCTGCTGGAGATAGTACGGTGAAAACCCTTGCTGAGCTCCTTCGGGCCCAGCTGCTGTGTAGTATGTTTGCACTTGTGACTGCTGCTGCTGTTGCTGCTGGGCAACCGCTCCACCTTGCGCGCCATAGTAACTCTGCGACACCTATGCAATATAGGTAAAAACAATTACTAAAACTTTATTTTCATTTTTTACTATTTATTTTAAAAATGACGTCAGATTTATAGGCATGGTAAGTCAAACTTTTTTCATGGCAATTTATATCAGCGCGAGGATGACAAATTTAGTCTGCAATTTCCTGGCAAAATTGAATTGAGACAGATTTGCCTTACTCGCCAACTAAACTTGTCATCAACAACGAACATAATGATTCAAAAAACATGTGATTTTGCTGAAACTTAAAAATCTGGTCCACAAAATAAGTACACCCTTCGATCCAAATTAAATGACGCAGCTCCAGTAAAAATAACATTTCTTTTCCTGAAAACAAAGGGTTCCCCGTTCATCATGTCTCTATCTTTTTTTTGTCCATCCAATTTTTTCCGTCACATCATATGCGACCGTGTTTCTTAAGTAGGTCGCTCAATTACATTAATTTACTTACTTTCACCATAGTATAGAATTACGTCGCTGAATTCCGTGCAACATTTCATGGCACCGTCCCATGTGCCACTCTATCATATTAATTTATTTACCATGTATGACCCAGACTACCAAATTATTAAGCTAAAAAATATTTGGCTCCCGTGGCAATGCACGAGCACGTATCTAGTAAAATTAAAAAAAATATTTTTTTTTTCTGTCAGGTAGAACTCTTCATCATTCGGTTCCCTCTCATCATGCCCCTCCAATGATTTTTTTCATCCAGACGTTTTTTTTCTCGCCCTGTCATATTTGACTGCAATTTCCCGACAACTCAATCACAATAATTTACTTAACTTTTGTATTGGTTCCAACTTAATTTACTAATGAACTTCTCATCAAACTATAAAGTAAATCAGGGGCAGAATTTGATTAACATTTATAATATGAGCAGGTAAATCACAAGCTAACATATTAGAATATTTATATCCCGTTGCAACGCACGAGCACCGTCTAGTATTAAAAAACTGTGTGCGTGGTAATTTTCTTTTTGACATCTAGTCATGAAAGGCCCATTTAGAACAAATGAAGAAAAACATAGGAATTTTGGTACCAACGTCCTACGAGGTTCCTATAGAAAATATCTCTTTGGTACTAACGTCCTATGTTCCTTTGAAATTTCTATGCAATCGATTAATTTCATTTGGAAATACCAAGATTTTAAAACGTGTATTTCCTGGCATTGCAATGATGTCCGAGCTATGGCTATGCCAACTATCGCAAGCTATAGCGGAAGTTATTTACAATAGTGTTTTGAAGTAAAAAGTGAAGAATAGGTGCCTAACATAAAAAATTGGCCACTTAAGGACTAAAGTGAATCCATTGTCTTACCTCACCTCATGTTTCTTCTCTTTGTGTCTATGTAATTTATATATTTTTCCTTATAACATCTAAACACCAATTTTGAGTTTTCTTAGTGTACATGACATCTCAATTCCTCCATTTTTTGTATTTCTACAATTCAAGTTCATGTATTCTAGATGCCAAGTATCTTGCATTCCTACACAAACCACTTCGAAATTGACATTAGGATGTCACACAAAAATTGAACTAAAACCACGACATGAATTATAGAATAGAGGGAGTAGAAATGTAGTCACGAAGAGAAGAAAACATGAGGCCAACATTACGATGTCATGCAAAAACATAGGAATGTGGACACAAAGAGAGGAAAACATGAGGTAGGGCCTCATATTTTGTTTGCTCCAAAATTCATATGGAATATCCTGTTCCATAGGAATTTGAAGGAGTGTACGACAACAATTTCTTTGTTGCTTGTGGTACCAAAGATTTTGTTCTCATAGGAATCCTTTTGTTTGAAATTCAAATTTCTTTCCTTTATTCGCAATATGGTACCTAATTCGAAATATTTGATATGTTCAAGCCTAAGAATGATGGATCTACAAGCTTTCTGAAGGCTAGGCTCATCACTATAAGATGCCTAAAATGATTTCTTTCCTCACATACAACATTTTACCGGAATCAGTCATCAAAGGCAAGGCTTTTGCCTAGGTAGGAGCACCGGCTGATGGGGTTATATATCTACTCTTAGGGCGTGTTTGGATGGAGGTCTGCCGGACATCAATCTCAGTCACATGCCTCCATAATCGAACGTTCGAGCGCCCTTCCCGTCCAAGCCTAAATCAAAGTCAATGATGTCGTTGTGGTATTGCACTCGGCAGTCCAGACAAGATGATAACACTAAAAGAATGAGAATCAAAATTTATTTTTGAAAAATATTTTAAAAATAGAGTTTTTCCAAAAACATAAAACTATTGAAAAATCCAAGGAGCTTTTGGAAATAGCTAACTGAGGGAATGCCATGTCTTCATAAACGTGGGTTCTGGTGTTCTTTAACAATATACTCCTGGGTTTTTCTTTTCTGAAGTTTGGATGTTTGAATTCATATATTTTGGCAGCAGTATTTCTGATTTATTTTAATCTTCTTTTTTTTACAATTTTGTATTTTCGTACTTTTAAATGCATTTTGAAATGGGATTTCTAGTTTCAAAGAAACTTTGGTTAATTTGAATAATTCCTTTCCAAGACCATGCTAATTTGAATAAATTTTTGTAAGGTGAATAATAGATGGATTCTTGTCACGGGGGAAAGAATGATTTGTTCAACTTGGGATCTCAAAACGACCGTGTATGACTGCCAACCTCATGCTTCGAGTATCAAATCGTAGAGAAGGATACTAACCATTTGCATTTGATACATGTTTTCGTGAGAATAGCCCCCCGTATACCTGCAGAGGTAAAGCATCAAGCACATGAATACACTTCCTGACGAAAATGCCCAATTAACTTATTCTTTTTGCAAGGAAATGCCAAGTTAATGGCAAACGAAAGAAAGCAAATTTACCCGTAGTAGTAAGGATAGGTGTAGTGAGCCTGCTGGGGGAAGTAGGAGGCTGCAATCGCGGCAGCGGCAGAGCCCTGGTACGACGAAGACGATGTTGCCGGCGGCGTCGACCTGACCATCCCTGAACAAGATCGCAGTTCGTAGAGGTTTTCAGCGATAATTCGGTAGCTGTGAGGAGAAAACCGGCTGATGCGAACCGATCGTACCAAACGGCGCCGCCGCGGCAGGATGCGCGCGCTGCGACGCGCCGAGCGCCGCCAGGTTGCAGTTGGCCCTTCTCCCGTCGATCACCGGCGTCGGGTCCTGCAGCGCCCGCGCCGCGGCCTCGGGGTCCCTGAACGTCACCTGGGAAGGATCGACACGAGCAGCAAAGATGAGCTTGGTGCTCACATTGTGACCGAACAGAATCTATCTGCGAGAACCGAAGCTCACGAATCCGTAGCCCCTGGAGCGGCCGGTGTGCTTGTCGGCGATGACGACGGCCTCCGCGATGTCGCCGAACTGCTCGAAGTAGCGCCGCATGGCGTCGCGCTGCGTCTGCCACGCCAGGCCCCCCACGAACAGCTTCGTGAACGTCGTGTCGCCGTCCATCGGTCGAAGCTGGCTGGCGAAGGTGGCTGGTGGCTACCGATCGGCGGGTGCGGCAGTTGTGCAAACGTGCTGGCGAATGGCTGGATGTCTGAGACCCGGGGAGTATTTTTGTACGGGGGAGACGGCGAGATGGAGCCCACGATAGGGGCTGAAGCTGGCGATGATGAGCGCGTCGTGCGCGTAGTAATAGTCGTGTAATGGAGGGAGGGATGAGCGCACCCAATGGTGCTGCTCTTCGGAGGTAGAAGATGCGTGGACCAAGTCAAGCCTGGCTGGTTCCACTCTACATAGTTACACAAACGATAATTACGTAGTACCCCTCGGTAAAGAAATATAAAAACGTTTAGATCATCACTACAGAGGGAGTATTCCGTATTTATCGAAAAAGAATTTCCCCCGCTTTGTATATAAAGCAACCAACCAAGTCATACAAGGATAGATGCTGGGGCGGAAGCAGCACAGTCACGCCCAAAAGAAACGACAGAGAAAGAACAAAAGAAACAAATGCCGACAATGGCGAATCAACGAAAACGAAGAAGCTTCGCGAACGCTGCGCCCACCGGGATCTTCCACTAGGCTCCAAGACTCCGAAGCGCCGGCACCTATCAACACCTCCAAGAAGGATCGCGACGATGACGACGCTGCTGTCAAGGGTTTCCCCCGGTACACCACGAGGCGAGAGGAAGGGTAGCCCCCGACGCCCTTCCGGAAGGTCAGGTGGCACCCATAGGCGCCACCGCGCCGGTGTCGGCCAAGCCGACAGGGGTTTCCCCTGATCCCAACCCGCACCTCGGGCGCTCCGGAGCCAGCCACCAAACCAACCACCACCCAGCGCCAACACGGTCAAGAGGCCCCCACACCGTCTCACCACGACACCGTGAAGTAAGGACAACATGGCGAAGAATCAGAGCCGGGACTAGGGCAGCAGCACCGTCGGCACGCGGGAGGGCCCCACCTCCACCGCGGCCGACGGTAGCCGCCCGGACGCAATAGCGAGGAGCACACCAGCCGTGAGGCCCACAGCCCGGCCGAGCCCTCGTGGCCCGTGAAGCGCCCCGCCCTCGCTGCTGCAAGACGCCATCGACGCCGCCGCCCACATCCGAACCGCTCCTTCCTCCACACCGAGCGAGCAGCAAAAGGCCACGCGCCGGCGGCCCGCTAGGACCAGATGGGGCCCTAAGGGCCTAGATCTGGGCCGGCGCGCCACCGCCACCAGCGCCACCGAGCCACCCGCCGCCAAGAGGCAGCGCCACCATCGCGCCAGCCACGGACCCGCCACCAGACGCGGACCACCGCCACTGAGCTGCACCGCCGCCGAGCCCCGCCGGGAAGAAGCGCCATGAGAAAAGAAGGCCCGCCGCCGCCGAGCCACCCGGCCAGATCCAGGGACGCCATCCGGCAGCGGCGGGGGAGGGAGGACGGAGGGGTGGGGGCGAGGAGAGGATGCGGAGGAGCCGCCCCGGCGCCGCCCAGGGAGGCGGCGCTAGGCGGAGTCGGGAGGTAAGAGGGACATTCCCCTAGGCCAAACTTCCGAGTACTCCGTATTTGACAGTGGTTGCCGTGTGATTTGAACCTTGTGCTTAAACATGTCGATTTGATTGGCCGGGTAGCATGAAGGAACATAGACCAGGCTGGTCAATCATGCGTTGTGGTTGGGACATCTGCTCGAGTGTTGGTACGCAAAAGCAAAGGGACTACATACAGCCTGACATAGAATGGGAAAGTACCAATTGCATCGCAGATTTGCTGCAAGCGAAGAGGCAGGCTGAACAGTGCAGCGAAGCCAGCGTTTCGATGCCGGACCGTCCAAACAAGAATCGAAGGTTTGTATGGGTACGAACGGACCAAATTACAGAAGTAGGGAGATAGCATATGGGTCAGAAGGGGGCTGCACATCGTGATCTGTGACCAGGCCCTGGTCTCCGGGTCTCGGAGCGTTTCAGGGAAGGCACGGTGTATTGCGCTCTGCACCTGTAAAGGGAGCTACGATAATTAGCATGCTTCTTTTAATTTTTGCGAATGATTAGCATGCTTTCGTGAAGGGGACTAGGGAAAGATCCACTTTTGTGCGGTGGCTGTTCGGTTGGCGCCTTCGAGGCAGGCTTTCGAAAGGACAAGGAGTAGCAGGATACTGTTGTATACGTGGAGGGCACGCACGCAGATGAATTATGTATGAGTACATTATGTTTGCTCTGGCCAACTAGAAAAGTGTTGGCAACCAGCCACCGCCTCTCAACCTCTCCTCTCTCTCTAGGCGATAGAGCCTCTGCCGAGATCTCCACCACCGTGCTGGCGAGGCGGTGGTTCCCCTCCCTACTGCTTCAGCAGCGGGAGGTGGAAATGAAAGTGGATCTGCATATAGTTTTGGTGGATATTCGTAGTTGATACAAAGCAATTTCCTCACAAAAAAGGTAACGAGGAATTAAGGAACTAATTGTGTACTGGGCGTGTTATATGATCTCCTCCAGATTCTCCAAACTTCTCAAATCCAGCTTCTGGGCGTGGCTTCTCACTTCACCTGGCGATTGAAATACGTTCAGCAGCGGCGTCGCTTCTCCCTGCGCCATGTTGAGTTGGCAGCCTAGCTGGGGGGCTGCAGGCCTGTTCCTTGCCACTTTGGGCCAGCTGAAAGCAGCCCATTAGCACGTGGGGGAACACGAGGGAGAGGGGTGCCAGGGGTTTTTCTTTTTGAAACTTCGGAACCCTTTATTGAATCAAAGAAGTGTTATTTCATCCACTAAGCCCTTTACAATGAAAGCCGACGGCTCATCAATCCACATCAAAGGTGGGGCCGACACCGCTTGCCTATCTAAAACATGAGCGACATAGTTCGTCTCCCTAGGGCAGTGAACAAAAGACACCGAAGTATAATCTACAGTAAGGACCAAACAATCTGAATAGATCGCTGTTGCGCCCGATGCCATAAAGCCTCCATTGTTCATGGTATCAATCACCTCAAGGCAGTCCGACTCCACAACGAGCTTGCTAATCCCCATCTGTTGTGCCAACAGGATGCCATGTCGTAGTGCATATGCTTCTGCCGTCCCTACATCAGCAACATGCTCTAGCCTTTCGTTTGAAACCGCGATGAAACCACCTTTGTAATCCCGTAAAACAGCTCCTACAGCCCCCTGGAGAGCATCTGCATGGAAGGCTGCATCTACATTCAACTTCACAAAATCCTCATGTGGTTTCCTCCATCCATCTGAACTCACTGTCGCGCTCTTCTTCGTAGCCTTGAAGTATTTGCTCACAGCGCCGTGATCGACAATGCGGCCCGGGCCGGGGTCTGCACTTCCTCCCCGTGGACGTGTTGTCTACGTTCCCACCATATGTACCAGATACCCACAAGGATTAGAAATTGAGCTGGGACATCTGTGATCAACGTCTGACGTGTCGGAGCACATAAAATATAATCCAACGCTGCCAAGCCCGCCCTGTCTATATCACACGCCTCCTCCACGAACCCGTCCAGATTCAGACATCTCCAGATTTCAGCTGCCCTTGGGCAAGTGAAGAGTGCGTGCATAATATCTTCGCATCCACCCACACACATAGGACAGCTATCAGACGTATCAATATGGCGATTTGCCAAAACCCCATAACATGGTATGAAACCGTGTAATACCTTCCAAGCGCGGATCTTAATCTTTGCAGGGGCGTGCGATTTCCAGAGCTTTGTCCACACCGGGTAGCGCTGGGATTGCTCCCCCTCTATTCGTTCATACCAACGTGCAAATTGATGTTGCCACTCCACATGATAAGCTGATCGGACCGAGAAGATAAAGTTCCTTGTAAACCTCCAGGCCACAAAATTCTCCATCACCCCATGTGGTGCCAGCGGTATTGCAAGGATTCTATGCACATCAACCGGCCAAAACAAATCATTTATCAACTCTTGATCGCATAACCCGGTGACAGGATTAATCAACTCCGAGACCTTAGACAGAAGGGTTCCTCCTCTTGGTGTAATGACACGGCCATCAGCACTCGATTGTATCCACGAATCAACCCAAATGTTCACTTGTGATCCATCGCCTATGCGCCATATTGCACCTCTCCTGAACATATTAATTCCAGCACAAATACTTTGCCATGTATACGAGCTCCCACTTTTCAACTTGGCATCCAGTAACTTTCCATCCGGATAATATTTGGCCCTCAAAATTTGTGCACAAAGAGAATCAGGGTTCTCGAGCAACATCCAAACTTGTTTAGCAAGAAGAGCTAAATTAAAGCTGTGTAAATCCCTCAACCCCCAGCCTCCCCTTTCTTTAGGTACACACAATTTCCACCATGCTACCCAATGGATATGCTTGGGGTTGTCGTCATCTCCCCACCAGTATTTCGATATTGCATCTGCCATTCCTTTGCAAATTTTCTTTGAAATTTTGAATACAGACATCGCGAACACCGGCATGGCTTGGGCAATAGCCTTAATTAGCGTTTCTCTCCCCCCTTGGAGAGCAGCTTCTCCTTCCATCCTATCATCAGCTGATTTACTTTGTCAATGAGATACTCAAAAGAGTCGCTCCTGTCCATTCCCACCATGGATGGTAGACCAAGATATTTATCGTTAAGGGCTTTCGTGTTAATATTTGGATGCTAACATATCACAACTTTCTCCTCCACCGGGGTGTTTGGACAGAAATATATGCTAGATTTAGCATCGCTAACCAACTGCCCCGAGCTAGCACAGTAATCATCCAATACCCTTCAGAGGCACGCCGCATTTGGGCCATCTGCTTTCATAAGAATTAAGGAATCGCCAGCTAACAGCAGATGAGAGATTTGCGGTGCCTCCCTACACACCTTAACCCCTATCAATGTGCCATTGTTCTCCTCCGCCTGAAGCATGCTAGAAAGCGCCTCCGCACATATTAGAAAGAGATAGGGGGACAAGGGGTCCCCTTGTCGCAGCCCACGTGTTGGGGTAAAAGCATCAATGCTCTCAGAGTTGTATCTGACATTATACGACACAGATGACACACACTCCATGATCAATTCGATCCACTGTTCCACAAACCCAGGCCTTTGCATCATCCTCTTGAGAAAGCACCAATCAACTCGATCGTATGCCTTATGCATATCGAGTTTTACCGCGCATAAACTAGACTTTCCTTTCTTCCTCTTTATAGTATTCACACACTCGTACGCAATGAGTATGTTATCCGTGATCAATCTTCCCGGGACAAATGCGCTCTGAGTAGGACCAATGACCTCCGGAAGTATCACCTTAAGCCAATAAGCAAGGATTTTGGAGATGATTTTGTAAACAACATTACACAAACTGATCGGTCTAAACTGTGAGACACTTGTAGGGCTATCAACTTTTGGGATCAACACTATAGTAGTACTATTCCACCTTTCTGGGATAGTGCGTGAGTTGATTGCCCCCAGAACCTCTCTCACTAGATCATCCTTTAACATATTACAGAACCTCTTATAAAAAGCAGCATGAAGTCCATCTGGTCCTGGTGCCTTGAAATCACCTATACTAAAAACAACCTGGCATACATCCTCCTCCGTGAAGGGCGCCAACAGGGCCTCATTAATTTGTGTTGTAACTCTCGGGGTCACATCTCGAAAGACATCTTCATTAGGGATATCAACCTGGGAAGAAAACAGGTTAGTGAAATAGGTTTCAATGATCTCGGCCATCTCATGTTGTCCTTCCTGCATCACCCCATTTACATCTTTCAATCCCTTGATCATATTCCTCTTCTTCCTAGCTGAAGCATACATATGGAAGAAATATGTATTCCAATCACCGTGCTTCAGCCAATTAGCTCTTCCTCTCTGAACCCATGCGATCTCTTCCTGCTCCAACAGATTTTCAATAACCACCAGTATCTCTTTCTGTCTAGCAATTGCCACGTCAGTAGCCGGACCTCTTCTTAGTTCTTCCAACTCCTTTTCAGTTCTGCCATTCTCTTCTATGGCCTTTTGAGGGTCTCTCTGTCCCATTTATGCAGCTCCTCATGAACTGAGTCCACCTTCTGTTTGAATGGACCTAAGCCTAACAATGATGCTCGCAGCCAAGCCGTTCGAACCACCTCCTCAACCGTTTCCTCCTTTAACCATCTCCCCTCAAACCTCTTCACCGGTCGTAGGGGCCGGTTCGTCTCTATGTAGAATTCAGTATCAATCACCAAAGGACGATGATCAGATTTTGTCATTTCACCATTTATGATACCCACATTAGGAAATAACAGATTCCACCGTGAGTTACATACAACTCTATCCAGCCTTTCCTTAATACTCCCTCTACTCCATGTGTATGCATCTCCCGTAGCACCCAGATCTTCCAACTCGCACTCGAACAGAATATCCCTGAATGCTTGCATACATCTTTGCTCTTTGGGTGCTCCTCCTTCTTTTTCGTGCGTGAATAAGATTTCATTAAAGTCACCGAAAACTATCCATAGCTCATCCATCCTCTCATGCAGCGCATGGAGATATTCCCATGATTTATGTTTATTCTCCTTTGCCGGCTCTCCATAAAATCCAGTGCACCGCCACTTTCTTCCATCATCAACTGTTACATCAATGAAGTTGGCTGTAACATCATTCTTTGTCACAGTCACTCCAGATTTCCACATCATCAGCAAACCTCCCGCCCTTCCATCACTCGGGTCAACCAGCCTCTCTTGGAACCCTAGCCTCCTCATCAGCCGTTCTGCCCCTACGTCAGACAGATGTGCTTCTGACAGAAAGAGCACATCCGGTTTATAGCACCTCTGGACCTCCAGAAGTGCTCTAACTGCCCGGGACTGATGCATCCCGCGGCAGTTCCATCCTAGGAGAATCATTGGGCCTGGCGGTCCTCCACCCGGGAGGCCGCCAATGTTGCCAAGTCCATAGATGTTGATTCGTCTGCTTTGTGACGCTTTGAATCTTGTGAGGTGTTGTCATTCTCTCCCCCCCTCTTTCTTGGGTCCCTGTTTCACCCACCGATTTTATTCCATCCTCTCCCCTTCCCTGTGTCAAGAACAGCTGGTCATTCTTTCCCTTCTCCTCAAACTCAAGCCGCCTCTTCTGAGCACTTGAAGTTTGCGAGTAGGTGCCAGGTGGTTTAGATGGGCTGCTAGCCAAGCTACTCAAATCGTCTGACTCCCTCCTTATATCTTTTGGTTCCGCAGTTGCAGCAGCACCCCCTCTTCCTCCCTCTTCAGTTCTTCCTACCCTTCCTCCTCTGCCATTATAACCACTCTGCCACCCTTGCTCATCTCTTCTAAACTCCGCCGCAATCAAGGTTAAGGGATATATAATTGCAGCTTCTTCATGAACCCCGTTCCCGTGCTCTTTGGTCACGTGACCCACAAATCCACAAACCCCACAGAACATCGGCATCTTCTCGTACTCAAAATCAAAGTAGACTTTCTTCATCCTCAGGGTTAGGCTAGCACATCTTGTGAGAGGTTTATGCACGTCCAAAGTAACTCGTACTCTAATTCCACCTCCTTGACCCTTAACAGATCGTTCATCAACTCTTACCATGGTGCCTGCCTTCGTTGCCAACTGTCACGCTATATTCGCACTCCTCATCTTCTCCTTCAACCCCATCACCCTCACCCACACCTGGTAGGTATTCAGATCCACCTCAGTTGGCTCCGACCAGCCATCGTACGGAGCAAGTAACACTGGACAGTTTTGGAATATCCAAGGCCCATCATGCATGACTCTCTCCCAATCCGCTAGACATGCGATTTGCACAGAGAACAAATTATCTTCTATAGCTCTGAATTCCACCTCTTGCGCAAGATTCCATGCGGATCTCATCGTTCCATAGAAAGCCCCCTGGCTGAATTTTCTTGCAGTATCCTTCTCTAACTCCTCCAGATCCTCCTCCAAGATCACATCTTCCTCTTCATCTTCCCTTAGATTCAGGTACTTCGGCTTCTCATCTAGTGGTTCCTCCTGTTGTGATCTACCGCCCCCGCCACTGCAGCCGTCCCCACCGTCGCACCTTTTCCTTCCATCTTTTCTCCGCCGCCACTAACCCTAGACATAGATGAGTTCCCACTCACCATCGTCCTTTCTTCCTTTGCTTGTATCCCTCCCTAGGGTTGCGATTTCCTTTTGTTCTACCGTACTACTCTCCTGGGAACGGGATCAGACGTGGTCTGATCAGTATCGAAGGGAGGGAGGATAATCTCCTTGGCCGTCACCGTGGAGAGAGAAAAATCCTAGAAGGGTACTTTTATGCGAGGGGTTGGTGCGCCTACTGTACGAGCGAGAAAGAGAACAGATCAAATCGTTTTGTTAGGCGGTGGCAGTATGGCCGTAAATAAGCCGAACTCCAGATTCCTCTAAACGCAGAGCTGGGTTTCCCTTGCTTCTTAAATTTGCATTACGGCCCATATTTGCTTCGTGAAGTTAGCTTCCTGGCGTTAAAGCATTCAGGGCTGCTCTTTAAAATTTTGATGATCTCATTGAAATTATCATTGACTCATCAAGAAAGCCGCACTATAAGAGAACATGAGGTTGGCAAAGAAACTTGTTGGGTGCTATCATACCCTCTCCTTTCAAATCGATAAAAATCTGGCGTCAGTTTTCTAGACTTTCAGATCAAACATTGTTTTAGCCATCTGATCTAATAGCAAAGTTAGGTCCATGTCAACTCCCTCATGTCGTTCGATGTGTAAGCGGAAGCGAGCGAATGAATTTTCCCTTACCTTTACCGACAGCCGTCACTCCTGTCTCACCTTCTCTCATTTACCCTAATCATCCCAAATATACCAACCCCAAGCCCCCCTCAACGATTTGCGGTGAGGTGGTGTGGCGACAGCAAGCGGCCCGCGGATCCTGGTATGTTTTCCAGTTAACTCTTTTCAGATGATTGATGGGGGGAATGGGGCTCGAGAGGTGTAGATGGTCCGTGAGATCCGGACGCGGTATTGATGGTAGTGGCGGCGAGGGCATGGCATTGGCAGCTAGGGAGCATGATGGCGGTGGAGGTTGTGGTGTTTGAACCGTCACCGTCAATGATTGCTGGGGATGGTGGAGGTGTTGCAAACACGCGCTGGGGGTGTATAGGCATGGTGGCGTGCTCGAGCGCTTGGGAGGCACAGACGGCGATCCTGTTCGAGCACTCTTTTGCAGACGAGGTCCTCCACCGGCTCGAGCACGGCGCCCGTGTCCACCAGCCTAGACACCGACTACGACCACAACCAAGAGGGCCGTTTTTTCCACGGTGACTACGGCGCGATGAGGCGGAGGTGACCTTGGCTCAGCTGGTCGGCGTCGATGCGGCGTGCGGTCCCGCTGCCTGGTCAACGTCAAGGTCCTTTCCCCCTTTCTTGTCTCTAATCCTGTCTATATATGTATACTTCAGTTTGTTCCTATGCATGTTCTCTTTGATTATCTTTGTTTGGAGATAATTTTTTCATATGGATGAAATCGCAGAATCTATTTAAGATCTGGATTAGTTGGTTCATAGGGCCTCAGAATATTGAACCTTTGTAGATTGTTGAAATTGACCAGGCAAATTTTAACATGCTCCCTCTTACCCCCTCTTTTCAAATGAGAGGTAAGAGTATATAATAGATCCGAGCCATTGATTTCAACAAATAGTGAGTCTGATCAACTCTTACCTTCTTACCTCCCTTGTGAAAAAGGAGGTAAGAGGTAGCATGTTAAAATTGCTCGGTTGATCAAGCCATGGCAAATTTAGGATAAACTATTTATGAAAATGCTCCCATGGCAAAGCAATGCCACTTAGGCATATGGGAAGTTCTGATTGAGCCCAAGACATTTTTGTGTTAGATATTGAATTTTATCATAGGCACATGGCAATTTTGTAGATCACTAGTGCAGAAAACCCTAGCTATGACGTGCCAAAATTGCCCTTCCTGGCGTAGGGTTCCAACGCCACCAATATGGCGCCACTAAATTTTTTTAGTGGTGGCGTTGGAACATACGTCAGCAGTATTGTGAGTACTGATGGCGTTCCACAAGGCTAAAGACAGCAATATATTCGTGTTAGCTATGGCGTTGAATTTGTGTCAACGCCAGCAATTAGATTTTGTCGCTAATAAAAAAATATACCCAACAATTCAAACCTAGTATATATGCAGCTATTTAAACTTACTCACAAAAGGTTAGTACTTCTCATGATAACTTCAAATCCACAAACATTAGTATACTGGCTGGCTAGAAGCAAAAGTGACCGCCAACTTCGACAATATGTCCAAACTATCTACATATGATCTCTCTCTGAAGAATGATCCTCATCTCATGCAACTTGTTCCTGTTGCTCCCCCCTCCTTTCTGTAATGGACTTTCAACGTCTTGAGTTCCACCCTCTCGGCCTTCAGGAGTCGTATCTCCTTCTTCAGAGAATCGATCTCGGCGACCAGTTTGTCCTTCAAGTCGTTGAGCTTCAGTTTCCTATCATAGTAATCCAACTTGTCGACGATGATCTGATCCCTCTCATCCCTAAGGGCCTTCACTGTACTCTCCTTCGATGCGACAAGCTCGTGGCTGAGCATGTCCACGTCACATAGCTGCCGCTCGACGGGTGCTGGAGATGGGTTTCGTACATACGCCTGACAAGTCAAATATTTTAAATCATCAATAATGAATGGTTAGATATATGTATATATGCATGTGTTTGCAATGTTCATGGATGTTTTTGTAATCCTACCTTATTGGTGCTCGTTTTGCCTTTGTCGACTTCTTCATACGCCGCGAAGTTGCACGAGGACTTGTAGTGATTGTTCCAGCTACTCATGGTTGCAACTACAAAGTTATAACAAGTCAAGATCAGATTATCTACACATTTCCACTCTATGTTGCCACACTTGCCTTACTTAGGGAATCTTGCCATGCGTTTTGTATCTATAACATGTCCTCTTAGTGCTAACAAAAACCAAACACACACCACTCTACCAACTTGCCGAACCAATATTGACATACCTGAGAACCCTTTTTTAACTAAAAGACCTAATGTTATATATTAAGTAACACAATTCCTTACAAAAACTCATCCATACAGAAAAATACATTACATTCTAATCATTGGGAGAACTGAAGTCTTCTTCCTCCTCCATCAGCATACCTCACAACCTTAGAAAGATCTATGCCATGTCGGCACCTGACAGACCGGCCCAACAGTCAGTTACACTGTCAATACGTATAAATCAGCTTTTTAGCCTTTTTTGAAAAAACCTGGACCAATATTGGTACTGACACATAAAAATTAGCAATCGTTGTACCAATCTGCTGTTGGGGAACGTAATAATTTCAAAAAAATTCCTACGCACACGCAAGATCATGGTGATGCATAGCAACGAGAGGGGAGAATGTGTCCACGTACCCTCGTAGACCGAAAGCGGAAGCGTTATGACAACGCGGTTGATGTAGTCGTACGTCTTCACGATCCGACCGATCCAAGCACCGAATGTACGGCACCTCCGTGTTCTGCACACGTTCAGCTCGATGACGATCCCCGGACTCCGATCCAGCAGAGTGTCGGGGATGAGTTCCGTCAGCACGACGGCGTGGTGACGATGATGATGTTCTACCGACGCAGGGCTTCGCCTAAGCACCGCAACGATATAACCAAGGTGGAATATGATGGAGGGGGGCACCGCACACGGCTAAGGAACGATCAAGAAGATCAACTTGTGTGTCATGGGGTTCCCCCCTTCCCCCGTATATAAAGGAGCAAGGGAGGAGGAGGCCGGCCCTAGGAGGAGGGCGTGCCAAGGGGGGTCCTACTCCCACCGGGAGTAGGACTCCTTTTTTCCTAGTCCAACTAGGAGAAGGGGGGAAAGGAGGGAAGTGGAGAAGGAATGCAGAGGGGGGCCGCGCCCCAAACCCCTTGTCCAATTCGGACTGGGCTTGGGAGGGGCACGCGCCACCTCCTGGCTCCTTCCCACTAAGGCCCAATACTCTTCCCGTATTCCCGTAACTCCCCGGTACTCCGAAAAATACCCGAATCACTCGGAACCTTTCCGATGTCCGAATATAGTCGTCCAATATATCGATCTTTACGTCTCGACCATTTCGAGACTCCTCGTCATGTCCCCGATCTCATCCGGGATTCCGAACTCCTTCGGTACATCAAAACTCATAAACTCATAATAAAACTGTCATCGAAACCTTAAGCGTGCGGACCCTACGGGTTCGAGAACTATGTAGACATGACCGAGACACGTTTCCGGTCAATAACCAATAGCGGAACCTGGATGCTCATATTGGCTCCTACATATTCTACGAAGATCTTTATCGGTAAAACCGCATAACAACATGCGTTGTTTCCTTTGTCATTGGTATGTTACTTGCCCGAGATTCGATCGTCGGTATCTCAATACCTAGTTCAATCCCGTTACCGGCAAGTCTCTTTACTCGTTCCGTAATGCATCATCCCGTAACTAACTCATTAGTTACATTGCTTGCAAGGCTTATAGTGATGTGCATTATCGAGAGGGCCCAGAGATACCTCTCCGACAATCAGAGTGACAAATCCTAATCTCGAAATACGCCAACTCAATATGTACTTTTGGAGACACCTGTAGAGCTCCTTTATAATCACCCAGTTACGTTGTGACGTTTGGTCGCACACAAAGTGTTCCTCCGATAAACGGGAGTTCCATAATCTCATAGTCATAGGAACATGTATAAGTCATGAAGAAAGCAATAGCAACATACTATACGATCAAGTGCTAAGCTAACGGAATGGGTCAAGTCAATCACATCATTCTCCTAATGATGTGATCCCATTAATCAAATGACAACTCGTTGTCCATGGCTAGGAAACATAACCATCTTTGATTAATGAGCTAGTCAAGTAGAGGCATACTAGTGACTCTCAGTTTGTCTATGTATTCACACATGTATCATGTTTCCGGTTAATACAATTCTAGCATGAATAATAAACATTTATCATGAAATAAGGAAATATATAATAACTTTATTATTGCCTCTAGGGCATATTTCCTTCAGTCTCCCACTTGCACTAGAGTCAATAATCTAGTTCACATCGCCATGTGATTTAACACCAATATTCATATCTGTATATGATTAACACCCATAGTTCACATCGTCATGTGACCAACACCCAAAGGGTTTACTAGAGTCAATAATCTAGTTCACATCGCTATGTGATTAACACCCAAATAGTACTAAGGTGTGATTATGTTTTGCTCGTGAGAGAAGCTTAGTCAACGGGTCTATCATATTCAGAGCCGTATGTATTTTGTAAATATTCTATGTCTACAATGCTCTGCACGGAGCTACTATAGCTAATTGCTCCCACTTTCAATATGTATCCAGATTGAGACTTAGAGTCATCTGGATCAGTGTAAAAGTTTGCATCGATGTAACTTTTATGACGAACTCTTTTATCACCTACATAATCGAGAAACATCTCCTTAGTCCTCACTAAGGATATTCTTGACCGCTGTCCAGTGATCTACTATTAGATCAAAATTGTATTCCATTGCCAAACTCAGAGCAAGGTATACAATAGGTCTGGTGTACAACATAGCATACTTTATAGAACCTATGACTGAGGCATAGGGAATGACTTTAATTCTTCTTTTCTATTTTCTGCCGTGGTCGGGATTTTAGTCTTACTCAATTGCACACCTTTGCAACACAGGCAAGAACTTTTCTTTGACTGTTCCATTTTGAACTATTTCAAAATCTTGACAAGGTATGTACTTATTGAAAAACTTATCAAGCGTCTTGATCTATCTCAATAGATCTTGATGCTCAATATGTAAGTAGCTTTACTGAGGTCTTTCTTTTAAAGAACTCCTTTATGCTTTCTAGAAAAATTCTACATCATTTCTGATCAACAATATGTTACTCACATATATTTATCAGAAATGCTGTAGTGCTCCCACTCACTTTCTTGTAAATACAGGCTTCTCCAAAAGTCTGTATAAAACCATATGCTTTGATTACACTATCAAAGCGTTTATTCCAACTCCGAGAGGCTTGCACCAGACCATAAATTGATCGCTGGAGCTTGCACACTTTGTTAGCTCCCTTAGGATCGACAAAACCTTCCGGTTGCATCATATACAACTCTTCTTCCAAAAATCCATTCAGGAATGCAGTTTTGACATCCATTTGCCATATTTCATAATCATAAAATGTGGCAATCGCTAACATGATTCGGACAGACTTAAGCATCGCTACGGGTGAGAAGGTCTCATCGTAGTCAACCCCTTGAACTTGTCGAAAACCTTTTGCAACAAGTCGAGCTTTGTAAATAGTAACATTACCGTCAGCGTCAGTCTTCTTCTTGAAGATCCATTTATTCTCTATTGCTTGCCGACCATTGGGCAAGTCAACTAAAGTCCACACTTTGTTCTCATACATGGATCCCATCTCAGATTTCATGGCTTCAAGCCATTTTGCTGAATCTGGGCTCACCATCGCTTCTTCATAGTTCGAAGGTTCACCATGATCTAGTAGCATGACTTCCAGAATAGGATTACTGTACCACTATGGTGCGGATCTTACTCTGGTTGATCTACGAAGTTCAGTAACAACTTGATCTGAAGTTTCATGATCATCATCATTAACTTCCTCACTAATTGGTGTAGGTGTCACAGGAACCGATTTCTGTGATAAACTAATTTCCAATAAGGGAGCTGGTACTGTTACCTCATCAAGTTCTACTTTCCTCCCACTCACTTCTTTCGAGAGAAACTTCTTCTCTAGAAAGGATCCATCTTAGCAACGAATTACTTGCCTTCGGATCTGTGAAAGAAGGTGTACCCAATAGTTACCTTTGGGTATTCTATGAAGACACACTTTTTCGATTTGGGTTCGAGCTTATCAGGTTGAAACCTTTTCATATAAGCATCGCAACTCCAAGCTTTAAGAAACGACAGCTTAGGTTTACTGCTAAACCATAGTTCATACGGTGTCATCTCAACGGACTTAGATGGTGCCCCTTTTTAACGTGAATGCAGCTGTCTTTAATGCATGATCCCAAAACGATAGTGGTAAATCAGTAAGAGACATCTTAGATCGCACCGTATCCAATAAAGTGCGGTTACGACGTTCGGACACACCATAGCGTTGTGGTGTTCCAGGTGGCGTGAGCTGTGAAACTATTCCACATTGTTTTAATTGAAGACCAAACTCGTAACTCAAATATTCGTCTCTGCGATCAGATCGCAGAAATTTTATTTTCTTGTTACGATGATTTTTCCACTTCACTCTGAATTTCTTTGAACCTTTCAACTATTTCAGACTTATGTTTCATCAAGTAGATATACCCATATCTGCTCAAATCATCTTGTGAAGGTCAGAAAATAATGATACTTGCCACGAGCATCAACACTCATTGGATCGCATACATCGGTATGTATTATTTTCAATAAGTCAGTAGCTTGTTCCATTGTTCCGGAGAACGGAGTTTTAGTCATCTTGCCCAAAAGGCACGGTTCGCAAGCATCAAATGATTCATAACCAAGTGATTCCGAAAATCCATCTTTATGGAGTTTCTTCATCGCTTTTACACCGATATGACCCAAACGGCGAGTGCCACAAATAAGTTGCACTATCATTATTAACTTTGCATCTTTTGGCATCAATATTATGAATATGTGTATCACTACGATCGAGATCCAACAAACTATTTTCATTGGGGTATAACCATGAAGGTTTTATTCATGTAAACAGAATAACAATTATTCTTTAACTTCAAATGAATAATCGACATAAAAAACATGATCTTATCATATTTATGCTCAACGCAAACACCAAATAACATTTATTAGGTTTAACACTAATCCCGAAAGTATAGGGAGTGTGCGATGATGATCATAACAATCTTGGAACTACTTCCAACACTCATCGTCACTTCCCTTCAACTAGTCTCTGTTTGATACGTAACTCCTGTTTGAATTACTAATCTTAGCAACCGAACAAGTATCAAATACTCAGGGGCTACTATAAACACTAGTAAGGTACACATCAATAATCTGTATATCAAATATACCCTTGTTCACTTTGCCATCCTTCTTATCCACCAAATATTCAGGGTATTTCTGCTTCCAGTGACCATTTCCTTTGCAGTAGAAGCACTCAGTTTCAGACTTTGGTCCAGCTTTGGGCTTCTTCGCGGGAGTGACAACTTGTTTGCCATTCTACTTGAAGTTTCCCTTTCTTTCCCTTTGCCCTTTTCTTGAAACTAGTGGTCTTGTCAATCATCAACACTTGATGCTCTTTCTTGATTTCTACCTTCATCGATTTCAACATCACGAAGAGCTCGGGAATCGTTTTCGTCATCCCTTGCATACTATAGTTCATCACGAAGTTCTAGTAACTTAGTGATGGTGACTAGAGAATTCTGTCAATCACTATCTTATCTGTAAGATTAACTCCCACTTGATTCAAGCGATTGAAGTACCCAGACAATCTGAGCACATGCTCACTAGTTGAGTGATTCTCCTCCATCTTTTAGCTATAGAACTTGTTGGAGACTTCATATCTCTCAACTCGGGTATTTGCTGGAAATATTAACTTCAACTCCTGGAACATCTCATATGGTCCATGACGTTCAAAACGTCTTTGAAGTCCCGATTCTAAGCCGTTAAGCATGGTGCACTAAACTATCAAGTAGTCATCATATTGAGCTAGCCAAACGTTCATAACGTCTGCATTTGCTCCTGCAATAGGTCTGTCACCTAGCGGTGCATCAAGGACATAATTCTTCTGTGCAGCAATGAGGATAAACCTCAGATCACGGACCAAGTCCGCATCATTGCTACTAACATTTTTCAACATAATTTTTCTCTAGGAACATATCAAAATAAACATATGAAAGCAACAACGCGAGCTATTGATCTACAACATAATATGCAAAATACTACCAGGACGAAGTTCATGATAAATTTAAGTTCAATTAATCATATTACTTAAGAACTCCCACTTAGAAAGACATCCCTCTAATCTTTTAAGTGATCACGTGATCCAAATCAACTAAACCATAACCGATCATCACGTGAGATGGAGTAGTTTTCAATGGTGAACATCACTATGTTGATCATATCTACTACATGATTCATGCTCGACCTTTCGGTCTCCGTGTTCCGAGGCCATATCTGCATATGCTAGGCTCGTCAAGTTTAACCTGAGTATTCCGCGTGTGCAAAACTGGCTTGCACCCGTTGTAGATGGACGTTGAGCTTATCACACCCGATCATCACGTGGTGTCTGGGCACGACGAACTTTGGCAACAGTGCATACTCAGGGAGAACACTTCTTGATAATTTAGTGAGAGATCATCTTAAAATGCTACCGTCAATCAAAGCAAGATAAGATGCATAAAGGATAAACATCACATGCAATCAATATAAGTGATATGATATTGCCATCATCATCTTGTGCTTGTGATCTCCATCTCCGAAGCACCGTCATGATTACCATCGTCACCGGCGCGACACCTTGATCTCCATCGTAGCACCGTTGTCGTCTCGCCAACTATTGTTTCTACGACAATCGCTACCGCTTAGTGATAAAGTAAAGCAATTACAGGGCGTTTGCATTTCATACAATAAAGCGACAACCATATGGCTCCTGCCAGTTGTCGATAACTCGGTTACAAAACATGATCATCTCATACAATAAAATATAGCATCACGTCTTGACCATATCACATCACAACATGCCCTGCAAAAACAAGTTAGACGTCCTCTACTTTGTTGTTGCAAGTTTTACGTGGTTGCTACGGGCTGAGCAAGAACCGTTCTTACCTACGCATCAAAACCACAATGATAGTTCGTCAAGTTAGTGCTATTTTAACCTTCGCAAGGACCGGGCATAGCCATACTCGGTTCAACTAAAGTTGGAGAAACTGACACCCGCCAGCCACCTGTGTGCAAAGCACGTCGGTAGAACCAGTCTCGCGTAAGCGTACGCGTAATGTCGGTCCGGGCCGCTTCATCCAACAATACCGCCGAACCAAAGTATGACATGCTGGTAAGCAGTATGACTTGTATCGCCCACAACTCACTTGTGTTCTACTCGTGTATATAACATCAACGCATAAAACCAGGCTCGGATGCCACTGTTGGAGAACGTAGTAATTTCAAAAAAATTCCTACGCACACGCAAGATCATGGTGATGCATAGCAACGAGAGGGGAGAGTGTGTCCACGTACCCTCGTAGACCGAAAGCGGAAGTGTTATGACAACGCGGTTGATGTAGTCGTACGTCTTCACGATCCGACCGATCCAAGCAACGAACGTACGGCACCTCCGTGTTCTGCACACGTTCAGCTCGATGACGATCCCCGGACTCCGATCCAGCAGGGTGTCGGGGATGAGTTCCGTCAGCACGACGGCGTGGTGACGGTGATGATGTTCTACCGACGCAGGGCTTCGCCTAAGCACCGCAACGATATGACCGAGGTGGAATATGGTGGAGGGGAGCACCGCACACGGCTAAGGAACGATCACGAAGATCAACTTGTGTGTCATGGGGTGCCCCCCTGCCCCCGTATATAAAGGAGCAAGGGAGGAGGAGGCCGGCCCTAGGAGGAGGCGCGCAAGGGGAGTCCTACTCCCACCGGGAGTAGGACTCCTTCTTCCTAGTCCAACTAGGAGAAGGGGAAAGGAGGAAGTGGAGAAGGAAGGGAGGGGGGCGCGCCCAAACCCCTTGTCCAATTCGGACTGGGCTTGGGAGGGCGCGCCACCTCCCGGCTCCTTCCACTAAGGCCCATTAAGGCCAGTACTCTTCCCGTATTCCGTAACTCCCGGTACTCAAAAAATACCGAATCACTCGGAACCTTTCCGATGTCCGAATATAGTCGTCCAATATATCGATCTTTATGTCTCGACCATTTAGAGACTCCTCGTCATGTCCCCGATCTCATCCGGGATTCCGAACTCCTTCGGTACATCAAAACTCATAAAATCATAATAAAACTGTCATCGAAACCTTAAGCGTGCGGACCCTACGGGTTCGAGAACTATGTAGACATGACTGAGACACGTTTCCGGTCAATAACCAATAGTGGAACCTGGATGCTCATATTGGCTCCTACATATTCTACGAAGATCTTTGTCGGTCAAACCGCATAACAACATACGTTGTTCCCTTTGTCATTGGTATGTTACTTGCCCGAGATTCGATCGTCGGTATCTCAATATCTAGTTCAATCTCGTTACCGGCAAGTCTCTTTACTCGTTCTGTAATGCATCATCCCGTAACTAACTCATTAGTTACATTGCTTGCAAGGCTTATAGTGATGTGCATTATCGAGAGGGCCGAGAGATACCTCTCCGACAATCGGAGTGACAAATCCTAATCTCGAAATACGCCAACTCAACATGTACCTTTGGAGACACCTGTAGAGCTCCTTTATAATCACCCAGTTACGTTGTGACGTTTGGTAGTACACAAAGTGTTCCTCCGATAAACGGGAGTTGCATAATCTCATAGTCATAGGAACATGTATAAGTCATGAAGAAAGCAATAGCAACATACTATATGATCAAGTGCTAAGCTAACGGAATGGGTCAAGTCAATCACATCATTCTCCTAATGATGTGATCCCATTAATCAAATGACAACTCTTTGTCCATGGCTAGGAAACATGACCATCTTTGATTAATGAGCTAGTCAAGTAGAGGCATACTAGTGACTCTTAGTTTGTCTATGTATTCACACATGTATCATGTTTCCGGTTAATACAATTCTAGCATGAATAATAAACATTTATCATGAAATAAGGAAATATATAATAACTTTATTATTGCCTCTAGGGCATATTTCCTTCATCTGCATGTGATGCTACGAGCTTTTTAACTGCAACAACTTAAATATACGCTATTGGAGCTGGAATTACCGCGGCTGCTGGCACCAGACTTGCCCTCCAATGGATCCTCATTAAGGGATTTAGATTGTACTCATTCCAATTACCAGACACTAATGCGCCCGATATTGTTATTTATTGTCACTACCTCCCCGTGTCAGGATTGGATAATTTGCGCGCCTGCTGCCTTCCTTGGATGTGGTAGCCGTTTCTCAGGCTCCCTCTCCGGAATCGAACCCTAATTCTCCGTCACCCGTCACCACCATGGTAGGCCCCTATCCTACCATCTAAAGTTGATAGGGCAGAAATTTGAATGATGCGTCGCCGCACGAAGGCCGTGCGATCCGTCGAGTTATCATGAATCATCGGATCAGCGGCGAGCCCGCGTCGACCTTTATCTAATAAATCGCCCCTCGAAGTCGGGGTTTGTTGCGTATTAGCTCTAGAATTACTACGGTTATCCGAGTAGCACGTACCATCAAACAAACTATAACGATTTAATGAGCCATTTGCGGTTTCGCGATTCAAATTGGTTCATACTTGCACATGCATGGCTTAATCTTTGAGACAAGCATATGACTCTGGCAGGATCAACCGGTAGCACGTCCTTGGTGACGCCCAGCACGACCAACGTCATGCGCTTCCACTTTCGTGGAAACTCAGAGGCAACAGCCGGGCAGGTTGTCGCTCTTGAGCAGCATAGCCCATCCTCCTTGAGGATCGGCGCAGAGAGTCGCATATCCTACCACGTAACTGTGGAGAGGTAGAGGCAACTCCTGTTCCGGTTGTTCTCAATTCGGAGAGCTTTGGGTCGGGTTGAGGCAACCGAAAGGGCCACTACCCTTTATCGTCAGCAGCATCCGAGACCAAAAGCGAGAGCGAGGTTGCCTTGATAGCAGCGGGCACGTAACGTGCCAGCGCCATGAGGCAATGCAGCAAGCGCTATTTGGCCGCAGCGGCACACCCAAAGGGTGTCCGCCGCGAGGCAACAATTATCCGAAGCACCACTTCCCGTAGGTCGAGTACTAGCACGCAAGCACTCTTAATCCAGCGATTCAAAGCCACACAAGGGACGGGACACGGCGTCGGTAGTCGGCCGCGGTACAACGGGGGATCTACCGGCAGACACGGGTCCAAAGCTACTCATGCGCTTAGTAGCCAACAAGCGGTCAAACCAACCAAGCCTCCGCCCGTGCAGAGCACGGGAGGATCACTTGCACGAAGGCGTCCTGCAAGGCCAAATCACGCATGTGTCACACCCGCAGCAATAAAGTTACGGATGCAAGGATTTTCCGAAGGCAACTTAATCGGGATGTCGGACAACTACCAACTTGCCGAACCAATATTGACATACCTCACAACCCTTTTTAACTAAAAGACCTAATGTTATATATTAAGTAACACAATTCCTTACAAAAACTCATCCATACAGAAAAATACATTACATTCTAATCATTGAGAGAACTGAAGTCTTCTTCCTCCTCCATCAGCATACCTCACAACCTTAGAAAGATCTAACATACTGGCTCAAGAAAAACTTGCATAGTTTTTAATTGTTTTGTTTGTATTTGACTTGGAGTTCCATTTGGAACCTTGCATCCATGATCTAGTTCCAGTCTTGACATAATTTAAAAAAAAATCATTATAGTCTGCTATTAGCAACAACTAGCAAGGTGACCCTCGCAAATGCAAGGGCAGCATCTTTTAATCATCAAAAGTGTAAGCATTTATTTTTTATCTTATGCACACATTTTTCACTCCTATTTACCCTTTGGTTCAATCCAAATTTGTGTTATACCAATGAATCCAGGAGCTAAAACATCAAGATATAGACTTTTTGTATCTCTGCCACTGCCTAGTGATGAACCCTAGCGATGCAAATAAAAAAAAGTTGAGGGGATGAACTCACCGAGGGGGCGAAGATGGAGGCGATGAACCCTAGCAGGCCGTCGTTTCCGCCGGCGCCGTCGATGAAACCCTAACTCAAAACGAAATGTACTCCAATCAAATTGGTGGGCAATGAGCGGCGACAGAGGGGGAGAGGGGGATACAGGGGGAGAGTACCTAACCACCGGAGCCGGGTGGAACCGGAGCGACGACGAGGAGCAACAAGAGAGGGAGAGAGGAAAGGGGAATGAGAAATAGAGCAGGGCAGAGAGAGGGAGTTGGGTGAGGGGGTCGTTGCCCCCTTGTTTTGACCCCCAATATTTCGGCTTGACCCAATACGAAATTTAAAATAATATAAATTTAAATCATCAGTATTTCCATTTAAAATAATATAAATTGAAAATCATCAGTATTTCCATTTAAAATAGTATAAATTTGAAATAATGTAAATTTAAAATCATCAATATTTCCATTTAATATAATATAAATTTAAAATAATGTAAATTAAAATTCCCATTTAAAATAATATATATTTTAATAAATAAACTACAATATACTATAAAGATGAAGTCTCGGACTACATATTTCAAGTCTCAAACTAAAAAGTAAAATAAAGTAAAATTGAAGTCTCAAAGCGCATATTTTAAAAAATGCGAGTGTTTCCATATAAATTATTATAAAATTAATAAAAGTAAACTACAATATACTATTAAAAGATCACCACCTAAAGAAGGAAAAAAGAAAAATTGAAGTCTCAAAGTACATATAAAAAATGTCAGTATTTTCATTTAAAATAATATGAATTTGATAAAAATAAACTACAATGTACTATAGAAATGATCACCACCTAAAAATGAAAAGGAAAAATGTAAAATTAATTGAAGTATCAAAGTACATATAATAAAAAATGTCAATATTTTCATTTAAAATAATATGAATTTGATAAAAGTAAATTACAATATACTATAAAAATGATAATATAAGAATGTTCACATTGACAAAATAAGAATGCTGACGTGTAAACCTGTGACACGCCCCAAATAAACATAATAGTGTTGGCGTTTCATGTTATACCACGCTAGCATTATACTATGACTTGTACAAATTATTGAGCCCATGCTTTTATGACGCCTACCTGTTTTCCTACGCCACCACTATGCTCATACTAATGTCGTGCTAAATAAGGCAACGCCACCACTATTTGAAAAAAATAGTGTTGGTGTTGGTTCGAAATGGCGCGCCACCAACGAAAGTTGTGGCTAGCACTTTTTCCACTAGTGGATGTTTTCCCACCATCTTACAAACTACAATGCCACATGGCATGCCAATTGTGGGAATTGTGCCCATATCACATTTTTTGTATTCCCAACTTCTACATGCTTGGCAAATCTATTCACAAGGATAGCCAAGAATTGATCTACGGGCAAGTTTTGCAATGGCAAAAGTGTTCTTAGCTACCAAGCGACCAACAAAAAATTGCAATCAACGATAAAACAAGTATTCTTAGCCTTTGCCATGTCACCGTTATAGCTTTTGCCACATCTCCAATTCAACTCTTTGAAGGAAATATGCCCTAGAGGCAATAATAAAGTTGTTATTTATATTTCCTTATATCATGATAAATGTTTATTATTCATGCTAAAATTGTATTAATCGGAAACTTAGTACATGTGTGAATACACAGACAATCAAAGTGTCACTAGTATGCCTCTACTTGACTAGCTCGTTGAATCAAAGATGGTTAAGTTTCCTAGCCATAGACATAAGTTGTCATTATATTAACGGGGTCACATCATTAGAGAATGATGTGGTTGACTTGGCCCATTCCGTTAGCTTAGCATTTGATCATTTAGCGGCGCCCCCCTTTTTCCTTCCCCTCTCTCCTCCTTCCTTCCCTCCTACTCCTCCTCTTGGGAGGGGGGGGATGTTGGGGAACATAGTAATTTCAAAAAGTTTCCTACGCACACGCAAGATCATGGTGATGCATAGCAACGAGAGGGGAGAGTGTGTCCACATACCCTCGTAGACCGAAAGCGGAAGCGTTAGAACAACGCTGTTGATGTAGTCGTACATCTTCATGATCCGACCGATCCAAGTACTGAACGCACGGCACCTCCGAGTTCAGCACACGTTACACTCGATGACATCCCGCGAGCTCCGATCCAGCAGAGCTTCGCCGGAGAGTTTCGTCAGCATGACAGCGTGATGACAGTGATGATGATGCTACCGACGCAGGGCTTTGCCTAAGTACCGCTACGATATTATCGAGGTGGATTATGGTGGAGGGGGGCACCGCACACGGCTAAGAGATCAACAAATCAATTGTTGTGTCCTAGGGTGCCCCCTGCCCCCGTATATAAAGGAGCAAGGGGGAAGGCCGGCCGGCCCTGTAGGGCACGCCAGGAGGAGGAGTCCTCCTCCTAGTGGGATTAGGACTCCCCCTTCCTAGTCCCACTAGGAGGGGTAATGAAGGAGAGGGGGAGGAGAAGGAAAGAGGGGGCGCAGCCCCTCCCCTAGTCCAATTCGGACTAGGCCCATGGGGGGCGCGCGGCCAGCCCTCGTGGCTTCTCCTCTTTTCCCCCTAAAGCTCACTAAGGCCCATATGTACTCCCGTATTCCCGTAACTCCCTCGGTACTTCAAAAAATACCCGAATCACTCGGAACCTTTCCGATGTCCGAATATAGTCGTCCAATATATCAATCTTTATGTCTCGACCATTTCGAGACTCCTCGTCATGTCCCCGATCTCATCCGGCACTCCGAACTACCTTCGGTACATCAAAACACATAAACTCATAATACCGATCGTCACCAAACGTTAAGCGTGCGGACCCTACGGGTTCGAGAACTATGTAGACATGACCGAGACTAATCTCCGGTCAATAACCAATAGCGGAACCTGGATGCTCATATTGGTTCCTACATATTCTACGAAGATCTTTATCGGTCAAACCGCATAACGACATACGTTGTTCCCTTTGTCATCGGTATGTTACTTGCCCGAGATTCGATCGTCGGTATCTCAATACCTAGCTCAATCTCGTTACAGGCAAGTCTCTTTACTCGTTCTGTAATGCATCATCCCGCAACTAACTCATTAGTCACATTGCTTGCAAGGCTTATAGTGATGTGCATTACCGAGAGGGCCCATAGATACCTCTCCGACAATGGGAGTGACAAATCCTAATCTCGATCTATGCAAACTCAACAAGTACCATCGGAGATACCTGTAGAGCACCTTTATAATCACCCAGTTACGTTGTGACGTTTGGTAGCACACAAAGTGTTCCTCCGGTAATCGAGAGTTGCATAATCTCATAGTCATAGGAACATGCATAAGTCATGAAGAAAGCAATAGCAGTAAACTAAACGATCAAGTGCTAAGTTAACGAAATGGGTCAAGTCAATCACATCATTCTCCTAATGATGTGATCCCGTTAATCAAATGACAACTCATGTCAATGGCTAGGAAACTCAACCATCTTTGATCAACGAGCTAGTCAAGTAGAGGCATACTAGTGACACTATGTTTGTCTATGCATTCCCACATGTATTATGTTTCCGGTTAATACAATTCTAGCATGAATAATAAACATTTATCATGAAATAAGGAAATAAATAATAACTTTATTATTGCCTCTAGGGCATATTTCCTTCAGTCTCCCACTTGCACTAGAGTAAATAATCTAGTTCACATCGCCATGTGATTTAACACCAATAGTTCACATCACCATGTGATTAACACCCATAGTTCGCATCGTCATGTGACCAACACCCAATGGGTTTACTAGAGTCAATAATCTAGTTCACATCGCTATGTGATTAACACCCGAAGAGTACTAAGGTGTGATCATGTTTTGCTTGTGAGAGAAATTTAGTCAACGGGTCTGCCACATTCAGATCCGTGTGTATTTTGCAAATATCTATGTATACAATGCTCTGCACGGAGCTACTTTAGCTTATTGCTCCCACTTTCAATATTTACCCGGACTGTGACTTAGAGTTATCTAGATCGGTGTCAAAGCTTGCATCGATGTAACTCTTTACGACGAACTCTTTATCACCTCCATAACCGAGAAATATTTCCTTAGTCCTCTAAGGATAATTTTGACCGCTGTCCAGTGATCTACTCCCAGATCACTATTGTACTCCCTTGCCAAACTCAGTGTAGGGTATACAATAGATCATGTACACAACATGGCATACTTTATAGAACCTATGGCTGAGGCATAGGGAATGACTTTCATTCTCTTTCTATTTTCTGCCGTGGTCGGGCTTTGAGTCTTACTCAATTTCACACCTTGCAACACAGGCAAGAACTCTTTCTTTGACTGTTCCATTCTGAACTACTTCAAAAATCTTGTCAAGGTATGTACTCATTGAAAAAACTTATCAAGCGTCTTGATATATCTCTATAGATCTTGATGCTCAATATATAAGCAGCTTCACCGAGGTCTTTCTTTGAAAAGCTCCTTTCAAATACTCCTTTATGCTTTCAAGAAAATTCTACATTATTTCCGATCAATAATATGTCATTCACATATACTTATCAAAAATGTTGTAGTGCTCCCACTCACTTTCTTGTAAATACAGTGATCAACTCATCAAAGCATATATTCCAACTCTGAGATGCTTGCACCAGTCCATAGATGGATCGCTGGAGCTTGCACATTTTGTTAGCACCTTTAGGATCGACAAAACCTTCTGGTTGCATCATATACAACTCTTCTTTAAGAAATCCATTAAGGAATGTAGTTTTTACATCCATTTGCCAGATTTCATAAAATGTAGCAATTTGCTAACATGATTCGGACAGACTTAAGCATCGCTACGAGTGAGAAAATCTCATCGTAGTCAACACCTTGAACTTGTCGAAAACCTTTTGCAACAAGTCAAGCTTTGTAGACAGTAACATTACCGTCAGCGTCAGTCTTCTTCTTGAAGATCCATTTATTTTCTATGGCCTGCCGATCATCGGGCAAGTCAACCAAAGTCCACACTTTGTTCTCATACATGGATCCCATCTCAGATTTCATGGCCTCAAGCCATTTCGCGGAATCTGGGCTCATCATCGCTTCCTCATAGTTCGTAGGTTCGCCATGGTCTAGCAACATGACTTCCAGAACAGGATTACCGTACCACTCTGGAGCGGATCTTACTCTGGTTGACCTACGAGGTTCGGTAGTAACTTGATCTGAAGATTCATGATCAACATCATTAGCTTCCTCACTAATTGGTGTAGGTTTCACAGAAACCGGTTTCTGTGATGAACTACTTTCCAATAAGGGAGCAGATATAGTTACCTCATCAAGTTCTACTTTCCTCCCACTCACTTCTTTCGAGAGAAACTCCTTCCCTAGAAAGGATCCATTCTTAGCAATGAATGTCTTGCCTTCGGATCTGTGATAGAAGGTGTACCCAACAGTCTCTTTTGGGTATCCTATGAAGACACATTTCTCCAATTTGGGTTCGAGCTTATCAGGTTGAAGCTTTTTCACATAAGCATCGCAGCCCCAAACTTAAGAAACGACAACTTTGGTTTCTTGCCAAACCACCGTTCATATGGTGTCGTATCAACGGATTTAGATGGTGCCCTATTTAACGTGAATGCAGTTGTCTCTAATGCATAACCCCAAAACGATAGTGGTAAATCGGTAAGAGACATCATAGATTGCACCATATCTAATAATGTACGGTTACGATGTTCGGACACACCATTACGCCGTGGTTTCCACGTGGCGTGAGTTGCGAAACTATTTCGCATTGTTTTAAATGAAGACCAAACTCGTAACTCAAATATTCTCCTTCACGATCAGATCGTAGAAACTTTATTTTCTTGTTACGATGATTTCTACTTCACTCTAAAATTATATGAACTTTTCAAATGTTTCAGACTTATGTTTCATCAAGTAGATATACCCATATCTGCTCAAATCATCTGTGAAGGCAGAAAATAATGATTCCCGCCGCGAGCCTCAACACTCATCGGATCGCATACATCAGTATGTGTTATTTTCAATAAGTCAGTTGCTTGCTCCATTGTTCCGGAGAACGGAGTTTTAGTCATCTTGCCCATAAGGCATGGTTCGCAAGCATCAAGTGATTCTTAATCAAGTGATTCCAAAATCCCATCAGCATGGAGTTTCTTCATGCGCTTTACACCAATATGACCTAAACGGCAGTGCCACATATAAGTTGCACTATCATTATTAACTTTGCATCTTTTGGCTTCAATATTATGAATATGTGTTATCACTACGATCGAGATCCAACAAACCATTTTTGTTGGTGTGTATGACCATAGAAGGTTTTATTCATCTAAATAGAACAACAATTGTTCTCTAACTTAAATGAATAACCATATTGCAATAAACATGATCAAATCATATTCATGCTTAACGCAAACACCAAATAACATTTATTTAGGTTCAACACTAATCCCGAAAGTATAGGGAGTATGTGATGATGATCATATCAATCTTGGAACCACTTCCAACACACATCGTCTCTTCACCCTTAACTAGTCTCTGTTCATTCTGCAACTCCCATTTCGAGTTACTAATCTTAGCAACTGAACTAGTATCAAATACTGAGGGGTTGCTATAAACACTAGTAAACTACACATCAATAACATGTATATCAAATATACCTTTGTTCACTTTGCCATCCTTCTTATCCGCCAAATACTTGGGGCAGTTCTGCTTCCAGTGACCAGTCCCTTTGCAGTAGAAGCACTTAGTCTCAGGCTTAGGTCCAGACTTGGGCTTCTTCACTTGAGCAGCAACTTGCTTGCCGTTCTTCTTGAATTTCCCCTTCTTCCATTTGCTTGAAACTAGTGATTTTTGTTAACCATCAACACTTGATGCTCTTTCTTGATTTCTACCTTCGCCGATTTCAGCATCGCGAAGAGCTCGGGAATTACTTTCGTCATCCCTTGCATATTATAGTTCATCACAAAGTTCTAGTAACTCGGTGATAGTGACTAGAAAACTTTGTCAATTACTATCTTATCTGGAAGATTAACTCCCACTTGATTCAAGCAATTGTAGTACCCAGACAATCTGAGCACATGCTCACTGGTTGAGCTACTCTCCTCCATCTTGTAGGCAAAGTACTGTCAGAGGTCTCATACCTCTCGACATGGGCATGAGTATGAAATACCAATTTCAACTCTTGGAACGTCTTATATGCTCTGTGGCGTTCAAATTTTTTTTGAAGTTCCGGTTCCCGTAAAGCATGGTGCACTAAACTATCAAGTAGTCATCATACCGAGCTTGCCAAACGTTCATAACGTCTGCATTTGCTCCTGCAATCGGTCTGTCACCTAGCGGTGCATCAAGGACATAATTCTTCTGTGCAGCAATGAGGATAATCCTCATATCACAGATCCAATCCGCATCATTGCTACTAACATCTTTCAACTTAGTTTTCTCTAGGAACATATCAAAAATAAAACAGGGGAGCTAAACGCGAGCTATTGATCTACAACATAGATATGCTAATACTACCAGGACTAAGTTCATGAGAAATTTAAGTTCAATTAATCATATTACTTAAGAACTCCCACTTAGATAGACATCCCTCGAATCATCTAAGTGATCACGTGATCCATCTCAACTAAACCATGTTCGATCATCACGTGAGATGGAGTAGTTTTCAATGGTGAACATCACTATGTTGATCATATCTACTATATGATTCACGCTCGACCTCTCGGTCTTAGTGTTCCGAGGCCATATCTGCATATGCTAGGGTCGTCAAGTTTAACCCGAGTATTCTGCGTGTGCAAAACTGGCTTACACCCATTGTATTTAAACGTAGAGCTTATCACACCCGATCATCACGTGGTGTCTCGGCACGACGAACTTTCGCAACGGTGCATACTCAGGGAGAACACTTATACCTTGAAATTTAGTGAGAGATCATCTTATAATGCTATCGTCAAACAAAGCAGAATAAGATGCATAAAGGATAAACATCACATGTAATCAATATAAGTGATATGATATGGCCATCATCATCTTGTGCCTTTGATCTCCATCTCCAAAGCACCGTCATGATCACCATCGTCACCGGCGCGACACTTGATCTCCATCGTAGCATCGTTGTCGTCTCACCAACTATTGCTTCTACGACTATCGCTACCGCTTAGTGATAAAGTAAAGCAATTACAGGGCGATTGCATTGCATACAATAAAAAGATAAACATATGGCTCCTGCCAGTTGCCGATAACTCCGTTACAAAACATGATCATCTCATACAATAAAATATAACATCATGTCTTGACCATATCACATCACAACATGCCCTGCAAAAACAAGTTAGATGTCCTCTACTTTGTTGTTGCAAGTTTTACGTGGCTGCTACGGGCTGAGCAAGAACCGTTCTTACCTACGCATCAAAACCACAACGATAGTTCGTCAACTTAGTGTTGTTTTAACCTTCTCAAGGACCGGGCGTAGCCACACTCGGTTCAACTAAAGTTGGATAAACTGACACCCGCCAGCCACCTGTGTGCAAAGCACGTCGGTAGAACCAGTCTCGCGTAAGCGTACGCGTAATGTCGGTCCGGGCCGCTTCATTCAACAATACTGCCGAACCAAAGTATGACATCTTTGGTAAGCGGTATGACTTATATCGCCCACAACTCACTTGTGTTCTACTCGTGCATATAACATCTACGCATAAACCTGGCTCGGATGCCACTGTTGGGGAACGTAGTAATTTCAAAAAAAATCATATGCACACACAAGATCATGGTGATGCATAGCAACGAGAGGAGAGAGTGTGTCCACATACCCTCGTAGACCGAAAGCGGAAGCGTTAGAACAACGCGGTTGATGTAGTCGTACGTCTTTACGATCCGACCGACCATACCGAACGCACGGCATCTCCGAGTTCAGCACACGTTCAACTCGATGACATCCCGCGAGCTCTGATCCAGCAGAGCTTCGCCGGAGAGTTTCATCAACACGACGGCGTGATGATGATACGTCTCCAACGTATCTATAATTTATGAAGTATTCATGTTATTATATTATCTGTTTTGGATGTTTATGGGCTTACTAAATACTTTTATATTATTTTTGGACTGACCTATTAACCGGAGGCCCATCCCAAATTGTTGTTTTCTTGCCTATTTCAGTGTTTCGAAGAAAAGGAATATCAAACGGAGTCCAAACGGAATGAAACCTTCGAGAGAGTTATTTTTGGAACGGAAGCAATCCAGGAGACTTGGAGTAGACGTCAGGGAAGCTTCGAGAAAGCCACGAGGCAGGGAGGCGCGCCCCTACCCTCATGGGCCCCTCGTGGCTCCCCTACTTCGTTCACCTATATATATCCATATACCCTAAAAGCAACGGGGAGCAGAATAGATCGGGAGTTCCATTGCCGCAAGCCTTTGTAGCCACCAAAAACCAATCGGGACCCTGTTCCGGCACCTTGCCGGAGGGGGATGTAACATCCCAAAAAAATTCCAAATTTTGGAATGTTAATAATAAGAACGATTGAGTGATTTGTTGTGTTTGTCAAAAAAAACTTTTGAGACATGTAAAAAAAACCAATCAAATTGGATTCTTTGTTTTGGACTCCTATGAAATATTCAGAATCACCTTTAGATTTATGGAGTGAGAATAAAATGACTTTCTCAAATATGGTGGATATATTTCATAAGCGAGTTATTTGAAATTTGGAGTTCTTTTAATTTTGGAGTTTCATTGAAGATTTTGAATTTGTTTAAATATTTCCGATAAACAAATATTATTAATGAGTGGAGATAATATGACTTCTCCAAAAGATTATTGGAAATATTTAAATGCAGCCCGTTTATCAATTTGGTATTTATAAACCCAAAAAAATGTATAAACTTGAAAAGGCCATAAAAACATTGTTTATAAATGTACAACAAAATATATTGTTGTTGTGAGTATTTTTATTAAGCTCCAAATAATGGTTCTGTAGTAGCTAACATTTCTTATTGATATTTTCCTCTAGCATTCCTGAACTTTTTAGAAATCAATAAATAATACTAAACGTGTCCTCATCATAAGCTATTGGGCTTGACCCATCTCTTCCTCACACATTTTGTTTTTGTTCTTTGTGTTTCTCTTTCTTCCACATGGGCCGACCTACCTGGCCCATCTCCCTCTCGGCCTTCTTCCACCTCAGGATCACGTACACTTACAGAACTAGAACTCCATGGATGCCTGTACCTCTTCCTCCCGTCCTCTCCCATTCCCCGCACCCACTGACCTCCTGAACGGAACCCCCTCGCCTCCCTCGACCCCTCCCATCCCTCAGTGCGCCTTGGAGACTCCCATAGTGGCCATTACGAGGCAGCGGAACAGCCACCATTAAACTCCATCTTCTGCTCGAATTCTGACCTCCCCGAGCCCTATAAAAAGCACCCCGCGAGCCCCTCTCAGCCCTCGTCCGAAGCCCTCTCCTTTCGGGAGCTATCTACTTCCCCGTCCCGATCAATTGCTCGTCGGAGTTCGGAAACTCCGGTGGCCGCTCCACGCCGCTACGGGACGAGGCCGAGCCCGGGACATTGCCCAACGGACTTCCCTCATCGACCTCTTCGCCGTCCTCCATCTACTTGATGTCAGGGAGCTTCTTACACAACTCCGGCGACCTTCTTTTCCAACTCCGGCGACCAACTCCGGTGAGTTCTCTCTAAATCCCGTAATTCTTTTATTCAGAAAAATATCCAAACTTCGGAAATTCATATCTCCCAAACCGTATGTCCGATTTTGACAAATAAGATATCCCCGGATTCGCTGAAACCTGTACTTTTATATGAAATTATAAAATCTCACTTTTGGGCAATTTAAAATTTAGTTTTGATTTAAATGGTAAGATGAGTATTTTCACTATATCTTTTATTCTGTAAATCATATAAAAATGTTTTATATATGAAAGTTGGACCTTAGGACCTCACCATTCTGTTAGAACTCATAGCACAATTTTTCAATGATGTTTAGTCACTGTTTTAGCATCATCACCTTAATTTGACTTTCTTTAATCATAATTTAATAGCTTTATTAGATTGAATTTGATTCTTCAATAGAAATCCTTAGATAGATACCTAGAGACCTCTCTGGTCCTTTGATATCACCACAAAACTTTGAATTTACAAGATTAAGGATTTAATCCTTTTATCTCGAAACTTATGCCATGCCAGTTTTATTAAACCCAAGTCAAATATTCGAATAATCTCATGATAGAATTTGTCTCACAACCCATCTTCTATATCAAACCAAGATCTTCACTTAGTATCACTTGATCCAACCCTAGGATATGACTATGTCATGTCTCGTTTAAGACCAAACTTGATTCTATCTCAAACCATAGCCACGTCGTGCTAATTACCCTACGAATGTATTTATTGTGAATTTTATCTTTTATTTGGATCTTCATTTGCAATTGTTGTGTGTTAAATTATTTTCTTGTATCGTTAGATATATCGTAAGGTCAAGGAGAGACGACTCGAAGTAGAATATATCAACTTCAAGAATCAGGCAAGTTGCAATTTGATCATGCCCTGACCTATATTTTCATACTATGCATATCTCCTTAATTTTTTAACACTACGCATGTTTCATAAAAGTTTTGCAAAGTATTATTTTATCTAGAGCCATAAAGAATCACCACCATGCTTGGCCGCGCTTGCACAAAATGGGTGGGATGAAAACAAAACTTATTTTTAACCTTTAACCTTGCTCTTTTTGGAGCAACGTTTGTGAAACTATTTTTAAAAGAAAAATTATATATATATTATTTTACATCTACTCCCTGGGCGGAATGGTATTGACAGGAGCGTCTACAAGTGATTGCGCCCATCGGGTCTTCGATGAATGCGCTTGACCGGGGTCTTGCACATGAGTTTTTGGTGGGGACCGCCGTCTGTGGACCGAGATCTTCCAAGTGCAGTTTGATGTAGCTTCAAGACAGCCACATGCTACTATGGGCTCTGGCTTAGCTTAGTACTAACGGAAACCCTACCCCAGGACCGCCATCGAGAGAGGCCTTCATGCCGAAGTTGCTTGGCGGCTTGGCGGTATAGGAAACATTCGGAAGGCTTCATCACAATCTCCTCCTAGTGGTACACCCAAGTGTGTAACGATAAACGGGGTTGATTGTGTCATGTGGGGAACGTGTACGACCTCTGCAGAGGGTTTAACCTAATCGATTAGCCGTGCCCCCGGTTACGGGCAATTTTGAGCAACTGAAGACTTGGACTGAAGAAGAATCTCCCCTCTCTTTTCTAAAAGTTTGTTTTAAGGGAAGGGAAAGTTGAGGAATGAGCACAGTGAATGTGTTTCACTTCAACCTTATGTATGATTTAAACTATTTTGGAGAATGAGCGCTGGTGCGTATATCCAAGTGTCTCACTCCTATCTTTTATACTACAAATATTTCTATTTCAAAAGAAGTTTACAAAATTTAGTGTAGGAGAAAATTGGCTTTATGCAAAGGAAACCTCCACCAATACTTACCCTGCATATATGTTCTATTAAAACTTTCCTTTGCAACTTGCGAGTACATTCCACGTACTCATCTGCACCTGTCATGTGCAGATCTTGACAGATTAAGAGACGATAGGGTTATGATCTACGCTCAACGAGCCCAGTGGCGTTGATGGAGCCCTAACTTAACAACTACGTATAATTCCGCTGTATTATGTGTCAGCATTGAGCCGTGCGATTGGTATGTATTTACTTAATTTTGGATCTATCGTTGTAGTAAAATGATGTATGTCTTACTGATATTCATTCTTGTTACTGTGTGTGCTAGCTACGATCCAGGGATAGCACAGTAAGCACAGAGACTTGGATTCTTCCAAATACGGGTCGTGACAGGGGATCCCTCACCGGCAGCCATCTTCATCATCCCGTCGCTCTCCATGACGAGGAGGGAGTAGTTCATCCTCGAGGCTGAGGGTATGTACCAGTAGCTATGTGTTTGATCTCTCTCTCGTGTTCTTGATTTGGCACGATCTTTATGTATCGCGAGCTTTGCTATTATAGTTGGATCTTATGATGTTTCTCCCCCTCTACTCTCTTGTAATGGATTGAGTTTTCCTTTGAAGTTATCTTATCGGATTGAGTCTTTAAGGATTTGAGAACACTTGATGTATGTCTTGCATGTGCTTATCTGTGGTGACAATGGGATATTCACGTGATTTACTTGATGTATGTTTTGGTGATCAATGATACGTCTCCAACGTATCTATAATTTTTGATTGCTCCATGCTATATTATCTACTGTTTTGGGCAATATTGGGCTTTATTATCCACTTTTATATTAATTTTGGGACTAACCTATTAACCAGAGGCCCAGCCCAGATTTGCTATTTTTTTGCCTATTTCAGTATTTCGAAGAAAAGGAATATCAAACAAAGTCAAAACAGAACGAAATCAACTGGGGAAGTTATTTTTGGAAGGAAAGATACCGGATGGACTTGGACCCCACGTCAAGGAAGGAACGAGGAAGCCACAAGGGTGGGGGGCGCGCCCACCCCCCTAGGGCGCGCCCCCTGCCTCGTGGCTCCCCTGACATGCTTCTTCCGCCTATATAACTCCACGTACCCTAAAACTTCCAGAACAGAGATTAGATCGGGAGTTCTGCCACCAAAAAACCTCCAGAGCCACGAAAAACCAATCGGGACCCTGTTCCAGCACCCTGCCGGAGGGGGGAACCCTCACCGGTGGCCATCTTCATCACCCCGGCGCTCTCCATGACGAGGAGGGAGTAGTTCACCCTCGGGGCTGAGGGTATGTACCAGTAGCTATGTGTTTGTTCTCTCTCTCTCTCTCTCTCTCTCTCTCTCTCTCTCTCTCTCTCTCTCTCTCGTGTTCTTGATTTGGCACGATCTTGATGTATCGCGAGCTTTGCTATTATAGTTGGATCTTATGTTTCTTCTCCCCCTCTACTCTCTTGTAATGGATTGAGTTTTCCCCTTGAAGTAATCTTATCGGATTGAGTCTTTAAAGATTTGAGAACACTTGATGTATGTCTTGCCGTGCGTATCTGTGGTGACAATGGGATATCACGTGATTCACTTGATGTATGTTTTGGTGATCAACTTGCGGGTTCCGCCCATGAACCTATGCATAGGGGTTGGCACACGTTTTCGTCGTGATTCTCTGGTAGAAACTTTGGGTCACTCTTTGAGGTTCTATGTGTTGGTTTGAATAGATGAATTGAAATTGTGTGATGCATATCGTATAATCATGCCCACGGATACTTGAGGTGACATTGGAGTATCTAGGTGACTTTAGGGTTTTGGTTGATTTGTGTCTTAAGGTGTTATTCTAGTACGAACTCTAGGGTTGTTTGTGACACTTATAGGAATAGCCCAACGGATTGATTGGAAAGAATAACTTTGAGGTGGTTTCGTACCCTACCATAATCTCTTCGTTTGTTCTCCGCTATTAGTGACTTTGGAGTGACTCTTTGTTGCATGTTGAGGGATAGTTATGTGATCCAACTATGTTATTATTGTTGAGAGAACTTGCACTAGTGAAAGTATGAACCCTAGGCCTTGTTTCCTAGCATTGCAATACCGTTTGTGCTCACTTTTATCATTAGTTACCTTGCTGTTTTTATATGTTCAGATTACAAAAACCTATATCTACCATCCATATTGCACTTGTATCACCATCTCTTCGCCAAACTAGTGCACCTATAAAATTTACCATTGTATTGGGTGTGTTGGGGACACAAGAGACTCTTTGTTATTTGGTTGCAGGGTTGCTTGAGAGAGACCATCTTCAACCTACGCCTCCCACAGATTGATAAACCTTAGGTCATCCACTTGAGGGAAATTTGCTATTGTCCTACAAACCTCTGCACTTGGAGGCCCAATAGCTTCTACAAGAAGAAGGTTGCGTAGTAGACATCAGATGACGGTGATGATGATGCTACCGACGCAGGGCTTCGCCTAAGCACCGCTACGATATTATCGAGGTGGATTATGGTGGAGGGGGGCACCGCACACGGCTAAGAGGTCAACAGATCAATTGTTGTGTCCTAGGGCGCCCTCCTGCCCCCGTATATAAAGGAGCAAGGGGGGAGGCCGGCCGACCCTGTAGGGTGCGCCAGGAGGAGTCCTCCTAGTCGGAGTAGGATTCCCATTTCCTAGTCCCACTAGGAGGGGGGGGGGGGGAAGGAGAGGGGGAGGAGAAGGAAAGAGGGGGCGTAGCCCCTCCCCTAGTCCAATTCGGACTAGGCCCATGGGGCGTGCGGCCAGCCCTCGTGGCTTCTCCTCTTTTTCCCCTAAAGCCCACTAAGGCCCATATGTACTCCCATATTCCCGTAACTCCCCTGGTACTCCGAAAAATACCCGAATCATTCAGAACTTTTCCGATGTACGAATATAGTTGTCCAATATATCGATCTTTACGTCTCGACCATTTCGAGACTCCTCGTCATGTCCCCGATCTCATCTGGGACTCCGAACTACCTTCAGTACATCAAAACACATAAACTCATAATACCGATCATCACCGAACGTTAAGCATGCGGACCCTACGGGTTCGAGAACTGTGTAGACATGACCGAGACTCATCTACGGTCAATAACCAATAGCGGAACCTGGATGCTCATATTGGTTCCTACATATTCTACGAAGATCTTTATCGGTCAAACCGCATAACTACATACGTTGTTCCCTTTGTCATCGGTATGTTACTTCCGCAATGCATCATCCCACAACTAACTCATTAGTCACATTGCTTGCAAGGCTTATTGTGATGTGCATTACCGAGAGGGCCCAGAGATACCTCTCTGACAATCGGAGTGACAAATCCTAATCTTGATCTATGCCAACTCAACAAGTACCATCGGAGACACCAGAGCACCTTTATAATCACCCGATTCACGTTGTGACATTTGGTAGCACACAAAGTGTTCCTCCGTGTCGGGAGTTGCATAATCTCATAGTCATAGGAATATGTATAAGTCATGAAGAAAGCAATAGCAGTAAACTAAACGATCAAGGGCTAAGCTAACGGAATGGGTCAAGTCAAGCACATCATTCTCCTAATGATGTGATCCCGTTAATCAAATGACAACTCATGTCTATGGCTAGGAAACTCAACCATCTTTGATCAACGAGCTAGTCAAGTAGAGGCATACTAGTGACACTATGTTTTTCTATGTATCCACACATGTATTATGTTTACGGTTAATACAATTCTAGCATGAATAATAAACATTTATCATGAAATAAGGAAATAAATAATAACTTTATTATTGCCTCTAGGGCATATTTCCTTCAGGGGAATCCTACTCCCGGTGGGAGTAGGACTCCCCTTGGGGCGCGCCTAGAGAGGGCCGGCCCTCCCCCTCCTCCACTCCTTTATATACGGGGGAGGGGGCACCCCATAGACACACAAGTTGATCAGTTGATCTTTTAGCTGTGTGCGGTGCCCCCTCCACCATAATCCACCTCGGTAATATCGTAGCGGTGCTTAGGCCAAGCCCTGCGTCGGTAGCATCATCATCGCCATCATCACGGTGTCGTGCTGACGAAACTCTCCTGCGAAGCTCTACTGGATCGTGGGTTCGCGGGACGTCTCCGAGCTGAACGTGTGCATAACACAGAGGTGCCGTACGTTCGGTACTGAGGATCGGTCGATCGTGAAGATGTATGACTACATCAACCACGTTGTCATAACGCTTCCGCTTACGGTCTACGAGGGTACGTGGACGACACTCTCTCCACTCGTTGCTATGCATCACCATGATCTTGCGTGTGCGTAGGAAATTTATTGAAATTACTACATTCCCCAACAGTGGCATTCGAGCCAGGTTTATGCGTAGATGTTATATGCACGAGTAGAACACAAGTGAGTTGTGGGCGATACAAGTCATACTGCTTACCAGCATGTCATACTTTGATTCAGCGGTATTGTTGGATGAAGCGGCCCGGACCGACATTACGCGTACGCTTACGCGAGACTGGTTCTACCGACGTGATCCGCACACAGGTGGCTGGCGGGTGTCAGTTTCTCCAACTTTAGTTGAATCGAGTGTGGCTATGCCCGGTCCTTGTGAAGGTTAAAACAACACTAACTTGATGAAATATCATTGTGGTTTTGATGCGTAGGTAAGAACGGTTCTTGCTCAGCCCGTAGCAGCCACGTAAAACTTGCAACAACAAAGTAGAGGACGTCTAACTTGTTTTTGCAGGGCATGTTGTGATGTGATATGGTCAAGACATGATGCTAAATTTTATTGGATGAAATGATCATGTTTTGTAACGGAGTTATCGGCAACTAGCAGGAGCCATATGGTTGTCGCTTTATTGTATGCAATGCAATCACCCTGTAATTGCTTTACTTTATCACTAAGCGGTAGTGATAGTCGTAGAAGCAATAGTTGGCGAGGCGACAACGATGCTACGATGGAGATCAAGGTGTCACGCCGGTGACGATGATGATCATGACGGTGCTTTGGAGTTGGAGATTGATGACCCACAAGTATAGGGGATCTATCGTAGTCCTTTCGATAAGTAAGAGTGTTGAACCCAACGAGGAGCAGAAGGAAATGATAAGCGGTTTTCAGCAAGGTATTCTCTGCAAGTACTGAAATAAATGGTAACAGATAGTTTTGTGATAAGATAAATTGTAACGAGCAACAAGTAACAATAGTAAATAAAGTGCAGCAAGGTGGCCCAATCCTTTTTGTAGCAAAGGACAAGCCTGGACAAACTCTTATAATAGGAAAAGCGCTCCCGAGGACACATGGGAATATCATCAAGCTAGTTTTCATCACGCTCATATTATTCGCGTTCGGTACTTTGATAATTTGGTATGTGGGTGGACCGGTGCTTGGGTGCTGTTCTTACTTGAACAAGCATCCCAGTTATGATTAACCTCTATTGCAAGCATCTGCAATTACAACAAAAGTATTAAGGTAAACCTAACCATAGCATGAAAGATATGGATCCAAATTAGCCCCTTACGAAGCAACGCATAAACTAGGGTTTAAGCTTCTGTCACTCTAGCAACCCATCATCTACTTATTACTTCCCAATGCCTTCCCCTAGGCCCAAATAATGGTGAAGTGTTATGTAGTCGATGTTCACATAACACCACTAGAGGCTAGACAACATACATCTCATCAAAATATCGAACGAATGCCAAATTCACATGACTACTAATAGCAAGACTTCTCCCTTGTCCTCAGGAACAAACGTAACTACTCACAAAGCATATTCATGTTCATAATCAGAGGGGTAATAATATGCATAAAAGATCTGAACATATGAGCTTCCACCAAATAAACCAACTAGCATCAACTACTAGGAGTAATCAACACTACTAGCAACCTACTAGCACCAATCCCGGACTTGGAGACAAGAATTGGATACAAGAGATGAACTAGGGTTTGGAGATGAGATGGTGCTGGTGAAGATGTTGATGAAGATTGACCTCTCCCGATGAGAGGAGCGTTGGTGATGATGATGGCGATGATTTCTCCCTCCCGGAGGGAAGTTTCCCCGGCAGAACTGCTCCACCGGAGCCCTAGATTGATTCCGCCAAGGTTCCGCCTCATGGCGGCGGAGTCTCGTCCCGAAAGGTTGCTTCCTGTTTTTTTCTCATCGAAAGACTTCACGTAGGAGAAGATGGGCGCCGGAGAGCCACCAGGGGGCCCACGAGGTAGGGGGCATGCCCGTGGGGCCACACCGTGAGCAGGTGTGGGCCCTGGCCTTCATCTTTGGCGATGATTTTTCTTTATTTATTTTAAGATATTCCGTGGAGTTTGGGACTTTTGGAGTTGCATGAATAGTTCTCAATATTTTCTCCTTTTCGGCCTGAATTCCATTGCGGCATTCTCCTCTTCGTGTAAACCTTGTAAAATAAGAGAATAGCCATATGTATTGTGACATAACGTGAAATAACAACCCATAATGCGATAAATATCGATATAAAAGCATGATGCAAAATGGACGTATCAACTCCCCCAAGCTTAGACCTCGCTTGTCCTCAAGCGAAAAGCCGATAACAATAAATATGTCCTCATGTTTAGAGGTAGAGGCGTCGATAAAAATAAAATACGGACATGAAGGCATCATGATTATTCTCATAACAACAATATATATAGATTTTGTTCTATGATTACTTATGTTCAAGTGATGATATTTTCACAATGCAGAGGTATGAATCAGAAACCTTATTGAGCACCAACAAATTATAACCTCAGTCATTGAAGCAATTGCAATTTATCATAACATCGGAAAGAGTCTATGTCAGAGCTTAAAAGCAAGTCCACATACTCAACTATCACTTAGTCCTTCATAATTGCTAACACTCACGCAATACTTGTGGTTACGGAGTTTCAATCGAACACAGAGAAAGATAGGGGCTTATAGTTTCGCCCCACAACCTTTTACCTCAAGGGTAATGTCAACAATAACAATTCATGCTCCCCTACATCCAATTAGATATATATATCATGTTCTTTCCAACATGCTGAGCTTGCCAAAGGATAAAATGAAAAAGGAAAGGTGAAGATCACCGTGACTCTTGCATAAGGTAGAGGGTAATAATAAAAGATAGGCCCTTCGCAGAGGGAAGCAGAGGTTGTCATGCGCGTTTAGGGTTGATGCACAAAATCTTAATGCAAAAGAATGTCACTTTATATTGCCCCTTGTATGTGGACCTTTATTATGCAGTCCGTCGCTTTTATTACTTCCACAACAAGTTCGTACAAAGCTTATTTTCTCTGCACTAATAAGTCATGCATAATTAGAGAGCAATTTTTATTGCTTGCACTGATGACAACTTACTTGAAGGATCTTACTCAATCCATAGGTAGATATGGTGGACTCTCATGGCTAAACTGGTTTAAGGGTATTTGGAAGCACAAGTAGTATCTCTACTTGGTGCTGAGAATTTGGCTAGCACTAGGGGGAAAGGCAAGCTCTACATGTTAGAGGATCCATGACAACATACTTTATCTCAGATATAAGAAAACATAACTCATCATGTTGTCTTCCTTGTCCAACATCAACTCTTTAGCATGTAATATTTTAATGAGTGCTCCCAATCATAAAAGATGTCAATGATAATATATCTATATGTGAAACCTCTCTTTCCTTATTACTTCCTATTAATTGCAATGATGACCAAAGCTATATTTGCCAACTCCCAACAACTTTTAATCATCATACTCTTTCTATGTGAAGTCATTACTCTCAATAAGATCAATATGAACTCTTTGTTTCTTTTTATTCTTTTTCTTTTATTCACCCAAGATCATGGCAAAATAATCAAGCCCTTGACTCAACACTAATCTTTATTATATAGCTCACGGACTTGATTACATAGAGGGATCATAAAGCAAAACTCAAAACTAGATCATGCCATAAACTTTATTCTACTGGATCAAGATACTACTAATAGGGTCGAACTAAGAAAAACGGTAAAGATAGGAGTTGTGATGGTGATACGATACCGGGGCACCTCCCCCAAGCTTGGCAGTTGCCAAGGGGAGTGCCCATACCCATGTGATTATGTCTCCTTCTTTGTCGGTGAAGGTGGAGGTGTTGGATAGTCGCACATCGAGCGTAAGAGATCCTCCAACTTGCGGATAATGCCCTTGAGTGCAACAATATGCTCCTTCAACAAAATATTTTCACTTGTGAGATACTTGTTTTGAATACGAGCTGACTCAATCATCTTGAAAGCTTCTATTTCAATTGGGGTAAGAAAGTTGTGATCAAGTTGAAGGGTGTCTTCTGCTGCCGGAGCTTGGTCCTCCGTGGCCTTCTTGATCCCTTCATCCTTGTTGATATACATGGGTTCTTCCCTCTTCAACTCTATCTTCATTAGCCAAGCATATTTGTCACCATTGTCAGAGGAGGGGGACAACATGATGCCTGGCCTTGACAACCCTGACAGAAAATAGCTCGAAACAAGAACAGAGGATAATTGCGTGGTACGAGAGTCAAAACCTTCGGGAGAATATATAATGAATTTTTACCGACCAAAATACGTATCGTGCAAGAAAACGGAGTCTGGAGGGCACACGATGTGCTCACGAGGTAGGGGGGCGCGCCCAGGGGGGCAGGGCGCGCCCTCCACCCTTGTGGAGGCCTCGTGTCCTTCCCGGACTGCTACTTATTTTCTATTTTTCTAAATATTCCAAAACGGAGAAATATTGCCTTAAAAATTGTTTTGGAGTGGGTTTACTTACCGTACCACATACCTATTCCTTTTTGGAGTCTGAAACGGTCTGGAAAGTGTCCCTTATGTATTCCTCCGGGGTTACTATCGTGGAATTGTCACGGCAGATGTCCTAGTGTAAGGACTTAGTCGCGAGGCCAACGCATCTATGTGGTAGCTTGAGAGGGGTTGATCGGGACGAGAGACGCAACACGCAAGACAAGGGTTTAGACAGCTCCGGGCCCCGGGAAACATCATCCGGTAATAACCCTACATGTTGTTTGTGGCTAGGTCTCATTATGATCATGAGAGAGTCGCTGGTAAGCCGGCTCTTTGTGTCTAGCCCTAGAGATTGTTCTTGTTGCTGTCCCTCTTTGGGGAGCCCTGCCCTCCTTATATAAGTTAGAGGCGGGTTACATGTGGAGTCCTAGTAGGACTAGGACTAGTCTATCTTTTCTTACAAGTTGGATACAAGTCCGGGTCTTGCTTCCTTCCTCTTAAGCCGGCCTTCCATAACGTAAGCCGGCCTTCTGGGCCTTGAGCCTCTTGGGCCCCCGGGTCTTGTCGCTCCTCTAATCCGCTTGCCAGGTCACCCATAAGTCGCCAGGCTCAGGCGGGTCACTTAGTGAGTCGTCCAGTCAGGGCGGGTCATTAGTGAGTCGCCAAGTCCGGCCGGGTTATACAACCGGCCGGGTCATACCGCGGGGTATATCCCCGACATTAGCCCCCAGTTTAATTTGGATTTATCCATGTTAAACTGATCCTGCAAAATAACTCAAGAACAAATTTGACAGGTTGTGCTCCGGGTTAAATATTCTTGTAAGCTGGCACTTGATCATCCTATAAGTCCTTGTCATCTCCTCCTTCTGGAAAATCCGGGTCAATAGACCAACTTCATAATCAATTTTTTTGTAGAAGAAATATTGCAAATAAAGCATCCATTTGAGTCGGCCGTCAATGCTCTGATTTGACAAAAATATTGGTTTTGAAATATTCAACAGATATTCAGCCGGCTTGAAAATGTAGAACTCGCCAAGCTATGATTTGCAAAATCGTCGGGTTATAAAAACTGATGGTTCCGGGTCATGACTGTTTATTGACGCCGGGTCATAATTATTGATGACGCCGGATCAATCTGGTTTGCTCAAAACTGAGAATTTGAAAATATTTCTCCTTATATCCGTGTCACGTGTAGCCCCCAAGTCTTGAGCAGATCAAAATGATGACTTAAGACTTGATTCAATATAAATATTACCACTTTGAAGAAATCCATATTGTTCATCTTAATCACTAGTCAGAACTGAGTATTCCTCATATGTAGCCTCCAAGTGCCGGGTTGTCATGCTTGTAGCAACCTGGGACTTGAAATTGCCTTATGCTCATAAAAACTTCAACCAGTGTAACCCCCAAGGGCCGGGTTATTATACAATAATGAGCAGGGACTTTGTATGTATGATCATGTAGATTCAAGCAGCAACGTGTAGCCCCCAAGGGCCGGCTCAGTAAGATATTACTGAATTGGGATTTTGTATATGATTCATTGATAATACCATCAAATGATGTAATCTCCACCATGGGGCTTGAACCCACGTCCACAAGGTTAAGAGTTTTGTACTCTACCAACTGAATAATGGATCTTTCAATATAATGGATTTAAGGCTTGTGTACCTTCAATTTCCGACAGGAGCAATTGGTAGCCCCCAAGGGCCGGCTCATTTAAAATGTGATGAGTCGGGTCTTCAATAAGTTGAGCAAAAAATGACTTTGCATTAGCCCCCAAGTTCCATGGTGCATGCTGGCAGTGACATGGGACTTGTATATTTGATGTAATCTCAAGTTAAATAATGTAGCCCCCAAGTGCCGGGTCGTAAGCCTGCAGCGACTCGGGACTATTTCCTACATTGTAAAATAAATCATGCCCATTGATAAAAATAATAGCCATTGCGCTAAAGCGACTTTGAAAACCTCAATCATAACACTGGTTATTGATAATCACAATAGAAATCCAGCCATGTTGGCTTTTCAAGATATAATCCGGTATGAAAACCTCAATCATTCAATATCATCATGAAAATCCATCCAGTTTTGGCTATTAAAGATTTGAATACCTCATCGGTTGACAAGTACATCCGGAGTTTAAATACCTGGCGGCTCTTAGTCGATGACGACTTAATGCGCATTCATTGTAAGCCGGAATTTTTGTAACCCAGCAGCTTATAGCCTTTGAGAAAAATCCAGAACGGATTTTGAAGCATCAACTTTGGTAATGAGCTTGAACTTAATCATTTATATGTCATATTTACGCAAATCCGCAAAGAGTTTAAACAACATATGCCTGGCGACTTATCGTCAAAAACCAGGCGGGTAACCATAAATGTAGCCTTATCCTGCACACAAGTAGATCACAAGAACCCTTGGCGGTTTACGCAGCGGTCATAATACCTCACATATAACCTTTGTGATATTGAATTTGTACTGCGGATTACATGACCTGTGTAGTAAGGGTGATAACCCAATCCTTAGAAGCCAATGCTTCCATATAAATGATGATTGTAAATAGTGGCGACTTATAGTCAAAAGTCAAGCCGGGTTAATCATAAAACACTTATATACATTTGAGATATAATCCCCAAAAGGTCTCAAGTTAAGTAATTGTGGCTACAATAAACTTTACCGGAGATAGAATATAAATTTTGAGGCTTGATTGGATACGATCGAAGAAACCGTTCCAAAGGGGTTAAGCTAAGATTCGAATACAATCATATAGCCCCCAATGGCTTTGGCGATGCCGATCAAGTGGGTATCGACAGCTATGTTCTCTTTGGTTCGAATACGACCTATGTTTGAACAGGAAGTTGTTGGGGAACGTAGTAATTTCAAAAAAATTCCTACGATCACGCAAGACCATGGTGATGGCATAGCAACGAGAGGGGAGAGTGTCCGTCCACGTACCCTCGTAGACCGAAAGCGAAGCGTTATAACAACACGGTTGATGTAGTCGTGCGTCTTCACGATCCGACCGATCCAAGCACCGAGCGACGGCACCTCCGAGTTACGCACACGTTCAGCTTGATGGCGATCCCGGACTCGATCCGGCAAAGTGTCGGGATGAGTTCGTCAAGACGACGGCGTGGTGACGATGTTGATGCTCCACCGACGCAGGGCTTCACCTAAGCTCGCGACGATATGACTTCTCCGCGAGGGCTTCGCCTAAGCTCATGACGATATGACCGAAGTGGAATATGGTGGAAGGGGGCACCGCACACGGCTAAGGAAAGATCCGTAGATCAACTTGTGTGTCATGGGGTGCCCCCTGCCCCCGTATATAAAGGAGACAAGGGGAGGTGGCGGCCCAGGGGGGCGCGCAAGGAGGAGTCCTACTCCCACCGGAGTAGGACTCCCCCTCTCCTAGTTGGATTAGGATTGGAGGAGGGGGGAAGAGGGAAGGGTGCCGCCCCTCTCCTTGTCCTATTCGGACCAGAGGGGGGAGGGGGGCGCGCAGCCCACCTGGCCGGCCCTTCCTCTTCTCCCTTGTGGCCCATGAAGGCCCATATACCCCCCGGGGGGTTCCGGTAACCCCCCGGTGTTCCGGTAACATCCTGTTTTCACTCGGAACCCTTCGAAGTCAAACATAGGCTTCAATATATCAATCTTTATTTCTCGACCATTTGAGACTCCTCGTCATGTCCGTGATCACATCGGGACTCGAACAAACTTGTGCATCAATACTTATAAACTCATAATGAACTGTCATCGAAGCGTTAAGCGTGCGGACCCTACGGGTTCGAGAACTATGTAGACATGACCTAGAACCATTCTCGGTCAATAACCAATAGCGGAACCTGGATGCCCATATTGGTTCCTACATATTCTCGAAGATCTTTATCGGTCAAACCACATAACGACATCGTTGTTCCCTTTGTCATCGGTATGTTACCCGAGATTCGATCGTCGGTATCCAATACCTAGTTCAATCTCGTTACCGGTAAGTCTCTTTACTCGTTCCGTAATACATCATCTCACAACTAACTCATTAGTTGTAATGCTTGCAAGGCTTAGGTGATGTGTATTACCGAGAAGGCCTAGAGATACCTCTCCGACGATCGGAGTGACAAAACCTAATCTTGAAATCGCCAACCCAACAAGTACCTTTGGAGACACTGTAGTACTCCTTTATAATCACCCGATTCGTTGTGACGTTTGGTAGTACCAAAGTGTTCCTCCGTAAGCAGGAGTTGCATAATCTCATAGTTACGAGGAACATGTATGGGTCATGAAGAAAGCATTAACATACTAAACGATCAAGTGTTAAGCTAACGGAATGGGTCATGTCAATCAGATCATTCAACTAATGATGTGACCTTGTTAATCAAATAACAACTCCTTGTTCATGGTTAGGAAACATAACCATCTTTGATTAACAAGCTAGTCAAATAGAGGCATACTAGTGACATCTTGTTTGTCTATATATTCACACATGTATTATGTTTCCGGTTAATACAATTCTAGCATGAATAATAAACATTTATCATGATATAAGGAAATAAATAATAACTTTATTATTGACTCTAGGGCATATTTCCTTGAGTCTCCCACTTGCACTAGAGTCAATAATCTAGATTACAAAGTAATGATCCTCACACCCATGGAGTCTTGGTGCTGATCATGTTTTGCTCGTGGAAGAGGCTTAGTCAGCAGGTCGCAACATTCAGATCCGTATGTATTTTGCAAATCTCTATGTCTCCCACTTGGACTTGGTCCCGAATGGAATTGAAGCGTCTCTTGATGTGCTTGGTCCTCTTGTGAAATCTGGATTCCTTTGCCAAGGCAATTGCACGATATTGTCACAGAAGATCTTCATCGGTCCCGATGCACTAGGTATGACACCTAGATCGGAAATGAACTCTTTCATCCGGACTCCTTCATTTGCTGCTTCGAAGCAGTTATGTACTCCGCTTCACATGTAGATCCCGCCACGGCGCTTTGTTTAGAACTGCACCAACCGACAGCTCCACCGTTTAATAAAAACACGTATCCGGTTTGCGATTTAGAATCGTCCGTGATCGGTGTCAAAGCTTGCATCGGCGTAACCATTTACGACTAGCTCTTTGTCACCTCCATATCGAGAAACATATCCTTAGTCCTTTTCGGTATTTCAGGATGTTCTTGACCGCTGTCCGATGATCCACTCTGGATTACTTTGGTACCTTCCTGCCAAGCTTACAGCTAAGCATCGTCAGTGCGGTACACAGCATTGCATACATGATAGAGCCTATGGCTGAAGCATAGGAACATCTTTCATTTCTCTCTATCTTCTCATTGTGGTCGGGCATTGAGTCGACTCAATCTTACACCTTGTAACACAGGTAAAAACCTTTCTTTGCTGATCCATTTTGAACTTTTCAAAACTTTATCAAGGTATGTGCTTTGTGAAAGTCCAATCAAGCGTCTTGATCTATCTTTATAGATCTTGATGCCCAATATATAAGCAGCTTCACGAGGTCTTTCATTGAAAACTTTTATTCAAGTATCCTTTTATGCTATCCAGAAATTCTATATCATTTCCAATCAATAATATATCGTCCACATATAATATTAGAAATGCTCTGAGCTCCCACTCACTTTCTTGTAAATCTGAGGCTTCTCCAAAAGTCTGTACAAACCCATATGCTTTGATCACACTATCAAAGCGTTTATTCCAACTCGAGAGGCTTGCACGGACCATAAATTGATCGTTGGAGCTTGCACACTTTGTTAGCACCTTTTGGATCGACAAAACCTTCGGTTGCATCATATACAACTCTTCTTCTAGAAATTCATTCAAGAATGCAGTTTTACATCCATTTGCCAAATTTCATAATCATAAAATGCGGCAATTGCTAACATGATTCGGACAGACTTAAGCATCGCTACGGGTGAGAAAGTCTCATCATAGTCAACCCTTGAACTTGTCGAAAACCTTTTGCAACAAGTCGAGCTTTGTAGATAGTTACATTACCATCGGCGTCGGTCTTCTTCTTAAAGATCCATTTATTTTCAATGGCTTGCCGATCATCGGCAAGTCAACCAAAGTCCATACTTTGTTCTCATACATGGATCCCATCTCAGATTTCATGGCTTCCAGCCATTTTGCGAATCTGGGCTCACCATCGCTTCTTCATAGTTTGTAGGTTCGCCATGGTCAAGTAACATGACTTCGAATAAGATTACCGTACCACTCAGTGCGTATTTTACTCTGGTTGACCTCACGAGGTTGATAGCAACTTGATCTCAAGCTTCATGATCATCATCATTAGTTTCCTCACTAATTGGTGTAGTTGTCACGGGAACCATTTCTTGTGATGAACTACTTTCCAATAAGGGAGCAGATCTGATTATCTCATTAAGTTCTACTTTCCTCCCACTCACTTCTTTCGAGAGAAACTCCTTCTCTAGAAAGGACCCGAATTTAGCAACGAAAATCTTGCCTTCAGATCTGTGATAGAAGGTGTACCCAACAGTCTCCTTTGGGTATCCTATGAAGACACATTTTCCGATTTGGGTTTGAGCTTATCTGGTTGAAGTTTCTTTAAATAAGCATCGCAGCCCCAAACTTTAAGAAAGCGACAACTTTGGTTTCTTGCCAAACCACAGTTCATAAGGCGTCGTCTCAGCGGATTTTGACGGTGTCCTATTCAACGTGAATCCGGCCGTCTCTAAAGCATAACCCCAAAGCGATAGCGGTAAATCGAAATAGACATCATAGATCGCACCATATCTAGTAAAGTACGATTCGACGTTCGGACACACCATTTCTCTGTGGTGTTCGGGTGGCGTGAGTTGCTTGAAACTATTCCACATTGTTTCAAATGTAAACCAAACTCGTAACTCAAATATTCTCCTCCACGATCAGATCGTAGAAACTTTATTTTCTTGTTACGATGATTTTCCACTTCACTCTGAAATTCTTTGAACTTTTCAAATGTTTCAGATTTGTGTTTCATTAAGTAGATATACCCATATCTGCTCAAATCATCTGTGAAGGTGAGAAAATAACGATACCCGCCAAGTGCCTCAACATTCATTGGACCACAAACATCGGTATGTATGATTTCCAACAAATCAGTTGCTCGCTCCATAGTTAGGAGAACGGCGTTTTGGTCATCTTGCCCATGAGGCACGGTTCGCAAGTACCAAGTGATTCATAATCAAGTGATTCGAAGCCCATCGGTATGGAGTTTCTTCATGCGTTTTACACCGATATGACCTAAGCGGCAGTGCCACAAATAAGTTGCACTATCATTATCAACTCTGCATCTTTTGGCTTCAACATTATGAATATGTGTATCACTCTTGTCGAGATTCAACAAGAGTAGACCATTCTTCAAGGGTGCATGACCATAAAAGATATTACTCATATAAATAGAACAACCATTATTCTCTGATTTAAATGAATAACCGTCTCGCATTAAACAAGATCCAGATATAATGTTCATGCTCAACGCGGCACCAAATAACAATTATTTAGGTCTAAAACTAATCCGAAGGTAGATGTAGAGGTAGCGTGCCGACCGCGATCACATTGACTTTGGAACCATTTCCCAGCGCATCGTCACCTCGTCCTTTGCGATTGCTCGTCTATTCCGTAGTCCTGTTTGAGTTGCAAATATTAGCAGCAGAACCAGTATCAAATACCAGTGCTACTACGAGCTCTAGTAAGGTACACATCAATAACATGTATATCACATATACCTTTGTTCACCTTGCCATCCTTTTATCCGCCAAATACTTGGGGCAGTTCCGCTTCGATGTCGGTCTGCTTGCGGTAAAACACTCGATTTCAGGCTTAGGTCCAGACTTGGGTTTCTTCTCTTGATCAGCAACTTTCTTGCTGTTCTTTTGAAGTTTCCTTCTTCTTCCCTTTGCCCTTTTCTTGAAACTAGTGGTCTTGTTGACCATCAACACTTGATGCTCTTTCTTGATTTCTACCTCCATGCTTTTAGCATCGCGAAGAGCTCGAGAATTGTCTTAGTCATCCCTTGCATATTATAGTTCATCACGAAGCTCTTGTAGCTTGGTGGCGTGATTGGAGAATTCATCAATGACACTATCATCCGGAAGATTAACTCCCAGCTGAATTAAGTGATTGTTATACCCGACATTTTGAGTATGTGCTCACTTGTGAACTATTCTCCTCCATCTTGCAGCTATAGAACTTATTGAGACTTCATATCTCTCAATCCGGGCATTTGCTTGAAATATTAACTTCAACTCTGGAACATCTCATATGCTCCATGGCGTTCAAAACGTCGTTGAAGACCCGGTTCTAAGCCGTAAAGCATGGCACTTGAACTATAGAGTAGTCATCAGCTCTGCTTTGCGAGACGTTCATAACTTCGCTCGGCATCTGCAGCAGAACTGTCACCCAGCGGTGCTTCCGGGGCGTAATTTTTACGTGCAGCAATGAGGATAATCCTCAAATTACGGACCCGATCCGTGTAATTGCTACCATCATCTTTCAACTTTGCTTTCTCAAGGAACGCATTAAAATTCAACGGAACAACAGACGAGCCATCTATCTACATTAAACATAGACAAGCAAAATACTATCGGTACTAAGTTCATGATAAATTTAAGTTCAATTAATCATATTAAAAAACTCCCACTTAGACAGACATCTCTCTAGTCATCTAAGTGATCACGTGATCCAAATCAACTAAACCATGTCCGATCATCACGTGAGGCGGAGTAGTTTCAATGGTGAACATCACTATGTTGATCATATCTACTATATGATTCACGTTCGACCTTCGGTCTCCGTGTTCCGAGGCCATATCTGTTATATGCTAGGCTCGTCAAGTTTAACTGAGTATTCGCGTGTGCAACTGTTTTGCACCGTTGTAGATGGACGTAGAACTTATCACACCCGATCATCACGTGGTGTGCGGGTACTACGAACTTTGGCAGCGGTGCATACTCGAGGAGAACACTTCTTGATAATTTTAGTGAGAGATCATCTTATAATGCTACCGTCAAACAAAGCAAGATAAGATGCATAAAGGATAAACATCACATGCAATCAATATAAGTGATATGATATGGTCATCATCATCTTGTGCTTGTGATCTCCATCGCCAAGCACCGTCATGATCACCATCGTCACCGGCGCGACACCTTGATCTCCATCGTAGCATCGTTGTCGTCTCGCCAACTATTGCTTCTCGACTATCGCTACTCCTTAGTGATAAAGTAAAGCAATTACATGGCGTTGCATTTCATACAATAAGCGACAACCATATGGCTCTGCCGATTGCCGATAACTCGGTTACAAAACATGATCATCTCATACAATAAAGTATAGCATCACGTCTTGACCATATCACATCACAACATGCCTGCAAAAACAAGTTAGGCGTCTTCTACTTTGTTGTTGCAAGTTTTACGTGGCTGCTACGGGCTGAGCAAGAACCGTTCTTACCTACGCATCAAAACCACAGCGATACTTCGTCAAATAGACTCCGTTTAACCTTCTCAAGGACGGGCGTAGCCACACTCAGTTCAACTAAAGTGAGAGAGACAGACACCGCCGGTCACCTTTAAGCAACGAGTGCTCGGGCGGTGAAACCAGTCTCGCGTAAGCGTCTGGCGTAATGTCGGTCCGGCCGCTTCATCTCACAATACCGCTGAACCAAAGTATGACATGCTGGTAGGCAGTATGACTTGTATCGTCCACAACTCACTTGTGTTCTACTCGTGCATATGACATCAACGCATAAAACCAGGCTCGGATGCCCTTGTTGGGGAGCGTAGTAATTTCAAAAATTTCCTACGATCACGCAAGACCATGGTGATGGCATAGCGAGAGGGGAGAATGTCCGTCCACGTACCCTCGTGAGACCGAAAGCGGAAGCGTTATAACAACGCGGTTGATGTAGTCGACGTCTTCACGATCCGACCGATCCAAGCACCGAGCGTCACGGCACCTCCGAGTTACGCACACGTTCAGCTTGATGGCGATCCCGGACTCCGATCCAGCAAAGTGTCGGGGATGAGTTCCGTCAAGACGACGGCGTGGTGGCGATGTTGATGCTCCACCGACGCAGGGCTTCACCTAAGCTCGCGACGATATGACTTCTCCGGCGCAGGGCTTCGCCTAAGCTCGCGACGATATGACCGAAGTGGAATATGGTGGAAGGGGCACCGACACGGCTAAGGAAAGATCCGTAGATCAACTTGTGTGTCATGGGGTGCCCCTGCCCCATATATAAAGGAGACAAGGGGAGGTGGCGGCCCAGGGGGGCGCGCAAGGAGAGTCCTACTCCCACGGGAGTAGGACTCCCCCTCTCATAGTTGGATTAGGATTGGAGGAGGGGAAGAGGGAAGGCGCCCCCTCTCCTGTCCTATTCGGACCAGAGGGGGAGGGGGCGCAGCCCACCTGGCCGGCCCTTCCTCTTCTCCCTTGTGGCCCATGATGGCCCATATACCCCCCGGGGGGTTCCGGTAACCCCCCGGTTTTCCGGTAACATCCTGTTTTCACTCGGAACCCTTCCGAAGTCCAAACATAGGCTTCCAATATATCAATCTTTATGTCTCGACCATTTCGAGACTCCTCGTCATGTCCGTGATCACATCCGGGACTCCGAACAAACTTCGGTGCATCAATACTTATAAACTCATAATGAACTGTCATCGAAACGTTAAGCGTGCGGACCCTACGGGTTCGAGAACTATGTAGACATGACCTAGAACCATTCTCGGTCAATAACCAATAGCGGAACCTGGATGCCCATATTGGTTCCTACATATTCTACGAAGATCTTTATCGGTCAAACCGCATAACGACATCGTTGTTCCCTTTGTCATCGGTATGTTACTTACCCGAGATTCGATCGTCGGTATCCAATACCTAGTTCAATCTCGTTACGGTAAGTCTCTTTACTCGTTCCGTAATACATCATCTCACAACTAACTCATTAGTTGTAATGCTTGCAAGGCTTAGGTGATGTGTATTACCAAGAAGGCCTAGAGATACCTCTCCGACGATCGGAGTGACAAAACCTAATCTTGAAATCGCCAACCCAACAAGTACCTTTGGAGACACCTGTAGTACTCCTTTATAATCACCCGATTCGTTGTAACGTTTGGTAGTACCAAAGTGTTCCTCCGTAAGCGGAGTTGCATAATCTCATAGTTACAGGAACATGTATGGGTCATGAAGAAAGCATTAACATACTAAGCGATCAAGTGTTAAGCTAACGGAATGGGTCATGTCAATCAGATCATTCAACTAATGATGTGACCTTGTTAATCAAATAACAACTCCTTGTTCATGGTTAGGAAACATAACCATCTTTGATTAACAAGCTAGTCAAGTAGAGGCATACTAGTGACATACTGTTTGTCTATATATTCACACATGTATTATGTTTCCGGTTAATACAATTCTAGCATGAATAATAAACATTTATCATGATATAAGGAAATAAATAATAACTTTATTATTGCCTCTAGGGCATATTTCCTTCAGAAGCCCCCAAGTGACCCTAAGAGTTGTTTAATGACGCTGGTTCGAATACGACCCACGTTAGACCCAAAGGGGTTAAGCTATGATTCAGATATGATCAAGAAGCCCCCTAGTGGGTTTGGCAGTATGTCGATCAAGAGGGTATCGACAGCTATGTTCTCTTTGGTTCGAATACGACCTATGTTTGAACAGGAAGCCCCCAAGTGATCATATAAGTTTTGGCATTGCGCTGATCAAGAGGGTACTGATAGCTATGCTCGATGAGCAGGAAGCCACCAAGTGATCATAATAATATAAGCCGTAAGACAGGATACCCAAGTTTGAACCGCGCATCATGGCAGCAAGTTCTTTTGGCAACCTTTAATTTTTCCGAGAACTCGAACTTGCGAGAGATTAATGCTTTTTGAACCGGAACTTTAAACCGGATTTGAAAGCTTTAAAAATTTGTGAGGGACAAATTTACCTTGAGCCGGATTTTGAACCGGATTTGAGAGCTTCAAAATTTTGTGAGGGACAAATTTACCTTGAGCCGGATTTTGAACCGGATTTGAAAGCTTCAAAAATTTGTGAGGGACAAATTTACCTTGAGCCGGATTTTGAACCGGATTTGAGAGCTTCAATGCTTTGTGGGAGAAAGATGTCTCCTGAGCTGGATTTTAAACCAGAGTCCTTATTTTGAGCCAGAAATCTTCTGACGGCTTTTAAATTTTCATCGATCTAGCAGTAATCTCCGGGGACGGGTTATTTTTCCCTTCAATGATCTTGAATTTATTGAAACCGGCTAATTTTGTCGAGTCATATCATCGTAGCCCCCGAGTCTCAAGATGACTTGAGGAGTTGGCTTGAGATTCTCCATAATTAACCGTGATATAGACCGGTTTGAATCCTGCATGGGACAACTCGCAAACCAAAGTAATTGCTCTTTTGAAGAAAATAATATGCAATATAAAATATATTGGATGGATTTCACCTGATATGTTAGGCTAGTGATTATCCACAGAAGGTTGAGGTGACTGCGGCGGGTTATAAATGATCCCGTATGAGCCGTGTCAGCAACTCGGCCAATGGTTCCTTCCAACTGGTTGTTTGAAGTTAACCAAACCGTAGTGCCGGCGACTTGTGCACCTATCCATTGAGCCATCCAGTGCATACGGCGGTTGATAATATATGATAATTTGCCTCCAATTTGTTGGAAGAGAAACCGGGCTTCCCAAGTAGTGACTTGCTCATACTCAATAAACAGCTCATCCAGACAAGTGCGGCTCGGTGTGTCGATGTAGACCAGGCCGCGAGAGACGGACGATAAAGACGACCGTAACATCAGAGGCGGCATAGACAGATGAACCGGCCGTTGCATCGTAAGCCGGTGCGAGCGGGCAAGTTGTCCTCCTTGTTGTAAACCGGCGTGGCCGCGAGAGACGGCCACGACGTTGTAAGCCGGCGCGGTCGCGAGAGACAGCCACGGCGTTGTAAGCCAGTGCGGGAGTCCGTTGAGTAACAACGACCACCTGGGCCGAATGATGTTGGCGTGCCTCCATTTCCGCGGTATAATATCACTTTTTGTCAAGAATAATTTACCTGCGTATAACAACACTATAGGGCAGAGTGGTTGTTTTCACAAAAAGTTTAACAAGTACTGATAAAAAGTAATCTGGATGCATATCACCTGATTTGTTTAGACAGCAGATGATCTGTACACAGAATCTTTGCACGTAGTAGTGGCAGTGCTCCATATGCTTTTTGGACTGATGTATTACTTGTAACAGTACTTTGACTATAATACTGCTACTGCAGTTTTCTTTTTTATATAATCTGAATGCTTCACGTGGGACTTAGCTGGATGGATAACCAATCTTCTCGTGAAGTGGGCTTGCTTTTTCCTCCGTTGCTTTTGCTAGGTCCTTGCGCACTGAACTTTAAGCAGCAGCTGAACCTGGCGCCTCGTTGCGAGGTGAGCCGACGGTGACGGGCGGGTTGCAGCCTCAGTGCTGGAGGCAAGGTGAGCGGCCAGCTTGGAAGGCATGAGGCCCGCAGAAGCGAGGCTGAAACGAGCAGCTTGGCGGAAGCAGCGGCTTTGAGTTGAGGCCACGGCGAGCAGAACAAGCCTGGCAGGGCAGCGGCCGTTCGACCGGCGGCGGGTTGGAGAGACACCGGCGAGTTGGGGGCTGAAGCACGGCGACTCAACAAGTACAGGCGCCGGTAGGCACGGCGGATTAGACCGGGTGGTGGCCATTACATCATGCATCCATTGAATTTTTAAGTGGGTCTTGCCCGTTGAACAGTGCATTGAACCTTGGCCGTCCTTGTCAACTTGGCTTTTATGTAAACAGTACTCAACTAGTACTGCTCCGTAGCTGATTTTGCTTCGTTCCATTGGTACCAAATGACCACTCCATGATTGATGTCTGCTGGTTTGCATATTTGTATTGTAGTGGTGAAAATTCTCCGAGACTTTGAAGTGAGCAGTATAAACATGCACAACAGCAAGCAGCTCCTACTCTATTAACCCCTTGTGTGACAACACGGGAAGCAGCAGCACAAACAGACATCTCGGTGTTTTAAGCTTTTACTGGCGGCTTCGAAAACTGCCACTAGACTCTGACAGAAACATAGCCCTATGTGATCCTTGATGACTTATAACGCTGCACAGACATCTGTAGTTCAGTGCAGTATGGAGCGGGTGATGATCAAGGCAGAGGCAACGCCGGTGGAAGCAGCGATGGGAGGCGCTCGTCGATACTCATCGGAAGACACGGCTCGAGGCTGAAGCGGCGACTTTAGTAGGTGATTTGACAAGGTGGTAGCGGCCTGAAGACAACACGGCAACGGCTTGAGGTGGCCGGTGGTTTTGAACTCAACCGGAGGAGGAGGTCATGGCCTTGGCTGGTGCGGCGGCTCAAGGCGTTGAGGCGGCCGGCTGTTTTTTGAAGGAGGAGGAGTGACGGAGCGAGACCGGCTTAGTGGCCGGGCATCAGCTTTGTCCACGGCGAAGGTAAGTGGTGGTCCCGAGTGGCAGAGGCAGGCTCAGAGTCGAGGGCGATTCTGGGTAAGCCCATAGAGTCGATGGTGACTCAGACCGAGCCGACCCCCTGGCAAGTCGGCGAGGCGTGGGCAGAAACGGCTGTGGCCGTGGCGTGCCGCAGCGGAGGTGAATCAAGGCTGGCGAGGTGACAGCTGAGCCGGCCTGAGGCGGCGGCTCACCGGAGACCAGCAACTTGGAGCGGCATGGAGGAACGGCCACGCGCGACCATGAAGGAGGAGGCCGGAGCGACTTCAACGGGGCCGGCTGAGACGAAGTCAGCCAGGCGGCAGCCCAGCGTAGGTCGAGCCCGTAGCCGGTGGCGGGACGTCAAGGCTGGCGAGCGGAAACATGGTGAAAGGAGGCCCGACGAACCCACAAATAACAGAGTCCAAATCCAAACCTTCCTTGCCTTTTCAATTTTCTCTGATCCAGCCTGTACTAGTCATCCACTTGTTTATTGATTTGCACAAGAATTGGCTTCGGGAATCCGGCGGATCAGAAACTTTCTTTGTCCGTCTTGACGGAAACTGCTATTAATAGATTGCAGGACTTGGCGTACAAACGGAATCAACATCTCATTGGTTCCGACGGCTCGCGTCGCGCCGGCGGCGTATAGAACACCGAGCCCTTAATAATTTGTGTCTCAATCTGATATAGCCTATTCAGATTCGTTCATCGTGTAGATGATGTAAATCCTTTGCACCAGCTTTTGCATACGGACAATCGCGAGCTTCTCGATCCCTCGAAGAGATCCCTCCAAGAACTCATCACCATCGTGCGCTGGCCCCACGGTGGGCGCCAACTGTCGTGGAATTGTCACGGCAGCTGTCCTAGTGTAAGGACTTAGTCGCGAGGCCAACGCATCTATGTGGTAGCTTGACAGGGTTGATCGGGACGAGAGACGCAACACGCGAGACAAGGGTTTAGGCAGCATCGGGCCCCGGGAAACATCATCCGGTAATAACCCTACATGCTGTTTGTGGCTAGGTCTCATTATGATCATGAGAGAGTCACCGGTAAGCCGGCTCTTTGTGTCTAGCCCTAGAGATTGTTCTTGTTGCCTGTCCCCTCTTTGGGGAGCCCTGCCCCTCCTTATATAAGTTAGAGGGGCGGGTTACATGTGGAGTCCTAGTAGGACTAGGACTAGTCTATCTTTTCTTACAAGTTGGATACAAGTCCGGGTCTTGCTTCCTTCCTCTTAAGCCGGCCTTCCATAACGTAAGCCGGCCTTCTGGGCCTTGAGCCTCTTGGGCCCCCGGGTCTTGTCGCTCCTCTGATCCGCTTGCCAGGTCACCCATAAGTCGCCAGGCTCAGGCAGGTCACTTAGTGAGTCGTCCGGTCGAGTATGGTCATTAGTGAGTCGCCAAGTCCGGCTGGGTTATACATCTGGCCGGGTCATACCGCGGGGTATATCCCGGCGATTCTGTTTCAATAATATTGGTTTCAACATTTATAGGATTACCGAGATATAGTGTTTGATCCTTTGACCGTTTACCACCTTGGATTTGTGCCTTGAAGTTGTTGATTTTATGGCACCGAACGATAGACCTTCTCGATAACGTAGGGACCTTCCCATTTAGAGAGAAGTTTTCCTGCAAAAATCTTAAGCGAGTTGTATAGCAATACATAACCACCTACATTAAACTCACGCTTTTGTATCCTTTTGTCATCCCATCTTTTAACTTTTTCTTTAAACAACTTAGCATTTTCATAAGCTTGGGTTCTCCATTCATCAAGTGAGCTAATATCAAATAACCTCTTCTCACCGGCAAGTTTGAAATCATAGTTGAGCTCTTTAATAGCCCAATATGCCTTATGTTCTAGTTCGAGAGGTAAGTGACATGCTTTTCCATAAACCATTTTATACGGAGACATACCCATAGGATTTTTATATGCAGTTCTATATGCCCATAATGCATCATCAAGTTTCTTGGACCAATTCTTTCTAGACCTATTAACAGTCTTTTGCAAAATTAATTTGAGCTCTCTATTGCTCAATTCTACTTGACCACTAGACTGTGGGTGATATGGAGATGCAATTCTATGATTAACGTCATATTTAGCAAGCATTTTACGGAAAGCAACATGAATAAAGTGTGAACCACCATCGGTCATTAAATATCTAGGGACTCCAAACCTCGGAAAAATAACTTCCTTAAGCATTTTAATAGAAGTGTTATGATCAGCACTACTAGTTGGAATAGCTTCTACCCACTTAGTAACGTAATCAACAGCAACTAAAATATGTGTATATCCATTAGAGGCAGGAAAATGTACCATATAATCAAAGCCCCAAACATCAAATGGTTCAATAAAAGTGAATAATTCATAGGCATTTCTTGACGTCTACTAATATTACGAATTCTTTGACATTCATCACAAGACAAGACAAACTTACGGGCATCCTTGAAGAGAGTAGGCCAATAAAAACCGGATTGCAATACCTTATGTGCAGTTCTATCTCCAGCGTGGTGTCCTCCATAAGCTTCGGAGTGACACTTGCGTAGGATCTGTTCCTGTTCATGCTCAGGTACACAACATCTAATAACACCATCTACTCCTTCTTTATAAAGATGTGGGTCATCCCAAAAGTAATGTCTCAAATCATAGAAAAACTTTTTCTTTTGTTGGTATGTGAAGCTAGGTGGTATAAATTTAGCAACAATGTAATTAGCATAATCAGCATACCATGGAGTACTACGAGAAGTGCTTATGACATTTAATTGTTTTCATCAAGAAAGCTATCATCAATAGGTAGTGGGTCATCAAGAACATTCTTTAACCTAGACAAGTTGTCTGCAACGGGGTTCTCAGCTCCTTTTCTATCAACAATATGCAAATCAAATTCTTGCAGCAAGAGAATCCATCTAATAAGTCTAGGTTTTGCATCTTTCTTTTCCATAAGATATTTAATAGCAGCATGATCAGTGTGAATAGTTACTTTAGAATCAACAATATAGGGTCTGAATTTATCACAAGCAAATACAACTGCTAAAAGTTCCTTTTCGGTAGTAGCATAATTTCTTTGAGCATTGTCTAGAGTCTTACTAGCATAATGGATAACATTTAGTTTCTTATCAACTCTTTGCCCTAGAACAGCACCTACAGCATAATCACTAGCATCACACATAATTTCAAAGGTTAAATTCCAATCAGGTGGCTGAACAACAGGTGCAGAGACTAATGCTTTCTTAAGTATTTCAAATGCTTCTACACAATCATCATCAAAGACAAATGGTACATTTTTTGTAATAAATTAGTCAGAGGCCGAGAAATTTTTGAGAAGTCCTTAATGAACCTCCTATAAAAACCGGCGTGACCAAGGAAACTTCTTATACCTTTGATGTCCTTGGCACATGACATCTTTTCAATAGCATCAACCTTGGCTTTATCAACTTCAATACCTCTCTCGCAAACTTTGTGCCCCGAGACAATACCTTCATTAACCATAAAGTGGCACTTTCCCAATTCAAGACAAGATTAGTTTCTTCACAACTCTGCAAAACTCGATCAAGATTGCTCAAGCAATCATCAAAAGAGGATCATAGACGGAAAAGTCGTCCATGAAAACCTCACAAATCTTTTCACAAAAGTCAGAGAATATAGCCATCATGCATCTTTGAAAGGTAGCAAGTGCATTACATAAACCAAAAGACATATATAAGCAAAAGTACCAAAAGGGCATGTAAAAGTAGTCTTTGATTGATCTTTAGCCGACACAGGTATTTGAGAGAAACCAGAATAACCATCTAGAAAGCAATAATGTGTATGTTTGCATAATCTTTCTAGCATTTGATCGATAAAAGGCAAGGGGTAATGATCTTTCTTAGTAGCTTTATTTAATTTGCGGAAATAAATTACCATCCTATAACCTGTGATAATTCTTTGAGGGATCAATTCATCTTTATCATTGGGAACAACAATAATACCTCCCTTCTTAGGGACACAATGGACAGGACTTACCCACTGACTATCAGCAACGGGATAAATTATACCTGCCTCCAGAAGCTTAAGTATTTCTTTTTTTACTGATACGTCTCCAACGTATCTATAATTTTTGATTGCTCCATGCTACTTTATCTATTGTTTTGGACTATAATGGGCTTTATTTTCCACTTTTATATTACTTTTGGGACTAACCTATTAACCGGAGGCCCAGCCCAAAATTGCTGTTTTTTGCCTATTTCAGTGTTTCGAAGAAACGGAATATCAAACGGAGTCTAAACGGAATGAAACCTTCGGGAACGTGATCTTCTCACGAACGTGATCCAGGATACTTGGACCCTACTCCAAGGAGTGCAGAGGCGGTCACGAGGGGGGGCGCCCCCCTGGGCGCCCCGCCTCGTGGGCCCCCGACGCCCACCGACGTACTCCTTCCTCCTATATATACCCACGCACCCCAACAGATCGGGACGGAGCCAAAACCTAATTCCACCGCCGCAACTTCTCAGTATCCACGAGATCCCATCTTAGGGCCTGTTAGAAGCTCCACGGAGGGGGCATCCACCACGGAGGGCTTCTACATCAACACCATAGCCCCTCGATGAAGTGTGAGTAGTTTACTTCAGACCTTGGTCCATAGCTAGTAGCTAGATGGCTTCTTCTCTCTTTTGGATCTCAATACAATGTTCTCCCCCTCTCTTGTGGAGATCTATTCGATGTAATCTTCTTTTTGCGGTGTGTTTGTTGAGATCGATGAATTGTGGGTTTATGATCCAGCTTATCTATGGAAAATATTTGAATCTTCTCTGAATTCTTTTATGTATGATTAAGTATCTTTGCAAGTCTCTTCGAATTATCCGTTTGGTTTGGCCAACTAGATTGGTAGTTCTTGCAATGGGAGAAGTGCTTAGCTTTGGGTTCAATCTTGCGGTGTCCTTACCCAGTGACAGAAAGGGTTACAAGGCACTTATTGTATTGTTGCCATCGAGGATAAAAAGATGGGGGTATTTATCATATTGCATGAATTTATTCCTCCACATCATGTCATCTTGCTTAAGGCGTTACTCTGTTTTTAACTTAATACTCTAGATGCATGCTGGATAGCGGTCGATGAGTGGAGTAATAGTAGTAGATGCAGAATCGTTTCGGTCTACTTGTCTCGGACGTGATGCCTATATACATGATCATTGCCTGGATAACCTCATAACTATGCTCATTTCTGTCAATTGCTCAACAATAATTTGTTCACCCACCGTAGAATATCTATGCTCTTGAGAGAAGCCACTAGTGAAACCTATGGCCCCCGGGTCTATTCTCATCATATCAATCTCCATCACTTTATTTACTTGCTTTGCTTTTTACTTTTTACTTTGCATCTTTATACCAAAAATACCAAAAATATTATCTCTATCAGATCTCACTCTCATAAGTGACCGTGAAGGGATTGACAACCCCTAATCGCGTTGGTTGCGAGTAGCTATCGTTTTATGCAGGTACGAGGGACTTGCGTGTAGCCTCCTACTGGATTGATACCTTGTTCTGAAAAACTGAGGGAAATACTTACGCTACTTTGCTGCATCATCCTCTCCTCTTCAGGGAAATCCAACGCAGTGCTCAAGAGGTAGCAAGAAGAATTTCTGGCGCCGTTGCCGGGGAGGTCTACGCAAAAAGTCAACATACCAAGTACCCATCACAATCCCTATCTCTCGCATTACATTATTTGCCATTTGCCTCTCGTTTTCCTCTCCCCACTTCACCCTTGCCGTTTTATTCGCCCTTTCTTCGCCTTCTTCTCGTATGTATTTTTGTTTGTGTTTCCATGTGCCTTCTATTTGCTTGCATCTTTGCTTGCTAAAAATCTATTGATATGGATCCACTTAAAGTGTTCTACTTGGATCATCTTCGATCCTTATGCGCTCGTGCTGAAACCCCAACTAGCCTAGTTGATGGGAAATCTTTAGATGAGCATGCTCATTATGTGCGTCACCGTTTGTCTGAAAAAGGGAGACTCTTATGGAGTCAAATAAACAAATTGCTGTGTTATGCTTGGAATCTTTGTGAAATTTATGATTTTACTTGTTGCTCTAAGAACCCTAAAAAACACCTTCCTTACCTATGTGAGTTTAATGAAAATGAAATCTTATCTTCTTATGCAAAGGGTGTTTGTAGTTACTATGATATCGAACAAATTGAAGAATTTGTTGCTTTTAAGGGTGCTTATGAAGTTGCTTCATTGATTGAAAAGTATGATATTACTCTCTACGAATCTGAAAATTTTGACATACTTAAATATTGCTATGAAAACTATGCTCATAATGTCTATGTCAAAGAATTTATTGAGAGAATGACCGTTGCTTTGGAAGGAAATAATGATATGCATGAATCTATAGATAATGATGATTCCGATGATTTGATTGAAATATCCCTTGATGAACATGATGCTTGCTATTCTTGTGGCCATAATGCCAATATTTATGAAGATGAATTTGCTATAGTTCCTTATGTTAAACATGAGATCGTTGCTATTGCACCCATAATTGGTAGTTCCTTCGATGAAAAGCATGATTGCAATGATTTTAATATAAATTCTCTTGATGTCAATCATGCTAATAATATACAAAACCCTAAGCTTGGGGATGCTAGTTTTGCTATGTCTACTACTTGTTGCAATGATCATGATTGGGGTGATTATTCTTATGATCTTGAAAATTTATTTAATCCCCATGATGAATATGAGATTTATAATAGTGTTAGCAATAATATTGAAAGTGGGTTTGGAAGAGTGTCAACTTTATATCCCACATATTTGGATAATGTTCAATCTTATGAAGTTTTTTATAAAAGTGGGTTTGGAGAGGTCATGACTTTAGTTAATGATAATCCCACTATTTTGGAAGAGTGTCAACTTCGCATGCATGTGGATCATGTTGAGAATATGTTATGTGATAGCTATATTGTTGAATTTTCTTATGATCCTACATGTAATTATTATGAGAGAGGAAAATATGGTTATAGAATTTTTCATGTTACTAAATTACCTCTCGTTATGTTGAGATTGCTATCGTCACTTTCTTCTTCCTCGCATATGCTAGTTTTTGCTTGCCTTGCAAATTTGTTTGACTATAAGATGCCTATGCATAGGAAGTATGTTAGACTTAGATGTGTTTGTCACATGCTATATGATGCTCTATTTGTGCTTCAATTCTTGTCTTTCATGTGAGCATCATTGAAATCTCGATGCCTAGCTAAAAAGGCTTTAAAGAAAAGCGTTTGTTGGGAGACAACCCAATATTTTTACTTGCTGCTTAGTAATAAATAATCCATCTAGACTCTTTTTAGATGTGGTTTTATCTTTTAATTAGTGTTTGTGCCAAGTTGAACCTATTGGATCTTCTTCGATGATAGTTATTTGATCTTGCTGTAATTTCCAGAATGTTTGTGCTCAGTGCCCGAATTGTTAAAAATCACCAGAACGTGATAAAATACTGATTCCAATTGCTGCTGATCAATAAACAAATTTTCCAGGTCTTCTAATTTTGGTAGAATTTTTTGGGTTCCATAAGTTTGCGTTAGTTACAGATTACTACAGACTATTCTGTTTTTGACAGATTCTGTTTTGCGTGTGTTGTTTGCTTATTTTGATGAATCTATGGTTAGTAAAATAGTTTATGAACCATAGAGAAGTTGGAATACAGTAGGTTTAACACCAATATAAATAAATAATGAGTTCATTACAGTACCTTAAAGTAGTCTTTTGTTTTCTTTCTCTAACGGAGCTTACGAGATTTCTATTGAGTTTTGTGTTGTGAAGTTTTCAAGTTTTGGGTGAATTCTTTTGATGGATTATGGAACAAGGAGTGGCAAGAGCCTAAGATCGGGGATGCCCATGGAACCCCCAAGATAATCTAAGGACACCAAAAAGTCAAAGCTTGGGGATGCCCCGGAAGGCATCCCCTCTTTCGTCCACTTCCATCGGTAATTTACTTGGAGCTATATTTTTATTCACCAACATGATATGTGTTTTGCTTGGAGCGTCTTGTATTATTTGATTCTTTGCTTGTTAGTTACCAAAATCATCCTTGTTGTACACACCTTTTGAGAGAGCCATATATGAATTGAAATTTGATAGAATACTCTATGTGCTTCACTTATATCTTTTGAGATTGATAATTTGCTCATAGTGCTTCACTTATATCTTTTTGAGCGTGATAATTTTTGCTCTAGTGCTTCACTTAGATCTTTTAGAGCACGGTGGTGGATTTTTTTTAAAGAAACTTGATCTCTCATGGTTCACTTAGATTATTTTGAGAGTCGTTAATAGCATGGTAATTTGCTTAATGTTAATATACTTGGTGTTCAAGATATGTGAAACTTTCTTTTGAGTGCGTTGAATACTAAGATAAGTTTGATGCTTGATAATTGCTTTGAAATATGGAGGTGATAATATCAAAGTCATGCTAGTTGAGTAGTTGTGAATTTGAGAAATGCTTGTGTTGAAGTTAGTAAATCCCGTAGCATGCACCTATGGTTAAAGTTGTGTAACAAATTTGAAGCATGAAGTGTACCTGGCTTGTGCATCCTTATGAGTGGCGGTCGGGGACGAGCGATGGTCTTTTCCTACCAATCTATCCCCCTAGGAGCATGCGCGTAGTACTTTATTTTTGATGACTTCTAAATTTTTGCAGTAAGTATATGAGTTCTTTTGACTAATGTTGAGTCCATGGATTATACGCACTCTTACCTTTCCGCCATTGCTAGCCTCTTCGGTACCGTGCATTGCCCTTTCTCACATTGAGAGTTGGCGCAAACTTCACCGGTGCATCCAAACCCTGTGATATGATACGCTCTATCACACATAAACCTCCTTATATCTTCCTCAAAACAGCCACCATACCTACCTATTATGGCATTTCCATAGCCATTCTGAGATATATTGCCATGCAACTTTCCACCGTTCCGTTCATCATTATTATGACATACATTACTTTTGTCATATTGCCATTGCATGATCATGTAGTTGACATCGTATTTGTGGCAAAGCCACCATGCATTATTTTCATATATGTCACTCTTGATTCATTGCACCATCCCGGTACACCGCCGGAGGCATTCATATAGAGTCATACCTTGTTCTAGTTTCGAGTTGTAATCCTTATGTTGTAATCAATATAAGTGTGATGATCATCATTATTAGAGCATTGCCCAAAAAAAGAGAAAGGCCAAAAAAAAGAAAGGCCCAAAAAAAGGGCAATGCTACTATCTCTTTCCACACTTGTGCTTCAAAGTAGCACCATGTTCTTCATGTAATGAGTCTCATATTTTGTGCTTCAAAGTAGCACCTCGTTCTTCATGTAGTGAGTCTCATATATTGTGCTTCAAAGTAGCACCATGTTTTTCATATAGTGAGTCTCATAAGTTGTCCTTTTTGTACTAGTGGGAATTTTTCGTTATAGAACTTGGCTTGTATATTCCTACGATGGGCTTCCTCAAATGCTGTAGGTCTTCATGAGCAAGCAAGTTGGATGCACACCCACTAGTTTTCTTTTGTTGAGCATTGATAGCTCTAGTGCATCCGTTGCATGGCAATCCCTACTCCTCATGTTGACATCAATTGATGGGCATCTCCATAGCCCGTTGATTATCCTCGTCAATGTGAGACTTTCTCATTTTTTGTCTTCTCCACACAATCCCCATCATCATATTATATTCCACCCATAGTGCTATATCCATGGCTCACGCTCATGTATTGCGTGAAGGTTGAAAAAGTTTGAGATTATTTAAGTATGAAACAATTGCTTGGCTTGTCATCGGGGGTATAGAAGTTGGGAACATCTTTGTGTGACGAAAATGAAGCATAGCCTAACTATATGATTTTGTAGGGATGAACTTTCTTTGGCCATGTTATTTTGAGAAGACATAATTATGTTGATTAGTATGCTTGAAGTATTATTGTTTTTATGTCAATATGAACTTTTGTCTTCAATCTTTCGGATCTGAATATTCATATCACAATTAAGAAGATTTACATTTAAATTATGCCAAAGTATCACTCCGCATCAAAAATTCTCTTTTTATCATTTACCTACTCGAGGACGAGCAGGAATTAAGCTTAGATGATGCGATCGTCTCCAACGTATCTATAATTTTGATTGCTCCATGCTACTTTATCTATTGTTTTGGACTATAATGGGCTTTGTTTTTCACTTTTATATTACTTTTGGGACTAACCTATTAACCGTAGGCCCAGCCCAGAATTGCTGTTTTTTGCCTATTTCAGTGTTTCGAAGAAACGGAATATCAAACAGAGTCCAAACGGAATGAAACCTTCGGGAACGTGATCTTCTCACCGAACGTGATCCAGGAGACTTGGACCCTACTCCAAGGAGTGCGAGGCGGTCACGAGGTGGGGCGCGCCTCCCCAGGCGCGCCCTCCCCTGGCGCGCCCTGCGTTGTGGCCCCCGACGCCCACCGACTCCTTCCTCCTATATATACCACGCACTTCAACAGATCGGGACGGAGCCAAAACCTAATTCCACCGCCGCAACTTCCTGTATCCACGAGATCCCTTCTTGGGGCCTATTCCGGAGCTCCGCCGGAGGGGGCATCCACCACGGAGGGCTTCTACATCAACACCATAGCCCCTCCGATGAAGTGTGAGTAGTTTACTTCAGACCTTCGGGTCCATAGCTAGTAGCTAGATGGCTTCTTCTCTCCTTTTGGATCTCAATACAATATTCTCCCCCTCTCTTGTGGAGATCTATTCGATGTAATCTTCTTTTTGCGGTGTGTTTGTTGAGACCGATGAATTGTGGGTTTATGATCCAGCTTATCTATTGAAAATATTTGAATCTTCTCTGAATTCTTTTATGTATGATTAAGTTATCTTTGCAAGTCTCTTCGAATTATCCGTTTGGTTTGGCCAACTAGATTGGTAGTTCTTGCAATGGGAGAAGTGCTTAGCTTTGGGTTCAATCTTGCGGTGTCCTTACCAAAGGATGTAAAGGGTTGCAAGGCACGTATTGTATTGTTGCCATCGAGGATAACAAGATGGGGTATTTATCATATTGCATGAATTTATTCCTCTACATCATGTCATCTTGCTTAAGGCGTTACTCTGTTTTAACTTAATACTCTAGATGCATCTTTGGATAGCGGTCGATGAGTGGAGTAATAGTAGTAGATGCAGAATCGTTTCGGTCTACTTGTCTCGGACGTGATGCCTATATAAATGATCATTGCCTAGATAACCTCATAACTATGCTCAATTCTGTCAGTTGCTCAACAGTAATTTGTTCACCCACCGTAGAATATCTATGCTCTTGAGAGAAGCCACTAGTGAAACCTATGGCCCCCGGGTCTATTCTCATCATATCAATCTCCATCACTTTATTCACTTGCTTTGCTTTTACTTTTTACTTTGCATCTTTATACCAAAAATACCAAAAATATTATCTCTATCAGATCTCACTCTCGTAATAGACTGTGAAGGGATTGACAACTCCTAATCGCGTTGGTTGCGAGTACCTATCGTTTTGTGCAGGTATGAGGGACTTGCGCGTAGCCTCCTACTGGATTGATACCCTGGTTCTCAAAAAATGAGGGAAATACTTATGCTACTTTGCTGCATCATCCTCTCCTCTTTGGGGAAATCCAACGCAGTGCTCAAGAGGTAGCACTTACCACTTCTTTCATTTTAGGATTCAAACGTCGTTGAGGATCACAAACTGGTTTGGCATCCGCTTCCAAATTTATTTTATGTTGACATAGAGTGGGACTAATGCCCTTGAGATCATCAAGAGTATATCCAATAGCGGCACGGTGCTTCTTCAGAGTTTTCAATAATCTTTCTTCTTCATGCTCTGAAAGTTTAGCACTAATAATAACAGGATATATTTTCTTTTCATCAAGGTAAGCATATTTAAGATTATCAGGCAACGGTTTAAGCTCAAACACGGGATCACCCTTGGGTGGAGGAGGATCCCCTAGGATTTCAACAGGCAGATTGTTTTGCAGAATAGGTTCCTGTTTAAAGAATACTTCAGCTATTTCCCTTCTTTCATTCATGAACATATCATTTTCATGGTCTAGCAAATAGTGTTCTAAAGGATCACTAGGAGGTACGGCAATAGAAGCAAGACCAATAATTTCATCCTTACTAGGCAATTCTTCCTCACGATGTTGTTTACTAAATTTAGAGAAATTAAACTCATGAACCATATCACCCAAGCCAATAGTAACAACATTCTTTTTACAGTCTATCTTAGCATTAACAGTATTCAAGAAGGGTCTACCAAATATAATGGGAAAAAAGCTATCTTGTGGAGAACCAACAACAAGAAAATCAGTAGGATATTTAGTTTTCCCACACAAGACTTCAATATCTCTAACAATTCCCATTGCAGATATAGTATCTCTATTGGCAAGTTTAATTGTAACATCAATATCTTCTAACTCAGCAGGTGCAATTTCATGCATAATTTCTTTGTATAAGTCAATGGGTATTACACTAGCACTAGCACCCATATCACATAAGCCATGATAACAATGATCTCCTATTTTAACAGAAATAACAGGCACGCCTACCACAGGTCTATGTTTATCTTTAGCACACGTTTAGCAATTCTAGCAGTTTCACCGCAGAACTGAATAACATGCCCATCAATATTATCAGACAAGCTATCTTTAACAATAGCAATATTAGGTTCTACTTTGACTTTCTTAGGAGGTGTATAAGTTCTAATATTGCTTTTACGAACAACAGTTGAAGCTTTAGCATGATCCTTTATTCTAACAGGGAAGGGTGGTTTCTCAACATAAGAGGTAGGAACAATAGGATCATTATAAGTGACAGTCTTTTCTTCAACTTTAATAGGTGCAGATACTTTTACTTCTATGGGAGGATGATATTTAAACCACTTCTCCTTGGGGAGATCAACATAAGTAGCAAAAGATTCATAGAAAGAAGCTACTATCTCAGAGTCAAGTCCATATTTAGTGCTAAACTTACGGAAAATATCAGTATCCATAAAAGATTTAACACAATCAAACTTAGGTGTCATACCTGACTCCTTACCTTCGTCGAGGTCCCAATCTTCAGAGTTGCGTTTAATTCTACCCAATAAATTCCATTTAAATTCAATAGTCTTCATCATAAAAGAGCCAGCACAAGATGTAACATCCCAAATTTCCTATTTGGAATGTTTTACAATTATAGCTAAGCATCCTATGCATCCTGTTTGAATTTGAATGCCATTTGAAGTTTCAGAGTTATTTGAATTTGAATTCCAAACTTTGGCATGTGGGAAACAATTCAAAAACTAAGCCTGATAAATACTTGATCAAAAGTATGAGAGGAGCAAACATGACACTCCAAAAATATCAGAGGAAACAATGCCAAAAGAATTGGATTCAAATCTGAAATTTTATTTGAATTTGAGAAAAAATGGATTTTCATAAAGTTTGGATTTTGCCTTTGGAAAAATGTTCAAATGAAAGGGAATATTCCCCTGATCATTTTGGTATATATATACCCTATATAAAATATTTATAGTTTAGGTTTTATTTTGTTTTGTTTTAATTAAAAAATAAAAAAGACCCAGGGCGCCGGCCAGCCACCCAGGCCCAGCCAGCGCCGCCACCCCCTCCCCTGCCCAGAGGCCAGCCACCAAGACAGCCCAGCCCGGGCCAGCCAAGCCGAGCCGAGCGCCTCACCCACGCCGCCTGAAACCCCTGGCTTGGCCACCACCAAACCTCCCCTCTCTCCTCACTGACCAGTGGGACCCCCGTCGTCTTCCCCTCGCCCAAGCTAACGGCTCATGGGAGATCCACCGGATCCCGAAGAATCCGGAGATCCCCGATCGCCCCGATGCCTTTCCGCCCTCGCCCGACCCCAGGGCTATATAAGCCGACCCTCCGCACCCATTCCCCCTAGCCTCGCCGAACCCCTCTCCTTCTCCTCCCGAGCTCACCGGAGTCCCGAGCTCACCACCGCCGCCAAAACCGTCGCCGTCGCCGCCCTGGTGCACCCCGACCACCCCCGACCCCACCGAACCCTTCCCGTGCTCGTGCGCGTCACCCGACGACTCTTGAAGCTCACTGACGCCAAGCCCTCGAGCACTCTCGCCGCCCGCCCGCCGTCGCCGAGTCCGTGAGTCCCGAAAACACCTCCCCGTCCGATCGTGAGATATACGGCCACGATTAGAACCCCGAAGGGTATGTTTTATTAGAAAACCGGCCGGCCCGAACGATTTTTATTTTAGTTTAGGTTTTATTTATTAGGCGGTTCGTTAGTTTAAACCCTAGGCCGTTTAGACTAAACTACATACAGTATACGATTTAGGCCCATTAGGCCTTTTTCTTTTATTTGATTTTCTGTTTTAGCGAATAGTTTCAATTTTCAAAATGTATATCTTTTATTCTGTTTAATATTTTGAGTGATTCTTTTTTGTTGGATTGCAAATTTTATGTAGTTTCTGAAAAACATATATTTATCTATGTTAAAAATAATTAAAATGCTTTAATATTGTTTTAGTCAGAATAGAAAATCTGCTATAGTTTTAGTTAGAAAAATTATTTTTGCATGATTCTTTTGTCATCACTTTATTTTGATATTGCCAAACCCTAGAAATTAACTTTGGTATTTTAGGATTAATAAATAATTAATTCTAGGCAGAATCCTATTAATCCTAATTAATTGATTAGTTCTGTTTTCCTAACTAATAAATTAGTAAATTAATTTATTTTTAACTTGTGATTAGTTATTCTAGGTTAGTTTCTGTCATTCCATTAGATGAACTTTTATTTATAATTAATAAAAGTTTTAAATTATTTTCTTAATAGAAATTGGATTAGGCCTAAAATGAGTTTTATAATAGCTATTTAATTAATTCTTTTTGCTCCTAGTTGCTTAGTTAATCCTTTTCTGTTAAGTTAACCTAAAACCATGATTAGGTTATTTTAAGGAATTTTGTTATATAAAACTATTTTTGCTATTGTTTGGTGTAGGGAAAAACTTTGAATTTGCTTTCTTTGAGTTTTCCTTTTGATTTGGTTTTGATTGTTTTGTTGTGCTATGTTACTTTTGTTATCTTGTGTGATCCTCTTGCTTTGTGCTTATTATGTTATTGTTTGTCTCGGTAGAGTTCCCGGAGTGCGAAGCTTGCTACTACGACTCTTTAGCTTACGAGGATCATCAGCAAGGCAAGTTTTGATCATGTTATTTCTATACCTATGATTTTGTGCATTAGTAGTTGTCACCACCCACCATTGCATGCAGTAGTGAATTCTTGAAGTCATTAAACTTGAGTAGTATCATGTGGTAGGATGAACCAATCCCTTGTTACCATGACCCCGGACGTAGTAGTTATTTTGCTATGCTCGAGACGGATTTGGGATGAGTGAAATTCATAAGCAAGATGTGAGAGTCAATGATGATGACAACCCATGGACTACAATGATCAAGATGGACTTGATAAAATCACTCTTGGGTGGAGGACGGTTGACGGGCACCTGGAGCACCAGTGGTGGCGGGATGCATGGAGAAGCGCCATGACATCCTGCGGAAAGCTTCACCCAGCCACGAAGAGAAGGATGGATGCCCCATGACCGAAGCTTACTGTGCAGCCGCAAGCCATTATGGGCTCTGGCTGGGTTGACCCTTGTAGTGAAGCTGGCTGGACGGTACTACGAGAAGTAGACGAACGGTAGGATTGGATGGGTACCGGCGGTGGCGGAAGAACTCTTTGGAAGACCTGTTTCATTCGTCCGTCTTCAAACACCATGAAGTGCGAAGACTTTAAAGGAGGGAATGATTCTTGCGGGAAAGTCGCAAACCTCTGCAGAGTGTTATAACCTAATCGATTAGCCGTGTCCCGATTACGGACATTTGAGCATCTGGACCTTGGAAGTATTCGGATATCTCAACACTAAAACTAATGGATTAATTTGATGGGTTTATGACTTAATAATAATTTGGGAACGAGATATTGGTTGGCGGAACCATCTCAATAACTACCAACAATTTGTAGTAATTTGCAAATAAGTCCACTGTAGTAGGATAAAATTGGCTTTTCGCAAAATGATGAAACTTAGAGCTCCACAGCCAAAATGCATATAGTGTTAGCAACTTTATTATTGTTATTCTTCATGACTTGCCAGCTTATTCCAAAAGCTGACCTACATGGCTGCAACGTATTATGTTGCAGAGATATATTCGATCAGAGTGAGGCTACGCTCCGCTTGGCGATTGCCCTTTGGAGTCGGATGGACTCGCTTATCTTCGACGCTTCCGCAGCATTTTAGTTTATTTCTCATGAGTTGGCCTTGAGCCGAATTTATTCCCTTGTAATAAAGACTCTATATGAGAATCGATTAATGATATTCAGGTGTGATTGAACTTTGATTACTTTATCGATGTAATTGTGAGTACCAAAGATGATCTTGGGATGGTATGCATACGTAGATTTGACCGATTTTGGGTCGGTCGCTCTGAGATGGTATCGAGCACACGCTGACCGTGAGGATTGTAACCCCTAGGATCGGAAAGCCATAAGCGAGACCATTTACTTTGAACCCCTTTTCATTCTATAATTCTTCCCCGATCTATTTCGACTCTTCTCCCCTTTGCAACATTCTAGATGGCCGTCGAGTTCACCCCGGTTTGCTACCGGAGTTACGCCAGCCCGATGAGACGATGCCCTTTGGAAGGAAGCTGGTCCAGATGGTGAAGCTGCTGAAGATTGCTCGCCCTCGATCCTTGGAAACCCACTAATGCACTTCCGACGGACACCCGCTTCTGGATTGAGGTGCATATCCTGTGGAGGACTTTTGGAGGACACACGGAGCCTATCAACTTTGAGTTCACCGAGTTCAACTGGATCATCGGAAGGGACGTGGCGATCTACCGAGCACTTGGACATCTCCGAGAAGAGTACAGGACCGAGCTCGATCACTCAGACCTCGCCATGGTTTCTCGCAGGGCAAGGAATGGAGATATCATCCGTACCATCGAGGACGATTCCACTCTCTCTTACATCCAGGATTTGGAATGTCTTCTCAGGAAACGGGAGATTCAGGCTCGCCGTAACTCGAAGACACACCGGAAGCTTTTGTTCCGCGAACTGGAACTGGAGGAGAAGGCACGCGCAGACTTCCTTGGCCATGAGGAAGAAATCACGGACTTCATGGAGATAGTCGACGACCTGAAGATGAAGCTTGCCGCGATTGAGGAGAAGATGGACTTGGGAGAGGACCTTTACCCGAGTGGAGATGAAGCACCCCTCGTGAGCAATGATCAGGATTTTGAAGGGAGTACCACTGAAGGAAACCCCAAGAGGAGGCGCCACTGATGAAGACTTTTAGTCGACCACCATGTTATCTTTTATTTCTTTTTTCGTCGATCAGTTAGGCCGATGTTTTCCTTCGATTAGTCATGAGCTTTTGTAATCGAGTTTGAACCATGTTTGAGTGGAATGAATAAATGTTTGGTGTGTTATGATTGTGCATTCATAAGGGTAGTGTTATTTCTCATAGACCATTGTTCTATTCTCATTTTCTCATCCCCTCCAAAACACCAGATGCCTCCGAGACGTGACACTGGTTTCCCGCCGGAGCTCACCCAGCTGCTCCAACAGCAGAATGCACCGATGCAGCTCCTTATTCGAATCGAACAACACCGCCAACAATCCACCGCCACCACCACCACCTTTGTGGACAACTTGACTCGATTTACGAGGTTGAATCCGCGGTGTTCTCTAGTAGCACCGAGCCGATTGTGGCTGATGATTGGCTCCGCAAGATCGGAAGAGAGCTAGTCACCGTTGGATGCACCGATCTTTGAGAAGGTGCGCTTTGCGCGCATCAACTGGATGGACCTGCAGCTTCTTGGTGGGAGAATTACACCGCCACTTTTCCCATGGGTGGCATCACTTGGGATCAATTCCAGCAGGCTTTTCGCACTGCTCATGTCTCATCTGGAGCCATGAGTCTGAAGAAGCGTGAGTTCCGCAACTTACGCCAGGGAAATCATACTGTGGCACAGTACGTGGAGGAATTCAGCAAGCTTGCTCGCTATGCCCCTGATGATGTGGCCACAGATGCCGCCAAGCAGGAGAAGTTCCTTGAGGGACTCAATGATGAACTGAGCATGCAGCTTATTGTGGCTACTTTCAACAACTACCAGGAGCTGGTAGACAAGGCCACCATTCTGGAAGGCAAGCAGCAGCAGATAGAAAGTCGCAAGCGGAAGTACAGCCAGGGGAAGCACAACTCAGGAGCTCAGCAGAAGCCCCGCTATGCACCGTACTCAGGAGGGCACACCCATCATAACCATGGAGTTCATCACCATGGAGGAAATGGGAACAACCGCAGCCAGGACAGCAAGTCAGGCCATGGCAATGGCAATGGCAATGGTAATGGCAATCAGCACCGTTCTGCCCCGGCTCCGAAGGATCTGAGCCACATCACCTGCTTCAAGTGCCAGAAGACAGGGCACTACGCCACCGACTGCCCGGAGGCCAAGCAGAGGAATGGTAATGGCAATGGAGGCTCAGCTAAGAAGCCCAATCCGTTCCCTCGTGCTCAGGTGAACCACATCGACGTGGAGGACGTCTATGATCAGCCAGACACTGTGGTTGGTAAGTTTTTATTGAATTCACGTTCAGTTTTGGTTCTCTTTGATTCTGGTGCAACGCATTCATTCATATCAAGGGTAGTTGTGGATAAGTACGGATTACGCACTAGAACCCTTAGAAGCCCCTCGCGTCGGGCCCGCAGAGGAGAAATGATGGCAGGTTTAAGCTGTCCCGCAACCCTCAACATCGGGAACCACAAATTTCCGTGGAACTCATAGTGTTGGAAACTCAGACCTTGGATGTAATCCTAGGCATGGATTGGTTGTCAAAGTATGAAGGAAACATTGGTGTGTTCAAGAAGTCTATTACGCTCACCACCCGGAGCGAAGAGGATCAAGTATGTAGCCAGCACAGCCGGATGAAGAATCAGTGCATTCCCTCACGGGAGTTGTTCGGGAGGAAGTGCCAGAGTGCAAGAATTTCCGATGTGTTTCGGAGGAATTACCAGGAATGCCACCGGACAGGGACATTGAATTTTTGATTGAGCTATTGCCCGGCACAGCCCCAATATCCAAGAGACCTTATCGGATGCCACCGAATGAGTTGAAAGAGATCAAGGAGCAAATAAATGAGTTATTGGAGAAAGGATATATTCGTCCAAGCTCATCACCTTGGGGAGCCCCAGTTCTTTTGGTAGAGAAGAAGGATGGAAGCTTGAGGATGGTTGTGGATTATCGTGCATTGAACGAAGTAACCATCAAGAACAAGTACCCTCTGCCGATGATCAATGACTTGTTTGATCAGCTTGTTGGAGCCAAGGTATTCTCTAAGATCGATCTTCGATCAGGGTATCACCAGTTGAAAATTCGTGAAAAGGATATACCCAAAACAGCCTTCACTACCAGGTATGGTTTATACGAGTATACCGTCATGTCATTTGATTGACTAATGCTCCTGCATACTTCATGAATTTGATGAACAAGGTGTTCATGGAGTATTTGGACAAGTTTGTCGTGGTGTTCATCGATGACATATTGATATTCTCCAAGAGCGAGGAAGAGCATAAGGAACATTTGCGTCTAGTTCGAGAAACTTGAGAACATCAGTTGTATGCCAAATTCAGCAAATGTGAATTTTGGTTGAAGGAAGTTGGATTCCTCGGACATGTTATTTCAGGAGAAGGAATAGCAGTTGATCCCGCCAAGGTTGAATCACCACCGATTGGCGGTCACCCACCTCGACCAAGGAGATCCGCAGTTTTCTCGGACTTGCAGGATATTATCGGAGGTTCATTGAGAACTTCGAAGATTGCCAAGCCCATGGTGAGCTGTTGAAGAAGGAAGCCAAGTATGTTTGGACCGAGGAATGTGAAGCCAGTTTTCAGGAGTTGAAGAAACGGTTGGTCACAGCTCCGGTGTTGATATTGCGGACATACACAAGGAATACCAGGTTTATTAGACGCTTCGTCAAGGACTCGGAGGAGTATTGATGCAGGAAGGCAAGGTTGTAGCTTATGCCTCCGCATAACCACGGCCTCATGAGATGAATTATGCCACGATGATTTGGAGTTAGCACTGTAGTGCATGCACTCAAGACCGGAGACATTTCCTCATTGGAAATCGTTGTGATGTCTATACGGATCACAAGAGTCTGAAGTATATCTTCACGCAGAAGGAATTGAACCTCAGGCAGAGGAGATGGCTAGAGTTGATAAAGGACTACGACATGAGGCTGCATTACCACCCCGGTAAAGCCAATGTTGTAGCAGATGCTTTGAGCCGTAAGAGTTATGTGAACACTCTTACCGCAGGAGGATTACCCCAGGAGTTGGTCGATGACCTCAGAGATCTCCGACTGGAGATAGTTCCGAAAGGATTTGTCGCAACTCTGGAAGTTCAGTCCACCTTGACCGAAAGGATTCGTGAAGCCCAGAAGTCGGACAAGGAAATCGATGAGATTAAGCAAAAGATGGAGGATGGAAAAGCTAAAGGATTCCGAAAGGATGAACATGGAACTATATGGTTTGAGGATCGTATTTATGTGCCCAATGATCCCGAGCTCAGGAAGCTAATTCTTCAGGAGGCTCATGATTCACCGTACTCGATTCACCCCGGCAACACCAAGATGTACCTGGATTTGAAGCAAAGTTTCTGGTGGACCGGTATGAAGAAGGACATTGCCGAGTACGTAGCCGTATGCGATGTTTGCCAACGTGTGAAGGCAGAACATCAGAAGCCAGCAGGGTTACTTCAACCTTTGCCGATTCCCGATTGGAAATGGGAGAAACTTGGTATGGATTTCATCACAGGATTACCCAGGACCCGTTCAGGTTATGATTCTATCTGGGTAGTAGTTGATCGTTTGACTAAGGTAGCTCACTTCATTCCCGTGAAGACTACCTATACCAGTGCCAAGTTGGCCAAGATATACATGACCAGGATCGTATGTCTGCATGGAGTTCCGAGGAAAATCGTGTCAGATAGAGGAACGCAGTTTACCTCAAAGTTTTGGAAGCAATTGCATGAAACTTTGGGTACGAGGCTGGAATTCAAGACAGCCTTTCATCCATGAGCATGATGGACAGACCGAGAGAGTCAATCAGATTACGGAGGACATGTTGAGAGCTTGTGTGCTAGACTATGGGTCTAGCTGGGATGACAATTTGCCGACGCAGAGTTCTCGTACAACAACAGTTATCAATCCAGTTTGAAGATGGCCCTTCAAGCTCTATACGGAAGGAGGTGCGAGAACACCATTGTGTGGGATAGTGTTGGAGATCGATCACTTTTGGTTCCGATCTTATCAAGGATTCAAGAGAAAGTCAAGCTAATTCGAGACCGGCTCAAGATAGCACAATCGAGACGTAAGAGTTATGCCGACAAGAAGCGCAAGGAGGTGACTTACGAAGTGGGAGACCGAGCATACCTTCGTGTGTCTCACTTCGTGGAATCAAGAGGTTTGGAGTCAAGGAAAGTTAGCACCCGATTCATTGGCCCCTACAAAATCCTCGAACGTCGTGGAGAAGTTGCATACAAGTTGGAATTGCGGAAGGATTGTGCGGAGTTCATGATGTTTTTCACGTTTCTCGCTTGAAGAAGTGCCATGCCGACATGGCCGATGTTCCGTTGAGAGACACAAAGGCCCCTAGAGGCTATACAGCTTGACGGTGATTTGACTTACAAGGAGAAACCCGTCAAAATTCTCGAGACTGCAAGCGAGTCACCCGCAGCAAAGTCATCAAGTTTTGCAAGGTCTTTGTGGAGTCACCACACCGAGGAAGAAGCCACACAGGAACGCGAAGAAGATCTTCGTCGAGACCATCCGCACCTATTTGCTAGTTAACCCGAATCTCGAGGGAGATTCATCTTAAGGTGGTAGGTTTGTAACATCCCAAATTTCCTATTTGGAATGTTTTACAATTATAGCTAAGCATCCTATGCATCCTGTTTGAATTTGAATGCCATTTGAAGTTTCAGAGTTATTTGAATTTGAATTCCAAACTTTGGCATGTGGGAAACAATTCAAAAACTAAGCCTGATAAATACTTGATCAAAAGTATGAGAGGAGCAAACATGACACTCCAAAAATATCAGAGGAAACAATGCCAAAAGAATTGGATTCAAATCTGAAATTTTATTTGAATTTGAGAAAAATGGATTTTCAAAAAGTTTGGATTTTGCCTTTGGAAAATGTTCAAATGAAAGGGAATATTCCCCTGATCATTTTGGTATATATATACCCTATATAAAATATTTATAGTTTAGGTTTTATTTTTGTTTTTGTTTTAATTAAAAAATAAAGAAAAAAGACCAGGCTTGACCAGAGCCACCCCAGCCCAGCCAGCCGCCTCCCCCTCCCAAGACCAGGCCAGCCCAAGCCTGCCTAATCAGGCCAGCCAGCCGAGCCGAGGCCCGGCGCCTCACCCCGCCCCTCGCTGAAACCCCAGGCTTGACCACCACCAAACCTCCCCTCTCTCCTCGCTGACGGTGGGACCCCCGTCGTCTTCCCCTCGCCCTAACGAAGCTCATGGGAGATCCACCGGATCCGAAGAATCCGGAGATCCCGATCGCCCCGATGCCTTCCGCCTCTCCCACCCTGTGGCTATATAAGCCGACCCTCCGCACCCCATCCCCCCTAGCCTCACCGAACCCCTCTCCTTCTCCTCCCGAGCTCACCGAGTCCCGAGCTCACCACCGCCAAAACCGTCGCCGCCGCCGCCTGGTGCACCCGACCACCCCGACCCCACCGAACCCTTCCCGTGCTCAAATGCGCGTCACCCGACGACTTCATGAAGCTTCATGACCTTCAAGCCCTCTGAGCACTCTCGCCGCCGCCGCCGTCGCCGAGTCCGTGAGTCCCGAAAACACCTCCCCGTCCGATCGAGATATGTCGGCCACGATTAGAACCCAAGGGGTATGTTTTATTAGAAAACCGGCCGCCCGAACGGTTTTATTTTCGTTAGGTTTTATTTATTAGGCCGGTTCGTTAGTTTAAACCCTAGGCCCGTTTAGACTAAACTACATACAGTATACGATTTAGGCCCATTAGGCCTTTTTCTTTTATTTGATTTTCTGTTTTAGCGAATAGTTTCAATTTTCAAAAATGTATATCTTTTATTCTGTTTAATATTTTGAGTGATTCTTTTTTGTTGGATTGCAAATTTTATGTAGTTTCTGAAAACATATATTTAGCTATGTTAAAAATAAATAAAAATGCTTTAATATTGTTTTAGTCAGAATAGCAAATCTGCTATAGTTTTAGTTAGAAAAATTATTTTTGCATGATTCTTTTGTCATCACTTTATTTTGATATTGCCAAACCCTAGAAATTAACTTTGGTATTTTAGGATTAATAAATAATTAATTATAGGCAGAATCCTATTAATCCTAATTAATTGATTAGTTCCTGTTTTCCTAACTAATAAATTAGTAAATTAATTTATTTTTAACTTGTGATTAGTTATTCTAGGTTAGTTTCTGTCATTCCATTAGATGAACTTTTATTTATAATTAATAAAAGTTTTAAATTATTTTCTTAATAGAAATTGGATTAGGCCTAAAATGAGTTTTATAATAGCTATTTAATTAATTCTTTTTGCTCCTAGTTGCTTAGTTAATCCTTTTCTGTTAAGTTAACCTAAAACCATGATTAGGTTATTTTAAGGAATTTTTGTTATATAAAAACTATTTTTGCTATTGTTTGGTGTAGGGAAAAACTTTGAATTTGATTTCTTTGAGTTTTCCTTTTGATTTGGTTTTGATTGTTTTGTTGTGCTATGTTACTTTTGTTATCTTGTGTGATCCTCTTGCTTTGTGCTTATTATGTTATTGTTTGTCTCGGTAGAGTTCCTGAGTCTAAGCTTGCTACTCGACTCTTTAGCTTACGAGGATCATCAGCAAGGCAAGTTTTGATCATGTTATTTCTATACCTATGATTTTGTGCATTAGTAGTTGTCACCACCCCACCATTGCATGCAGTAGTGAATTCTTGAAGTCATTAAACTTGAGTAGTATCATGTGGTAGGATGAACCAATCCCCTTGTTACCATGACCCCGGGACGTAGTAGTTATTTTGCTATGCTCGTAGACGGGATTTGGGATGAGTGAAATTCATAAGCAAGATGTGAGAGTCAATGATGATGACAACCCATGGACTACAATGATCAAGATGGACTTCAGTAAAATCACTACTGGGTGGAGGACGGTTGACGGGCACCCTGGAGCACCAGTGGTGGCGGGATGCATGGAGAAGCGCCATGACATCCTGCGGAAAGCTTCACCCAGCCACGAAGAGAAGGATGGATGCCCCATGACGGAAGCTTACATGCAGCCGCAAGCCATTATGGGCTCTGGCTGGGTTGACCCTTGTAGTGAAGCTGGCTGGGCGGTACTACGAGAAGTAGACGAGCGGTAGGATTGGATGGGTACGGCGGTGGCGGAAGAACTCTTTGGAAGACCTGTTTCATTCGTCCGTCTTCAAACACCATGAAGTGCGAAGACTTTAAAGGAGGAATGATTCTTGCGGGAAAGTCATAAACCTCTGCAGAGTGTTATAACCTAATCGATTAGCCGTGTCCCCGGTTACGGACATTTGAGCATCTGGACCTTGGAAGTATTCGGATATCTCAACACTAAAACTAATGGATTAATTTGATGGGTTTATGACTTAATAATAATTTGGGAGCGAGATATTGGTTGGCGGAACCATCTCAATAACTACCAACAATTTGTAGTAATTTGCAAATAAGTCCATGTAGTAGGATAAAATTGGCTTTTCGCAAAATGATGAAACTTAGAGCTCCATGACCAAAATGCATATAGTGTTAGCAACTTTATTATTGTTATTCTTCATGACTTGCCACTTATTCCAAAAGCTGACCTACATGGCTGCAACGTATTATGTTGCGTAGATATATTCGATCAGAGTGAGGCTACGCTCGCGCTTGGCGATTGCCCTTTGAGTCGGATGGACTCGCTTATCTTCGACGCTCCGCAGCATTTTAGTTTATTTCTCATGAGTTGGCCTTGAGCGAATTTATTCCTTGTAATAAAGACTCTATATGAGAATCGATTAATGATATTCAGGTGTGATTGAACTTTGATTACTTTATCGATGTCTTGTGAGTACCGGCATGATCTTGGGATGGAATGCATACGTAGATTTGACCGATTTTGGGTCAGGTCGCTACACAAGAAGTATCGAGCATGGTGAGATTGTTATCAGAAAGCCAGGCATAAAAATTCTGAAGAATTGTCACTCTTGAGAGCTCATGATTGGGGCATGAATATAACATTGATTTAAGCCTCTCCCAAGCTTGAGTGATGCTTTCTCCTTCTCGAGGCCAAAAATTATATATATAATTGCGATCACGATGAACAAGATGCATAGGGTATTACTTTTGATGAAATTCCAGTTTCAATCTTTTATAGTTCCATGATCTCGTATCATCACATAGCCTATACCATGTCAATGCGTCTCCCATCAAAGATAAAGGGAAAACCTTCTTCTTAACAACATCATCGGGTATACCTGCAAGCATAAATAGTCCACAAACTTCATCCACATAGAGTAGATGTTCATCAGGATGCTTTGTTCCATCTCCTGTAAAAGTGTTAGCTAGCAGTTTTTCCATCATACCCGAAGGAACTTCAAAAGGAGTTTCATTTTCAATATTTCCAGTAGGTTGAGGGGCAACTCTTTGCTCTACTGGACGGGGTGAAGATACCCCAAACAAGCCCCTCAGAGAATTACTTTCCATAGTAACAAGTGACAGAAAATTTCAGCACACTATATAAATTTTTCCTTACCAAATTCCACCTACCAAAGGCGCTACACTCCCGGCAACAGCGCGTAAAAGAGTCTTGATGACCCACAAGTATAGGGGATCTATCGTAGTCCTTTCGATAAGTAAGGGTGTCGAACCCAACGAGGAGCGATGAAATGATAAGCGGTTTTCAGCAAGGTATTCTCTGCAAATCCTGAAATAAATGGTAACAGATAGTTTTGTGATAAGATAAATTGTAACGAGCAACAAGTAACAATAGTAAATAAAGTGCAGAAAGGTGGCCCAATCCTTTTTGTAGCAAAGGACAAGCCTGGACAAACTCTTATAATAGGAAAAGCGCTCCCGAGGACACATGGGAATATCGTCAAGCTAGTTTTCATCACGCTCATATGATTCGTGTTCGGTACTTTGATAATTTGGTACGTGGGTGGACCGGTGCTTGGGTGCTGTTCTTACTTGAACAAGCATCCCACTTATGATTAACCTCTATTGCAAGCATCCGCAATCACAACAAAAGTATTAAGGTAAACCTAACCATAGCATGAAACATATGGATCCAAATCAACCCCTTACGAAGCAACGCATAAACTAGGGTTTAAGCTTCTCTCACTCTAGCAACCCATCATCTACTTATTACTTCCCAGTGCCTTCCTCTAGGCCCAAATAATGGTGAAGTGTTATGTAGTCGACGTTCACATAACACCACTAGAGGCTAGACAACATACATCTCATCAAAATATCGAACGAATGCCAAATTCACATGACTACTAATAGCAAGACTTCTCCCTTGTCCTCAGGAACAAACGTAACTACTCACAAAGCATATTCATGTTCATAATCAGAGGGGTAATAATATGCATAAAGGATCTGAACATATGATCTTCCACCAAATAAACCAACTAGCATCAACTACAAGGAGTAATCAACACTACTAGCAACCTACTAGCACCAATCCGGACTTGGAGACAAGAATTGGATACAAGAGATGAACTAGGGTTTGGAGATGAGATGATGCGGTGAAGATGTTGATGAAGATTTCCCTCTCCGATGAGAGGAGGCGTTGGTGATGATGATGGCGATGATTTCTCCCTCCGGGGGAGTTTCCCAATGAACAGCTCATGGAGCCCTAGATTGATTCCGCCAAGGTTCCGCCTCATGGTGGCGGAGTCTCGTCCCAAAAGGTTGCTTCCTGTTTTTTCTCATCGAAAGACTTCATATAGGAGAAGATGGGCGTCGGAGAGCCACCAGGGGGCCCACGAGGTAGGGGGCACGCCCCAGGGGGGGCCCACCCTCGTGAGCAGGGTGTGGGCCCCCTGGCCTTCATCTTTGGTGAAGATTTTTATTTATTTATTTTAAGATATTCCGTGGAGTTTCAAGACTTTTGGAGTTGCACAAAATAGTTCTCCAATATTTGCTCCTTTTCCAGCCCAGAATTCCAGCTGCCGGCATTCTCCCTCTTCGTGTAAACCTTGTAAAATAAGAGAGAATAGCCATAAGTATTGTGACATAACATGAAATAACAGCCCATAATGCGATAAATATCGATATAAAAGCATGATGCAAAATGGACGTATCAGAGATCAAGGGCACAAGATGATGATGGCCATATCATATCACTTATATTGATTGCATGTGATGTTTATCCTTTACGCATCTTATTCTACTTTGATTGATGGTAGCATTATAAGATGATCTCTCACTAAATTTCAAGGTACAAGTGTTCTCCCTGAGTATGCACCGTTGTCAAAGTTCGTCGTGCCGAGACACCACGTGATGATCGGGTGTGATAAGCTCTACGTTCACATACAACGGGTGCAAGCCAGTTTTGCACAAGCAGAAATACTCGGGTTAAACTTGATGAGCCTAGCGTATCAGATATGGCCTCGGAACACTGAGTCCGAAAGGTCGAGCGTGAATCATATAGTAGATATGATCAATATAGTGATGTTCACCATTGAAAACTACTCCATTTCACGTGATGATCGGACATGGTTTAGTTGATTTGGATCACGTGATCACTTAGATGATTAGAGGGATGTCTATCTAAGTGGGAGTTCTTAAGTAATATGATTAATTGAACTTTAATTTATCATGAACTTAGTCCTGGTAGTATTAGCATATCTATGTTGTAGATCAATAGCTCGCGTTTAGCTCCCCTGTTTTATTTTTTGATATGTTCCTAGAGAAAACTATGTTGAAAGATGTTAGTAGCAATGATGCGGATTGGATCTGTGATATGTGGATTATCCTCATTCCTGCACAGAAGAATTATGTCCTTGATGCACCTCTAGGTGACAGACCGATTGCAGGAGCAGATGCAGACGTTATGAACGTTTGGCAAGCTCAATATGATGACTACTTGATAGTTTAGTGCACCATGCTTTACGGCTTAGAATCGGTGCTTCAAAGACGTTTTGAACGCCACAGAGCATATGAGATGTTCCAAGAGATGAAATTAGTATTTCAGACTCATGCCCATGTCGAAAGGTATGAGACCTTTGACAAGCACTTTGCCTACAAGATGGAGGAGAATTTCTCAGCTAGTGAGCATGTGCTCAGAATGTCTGAGTACTACAATCACTTGAATCAAGTGGGAATTAATCTTCCAGATAAGATAGTGATTGATAGAGTTCTCTAGTCACCATCACCAAGTTACTAGAACTTCGTGATGAACTATAATATGCAAGGTATAACGGAAACGATTCCTAAGCTCTTCGTGATGCTGAAATCGACGAAGGTAGAAATCAAGAAAAGCATCAAGTGTTGATGGTTGACAAGACCACTAGTTTCAAGAAAAGGGCAAAGGGGAGAAGGGGAACTTCAAAAAGAACGGGAAGCAAGTTGTTGCTCCCGTGAAGAAGCCCAAAGCTAGACCCGAGCCTGAAACTAAGTGCTTCTACTGCAAAGGAAATGGTCACTGGAAGTGGAACTGCCCTAGATACTTGGCGGATAAGAAGGATGACAAAGTGAAGAAAGGTATATTGGATATACATGTTATTGATGTGTACTTTACTAGTGTTTATAGCAACCCCTCAGCATTTGATACCGGTTCAGTTACTAAGAGTAGTAACTCGAAACGGGAGTTACAGAATGAACAGAAACTAGTTAAGGGCGAGGTGACGATGTGTGTTGGAAGTAGTTCCAAGATTGATATGATCATCATAAGTGTTATTTGGTGTTTGCGTTGAGCATGAATATGATTTGATCATGTTTATTGCAATACGGTTATTCATTTAAGTTAGAGAATAAGTTTACATGAATAAAACCTTCTATGGTCATACACACAATGAAAATGGTTTGTTGGATCTCGATAGTAGTGATACACATATTTATAATATTGAAGCCAAAAGATGCAGAGTTGATAATGATAGTTCAACATATTTGTGGCATTGCCGTTTGGGTCATATTGGTGTAAAGCGCATGAAGAAACTCCATTCCAATGCACTTTTGGAATCACTTGATTATGAATCACTTGGTACTTGCGAAACATGCCTCATGGGCAAGATGACTAAAACTCCGTTCTCCGGAACAATGGAGCGAGCAACAGATTTGTTGGAAATCATACATACTGATGTATGTGGTCCGATGAATATTGAGGCTCGCGGCGGGTATCATTATTTTCTCACCTTCATAGATGATTTGAGCAGATATGGGTATATCTACTTGATGAAACATAAGTCTGAAACATTTGAAAAGTTCAAAGAATTTCTGAGTGAAGTGGAAAATCATCGTAACAATAAAATACAGTTTCTACGATCTGATCGTGGAGGAGAATATTTGAGTTACGAGTTTGGTCTTCATTTGAAACAATGCGGAATAGATTCGCAACTCACGCCACCTGGAACACCATAGCGTAATGGTGTGTCCGAACATTGTAACGTACTTTATTAGATATATGGTGCAATCTATGATGTCTCTTACCAATTTACCACTATCGTTTTGGGGTTATGCATTAGAGACAGCTGCATTCACGTTAAATAGGGCACCATCTAAATTCGTTGAGACGACACTGTGGTTTGGCAAGAAACCAAAGTTGCCGTTCCTTAAAGTTTGGGGCTGCGATGCTTATGTGAAAAAGCTTCAACCTCATAAGCTCGAACCCAAATCGGAGAAATGTGTCTTCATAGGATACCCGAAGGAGACAGTTGGGTACACCTTCTATCACAGATCCGAAGGCAAGACATTCATTGCTAAGAATGGATCCTTTCTAGAGAAGGAGTTTCTCTCGAAAGAAGTGAGTGGGAAGAAAGTAGAACTTGATGAGGTAACTGTACCTGCTCCCTTATTGGAAAGTAGTTCATCACAGAAATCTGTTTCTGTGATTCCTACACCAATTAGTGAGGAAGCTAATGATGATGATCATGTAACTTCAGATCAAGTTGCTACCGAACCTCGTAGGTCAACCAGAGTGAGATCCACACCAGAGTGATACGGTAATCCTGTTCTGGAGGTCATGTTACTTGTGCATGACGAACCTACGAACTATGAGGAAGCGATGATGAGCCCAGATTCCGCGAAATGGCTTGAGTCCATGAAATCTGAGATGGGATCCATGTATGAGAACAAAGTGTGGACTTTGGTTGACTTGCCCGATGATCGGCAAGCCATAGAAAAAATATGGATCTTCCAGAGGAAGACGGACGCTGATAGTAGTGTTACTATCTACAAAGCTAGACTTGTTGACAAAGGTTTTGACAAAGTTCAAGGTGTTGACTACGATGAGATTTTCTCACTCGTAGCGATGCTTAAGTCGGTCTGAATCATGTTAGCAAATTGCCACATTTTATGAAATCTGGCAAATGGATGTCAAAACTACATTCCTTAATGAATTACTTAAAGAATAGTTGTATATGATGCAACCAAAAGGTTTTGTCGATCCTAAAGGTGCAAACAAAATGTGCAAGCTCCAGCGATCCATCTATGGACTGGTGCAAGCATCTCAGAGTTTGAATATACGCTTTGATGAGTTGATCAAAGCATATAGTTTTATACAGACTTGCGGTGAAGCCTGTATTTACAAGAAAGTGAGTGGGAGCACTACATCATTTCTGATAAGTATATGTGAATGACATATTATTGATCGGAAATAATGTAGAATTTTCTGGAAAGCATAAAGGAGTATTTGAAAGGAGTTTTTCAAAGAAAGACCTCGGTGAAGCTGCTTACATATTGAGCATCAAGATCTATAGAGATAGATCAAGATGCTTGATAAGTTTTTTCAATGAGTACATACCTTGACAAGATTTTCAAGTAGTTCAGAATGGAACAGTCAAAGAAAGTGTTCTTGCCCGTGTTACAAGATGTGAAATTGAGTAAAACTCAAGGCCCGACCACGATAGAAGATAGAAAGAGAATGAAAGTCATTCCCTATGCCTCAGCCATAGGTTCTATAAAGTATGCCATGCTGTGTACCAGATCTATTGTATACCCTACACTGAGTTTGGCAAGGGAGTACAATAGTGATCTGGGAGTAGATCACTGGACAGCGGTCAAAATTATCCTTAGAGGACTAAGGAAATATTTCTCGGTTATGGAGGTGATAAAGAGTTCGTCGTAAAGAGTTACATCGGTGCAAGCTTTGACACCGATCTAGATAACTCTAAGTCACAATCCGGGTACATATTGAAAGTGGGAGCAATTAGCTAAAGTAGCTCCGTGCAGAGCATTGTAGACATAGAAATTTGGAAAATACATACAGATCTGAATGTGGCAGACCCATTAACTAAACATCTCTCACAAGCAAAACATGATCACACCTTAGTACTCTTTGGGTGTTAATCACATAGCGGTGTGAACTAGATTATTTACTCTAGTAAACCCTTTGCGTGTTGGTCACATGACGATGTGAACTATTGGTGTTAAATCACATGACGATGTGAACTAGATTATTGACTCTAGTGCAAGTGGGTTACTGAAGGAAATATGCCCTAGATGCAATAATAAAGTTGTTATTTATATTTCCTTATATCATGATAAATGTTTATTATTCATGCTAGAATTGTATTAACCAGAAACTTAGTACATGTGTGAATACATAGACAAACAAAGTGTCACTATTGTGCCTCTACTTGACTAGCTCGTTGAATCAAAGATGGTTAAGTTTCCTAGCCATAGACATGAGTTGTCATTTGATTAACGGGATCACATAATTAGAGAATGATGTGATTGACTTGACCCATTCCGTTAGCTTAGCATTTGATCGTTTAGTATATTGCTATTGCTTTCTTCATGACTTATACATGTTCCTATGACTATGAGATTATGCAACTCCCGAATACCGGAGGAACACTTTGTGTGCTACCAAACGTCACAACGCAACTGGGTGATTATAAAGGTGCTCTACGGGTGTCTCCAATGGTACTTGTTGAGTTGGCATAAATCGAGATTAGGATTTGTCACTCCAATTGTCGGAGAGGTATCTCTGAGCCCTCTCGGTAATGCACATCACTATAAGCCTTGCAAGCAATGTAACTAGTGAGTTAGTTGCGGGATGATGCATTACGGAACGAGTAAAGAGACTTGCCGGTAATGAGATTGAACTAGGTATTGAGATACCGACGATCGAATCTTGGGCAAGTAACATACCGATGACAAAGGGAACAACGTATGTTGTTATGCGGTTTGACCGATAAAGATCTTCGTAGAATATGTAGGAACCAATATGAGCATCCAGGTTCCGCTATTGGTTATTGGCCGGAGACGTGTCTCGGTCATGTCTACATAGTTCTCAAAACCCGTAGGGTCCGCACACTTAAAGTTCTATGATGATTGGTATTATGAGTTTTTGTGTTTTGATGTACCGAAGGTAGTTCAGAGTCTCGGATGTGATCGCGGACATGACGAGGAATCTCAAAATGGTCAAGACATAAAGATCGATATATTGGACGACTATGTTTGGACTTCGGAAAGGTTCCGGGCAAGTTCGGACAAATATCGGAGTACCCGGGGTTACCGCAACCCCCCGGGGAGTATAATGGGCCTTATGGGCCTTAGTAGAGAAGAGGAGGGGCGACCAGGGCAGGCCACGCCCCCCTCCCCCCTAGTCCGAATTGGACAAGGAAGGGGGGGCGGCGCACCCTTTTTCCTTCCCCTCTCTCCTCCTTCCTTCCCTCCTACTCCTCCTGTTGGAAAGGGGGGAATCCTACTCCCGGTGGGAGTAGGACTCCCCTTGGGGCGCGCCTAGAGAGAGCCGGCCCTCCTCCTCCTCCACTCCTTTATATACGGGGGAGGGGGGTACCCCATAGACACACAAGTTGATCAGTTGATCTTTTAGCCGTGTGCGGTGCCCCCCTCCACCATAATCCACCTCGGTAATATCGTAGCGGTGCTTAGGCGAAGCCCTGCGTCGGTAGCATCATCATCACCGTCATCACGCCGTCGTGCTGACGAAACTCTCCGTCGATGCTCTACTGGATCGTGAGTTCGCGGGACATCTCCAAGGTGAACGTGTGCAGAACACGGAGGTGTCGTACGTTCGGTACCGAGGATCGGTCGATCGTGAAGACATACGACTACATCAACCGCGTTGTCATAACATTTACGCTTACGGTCTACGAGGGTATATGTACGACACTCTCCCCTCTCGTTGCTATGCATCACCATGATCTTGCGTGTGCGTAGGAATTTTTTTGAAATTACTACGTTCCCCAACACTCTTGCCATGCCACAAAACACATTTTTCCACCTGGCAAATTAGTTAAATTTTCGCCCATGACAAATTCACTTTATGCCCCATGTCAAATTCACTTTATAGCCCATGGCAAGTTTCTTTTTGTTAGGCATTGTCAAACTTCTTTTTTATGGACCATTGTAAATTCACTTTATAGACGGATGATGGCAATTTTCTTTTTATATGAGGATGACAGACTTTTCATATAAATTGCAATACTTTTCATATAATTTCTACTAGTACTAATTATGCATGCTATTGAAAGTTGACATGGTAAATTAATACCTTTTCCTTTTTTGCACGTTACAAGGTTGATGATAATTTTAGGAAAATAAAGTAAAATACACAAGGCAATTTCTTAGTAGTTTGGTATATGGGTCATGAAAAATGTAGGGATAAAACACAAGTACAATTTTAATAACACATGGCATTTTGATGACACATTTTCCAATTTTAGTTTGATGACCCATGGCAACTTCTAGGAGATTTCCATGGCCAAAATGTAAATACAATTGCCATGTCCCATCAATTTTTTTCTAGGGAACATAACCATGTATTTGCCATATGTAACAAAACAATTTCCCCCCTATTTTTTCCATATGCAAAATGAAATTCTTGGCAAATTCATATGGCAACATAAAAGCAATTTTCCCAGGTAAAAATGTTTATGGCAAATTTCTAGTAGTTGACCGTGGCAAATTTTGTAATTGACCATGGAAAATTTGTTATTATGTACCATGGCAAACTTAGTTTATGGATCACAACAAGTTAGTAATTGACTATGGAAAATTTAGTTTATAGCTGGTGGCAAATTTAGATTTATGTACCATAGCAACCAAATTTATTCTTATCATGATAATATTAACTTTTTTTGAACCATGGCAATTTGTTCAATGCTTTATTTTTTTATCATCATGGAAATTGGTTTGTATGTAGCATGGTGATTTTACATCATTTTTGCCCTCATGTCAAAACTGACACTATATTTTTTCATCACCGCAAACTTTCACAATTTTTTTATTTAATGTATTTTTTCATAAACCATGACAGCAAGCATAATGTATGTATCACGACAAATTTACACCACTTTTTTGGCCACCATAGCAAACTTATAGATTTTTTTGGCCATTATGTAAGTGCATCTAGTGGCCCTTAGTGATTTTGGTGTATTTTGAAGACTTATAGGTTAAGGGACTAATGTGTTTATGAGTGTACACAGGTCTATAAGTCTATGAGGAGTTTGATATTTACAGAGAAAGTCGACCCCTAAAAATGAAGTTCTTCGACTGAAGACTTTGGATTTCTGAAGACTTTCTGAAGACTTTGAAAGTGAAGAAATTGTTGTGACCTTGAAGACTTGGTATTCATTCGAGGAACATGAAGCATGAAGACTTTTGTTTTCGTAGTTTCATTTTCTCTTTCTTGAGTCATAGGAAACACCGTACTGTTAAAGGGGGTCGAGTAAATACTAAGGAAAAATTTCCATGTGATGTGCTACCTCTTGAGCACTGCGTAGGATTTCCTTGAAGAGGAAAGGGTGATGCAGCAAAGTAGCGTAAGTATTTCCCTCAGTTTTTGAGAACCAAGGTATCAATCCAAGAGGAGGCTATCATGAGTCCCTCTTTTGCATAATACAAATAACTCCTCGCAACCAACGCGATAAGGGGTTGTCAATCCCTTCACGGTCACTTACGAGAGTGAGATCTGATAGATATGATAGGATAATATTTTTGGTATTTTTGTGATAAAGATGCAAAGTAAAATAAAAGCAAAGGAAAAAAGCAAACGAAAAAACTAAGTATACAAAGATTAATATGATGAAGATAGACCCGGGGGCCATAGGTTTCACTAGTGGCTTCTCTCAAGAGCATAAGTATTTTACGGTGGGTGAACGAATTACTGTTGAGCAATTGACAGAATTGAGCATAGTTATGAGAATATCTAGGTATGCTCATGTATATAGGCATCACGCCCAAGACAAGTAGACCGACTCCTGCATGCATCTACTACTATTACTCCACTCATCGACCGCTATCCAGCATGCATCTAGAGTATTAAGTTCAAGAAAACAGAGTAACACCTTAAGCAAGATGACATGATGTAGAGGGATAAATTCATGCAATATGATAAAAACCACATCTTGTTATCCTCGATGGCAACAATACAATACGTGCCTTGCTGCCCCTACTGTCACTGGGAAAGGACACCGCAAGATTGAACCCAAAGCTAAGAACTTCTCCAATTGCAAGAAAAACCAATCTAGTAGGCCAAACCAAACTGATAATTCGAAGAGACTTGCAAATATAACCAATCATACATAAAATAATTTAGAGAAGATTCAAATATTGTTCATAGATAATCTTGATCATAAACCCACAATTCATCTGTCTCAACAAACACACCGCAAAAAGAAGATTACATCGAATAGATCTCCACGAGAGAGGGGGAGAACATTGTATTGAGATCCAAAAAGAGAGAATAAGCCATCTAGCTACTAACTATGGACCCGAAGGTCTGAGATAAACTACTCACACTTCATCGGAGAGGCTATGGTGTTGATTTAGAAGCCCACCGTGATGGGTTCCTCCTCCGACGGAGCTCCGGAACAGGCCCCAAGATGGGATCTCATGGGTACAGAAGGTTGCGGCGGTGGAATTAGGTTTTTGGCTCCGTATCCAATCGTTTGGGGGTACGTAGGTATATATAGGAGGAAGGAGTACGTCGGTGGAGCAACTGGGGGCCCACGAGGGTGGAGAGCGCGCCCTGGGGGGGTGGGCGCGCCCCTACCTCGTGCCTTCCTCTTTTGTTTCTTGACGTAGGGTCCAAGTCTCCTGGATCATGTTCGGTGAGAAAATCACGTTCCCAAAGGTATCATTCCGTTTGGACTCCGTTTGATATTCCTTTTCTTTGAAACTCTGAAATAGGCAAAAAACAGCAATTCTGGGCTGGGCCTCCGGTTAATAGGTTAGTCCCAAAAATAATATAAAAGTGGATAATAAAGCCCAATAATGTCCAAAACGGTAGATAATATAGCATGGAGCAATCAAAAATTATAGATACGTTGGAGATGTATCAAGCATCCCCAAGCTTAATTCCTGCTCGTCCTCGAGTAGGTAAATGATAAAAAAGATAATTTTTTATGCGGAGTGCTACTTGGCATAATTTGAATGTAATTCTACTTAATTGTGGCATGAATATTCAGATCCGAAAGATTCAAGACAAAAGTTTATATTGACATAAAAATGATAATACTTCAAGCATACTAACTAAACAATTATGTCTTCTCAAAATAACATGGCCAAAGAAAGTTCATCCCTACAAAATCATATAGTTTAGTCATGCTCCATTTTCGTCACACAAGAATGGTCTCATCATGCACAACCCCGATGACAAGCCAAGCAATTGTTTCATACTTTAGTAATCTCAAACCTATAAACTTTCACGCAACATATGAGCGCGAGCCATGGACATAGCACTATGGGTGGAATAGAATATGATGATGGGGGTTATGTGGAGAAGACAAAAAAGGAGAAAGTCTCACACCAACGAGGCTAATCAATGAGCTATGGAGATGCCCATCGATTGATGTTGATGCAAGGAGTAGGGATTGCCATGCAACAGATGCACTAGGGCTATGAATGTATGAAAGCTCAACAAAAGAAACTAAGTGGGTGTGCATCCAACTTGCTTGCTCACGAAGACCTAGGGCACTTGAGGAGGCCCATTGTTGGAATATACAAGCCAAGTTCTATAATGAAAAATTCCCACTAGTATATGAAAGTGATAACTCAAGAGACTCTCTATATGAAGAACATGGTGCTACTTTGGAGCACAAGTGTGGAAAAAAAGGATAGTAGCATTGCCCCTTTTTATTTCTTTTCTTTGGGACAATGCTCTATTAAATGATGATCATCACACTTCTATTTATTTACAACTCAATGATTACAACTCGATACTAGAACAAAGTATGACTCTATATGAATGCATCCGTCGGTGTACCGGGATATGCAATGAACCAAGAGTGACATGTATGAAAGAATTATGAACGGTGGCTTTACCACAAATACTATGTCAACTACATGATCATGCTAGCAATATGACAATGATGAATGTGTCATGATGAACGGAATGGTGGAAAGTTGCATGGCAATATATCTCGGAATGGCTATGGAAATGCCATAATAGGTAGGTACGGTGGCTGTTTTGAGGAAGATATAAGGAGATTTATGTGTGAAAGAGCGTATCATATCACGGGGTTTGGATGCACCGGCGAAGTTTGCACCAACTCTCAATATGAGAAAGGGCAATGCACGGTACCGAAGAGGCTAGCAATGATGGAAGGGTGAGAGTGCGTATAATCCAAGGACTCAACATTAGTCATAAAAAACTCACATACTTGTTGCAAAAATCTACAAGTCATCAAAAACCAAGCATTACGCGCATGCTCCTAGGGGGATAGATTGGTAGGAAAAGACCATCGCTCGTCCCCGACCGCCACTCATAAGGAGGACAATAAAAGAACACCTCATGTTTCAAATTTGTTACATAACGTTTACCATACATGCATGCTACAGGACTTGCAAATTTCAACACAAGAATTTCTCAAATTCACAACTACTCAACTAGCACGACTTTGATATTATTACCTCCATATCTCAAAACAATCATCAAGCATCAAACTTCTCTTAGTATTCAAAAAACTCATAAGAATTTTTACAAATAATTTATGCTTAGCATATTAGGATTATTTAAGCAAATTACCATGCTATTTAAGACTCTCAAAATAATCTAAGTGAAGCATGAGAGATCAATAGTTTCTATAAAACGAATCCACCACCGTGCTCTAAAAGATATAAGTGAAGCACTAGAGCAAAACTATATAACTCAAAAGATATAAGTGAAGCACAAAGAGTATTCTAATAATTTCTGAATCATGTATGGCTCTCTCAAAAGGTGTGTACAGCAAGGATGATTGTGGTGAACTAAAAATCAAAGGCTCAAATCATACAAGACGCTCCAAGCAAAACACATATCATGTGGTGAATAAAAATATAGCTCCAAGTAAAGTTACCGATGGAAGTAGACGAAAGAGGGGATGCCTTCCGGGGCATCCCCAGGCTTTGGCTTTTAGGTGTCCTTAGATTATCTTGGGGGTGCCATGGGCATCCCCAAGCTTATGCTCTTTCCACTCCTTGTTCCATAATCCATCAAAAATCTTTCACCCAAAACTTGAAAACTTCACAACACAAAACTCAACAGAAATCTTGAGAGCTCCGTTAGCGAAAGAAAACAAAAGACCACTTCAAGGTACTGTAATGAACTCATTCTTTATTATATTGGTGTTAAACCTACTGTATTCCAACTTATCTATGGTTTATAAAATATTTTACTAGCCATAGATTCATCAAAATAAGCAAACAACACATGAAAACAGAATCTGTCAAAAACAGAACAGTCTGTAGTAATTTGTAACTAACGCAAACTTTTGGAACTCCAAAAAATGATCCAAACTAGGACGACCTAGGCAATTTGTTTATTGATCAGAAGCAATTGGAATCAATATTTTATCATGTTCTGGTGATTTTTAACAATTGTTTTTGTGAACAGAAAGTTTCTGGAAATTTCTGCAAGATCAAATAACTATCATCCAAGAAGATCCTACAGGTTTAACTTGGCACAAACACTAATTAAAACACAAAAACACATATAACCAGAGGCTAGAACGAATATTTATTACTAAACAGAAACAAAAAGCAAAAAACTAAAAATAAAATTGGGTTGCCTCCCAACAAGCGCTATCGTTTAACGCCTCTAGCTAGGCATAAAAGCAAGGATAGATCTAGGTATTGCCATCTTTGGTTTTAGGGAAAAAGAGAGCAAACTTACTATCTATGGAATTAATCTTTCTATTTTGACAAAGTACATGGCCATTAATGGTAGAAGAAAGATTGAGTATATTGCGGAAATTGGCATCTAGGCTAGCCTTTATCTCTTTGATAGATTCGTTTTGGTGAGAAAGCAACAGAGATGTTATTTCAACTTTCTCGTTAGTGGGTTGCCCAAATATAGTTTTCATCTTTTCATAGGTATCTATGGGGTCCTCTTCAAGAAACCCTCTTAAAAAATATAATCCAATATTTGTTTGAACGAAGCGGGCAACCCAACATAAAAGCTTTTTAAGTAAACCTCAATTTGGTATTGAGGTACATAGCTAGCACGGATCCTTAAGAGCCTATCCCAAGCATCTTTCAAATATTCATCAAGTAAATAACGAAAAATACCAGAATCTTCTTCATCAAAATTGCTAAGGTTTTCATTGATATTCCGACAGGTTTTTCCATAGTATTTATGAGTTTAGATAAGACAGCAGGATTGTCTAAAGCGCTAGAACTCGGGAGTGAAACTCCAACTCTTTTTGGCTCTGACATGGCGAGGGAAAAGCTAATGAAAAGAGGCAAGCGGAAAAAGAGGGGACGTAAAACGGCAAGGGTGAAGTGGGGGAGAGGAAAACGAGAGGCAAATGGCAAATAATGTAATGCGGGAGATAAGGGATTGTGATAGGTACTTGGTATGTTGACTTTTGCGTAGACTCCCCGGCAACGGCGCCAGAAATCTTCTCTGCTACCTCTTGAGCACTGAGTTGGATTTCCTTGAAGAGGAAAGGGTGATGCAGCAAAGTAGTGTAAGTATTTCCCTCAGTTTTTGAGAACCAAGGTATCAATCCAGTAGGAGGCTACGCATGAGTCCCTACTTTTGCACAATACAAATAACTCCTCGCAACCAACGCGATAAGGGTTGTCAATCCCTTCACGGTCACTTACGAGAGTGAGATATGATAGGATAATATTTTTGGTATTTTTGTGATAAAGATGCAAAGTAAAATAAAAGCAAAGTAAAAAAGCAAAGGAAATAACTAAGTATAGGAAGATTAATATGATGAAGATAGACCCGGGGGCCATAGGTTTCACTAGTGGCTTCTCTCAAGAGCATAAGTATTTTACGGTGGGTGAACGAATTACTGTTGAGCAATTGACAGAATTGAGCCTAGTTATGAGAATATCTAGGTATGATCATGTATATAGGCATCATGTCCGAGACAAGTAGACCGACTCCTGCATGCATCTACTACTATTACTCCACTCATCGACCGCTATCCAGCATGCATCTAGAGTATTAAGTTCAAGAAAACAGAGTAACGCCTTAAGCAAGATGACATGATGTAGAGGGATAAATTCATGTAATATGATAAAAACCCCATCTTGTTATCCTCGATGGCAACAATACAATGCGTGCCTTGCTGCCCCCATCACATTGGAAAGGACACGCAAGATTGAACCCAAAGCTAAGCACTTCTCCGTTGCAAGAAAAACCAATCTAGTAGGCCAAACCAAACTGATAATTGAAGAGACTTGCAAAGATAACCAATCATACATAAAAGAATTCAGAGAAGATTCAAATATTGTTCATAGATAATCTTGATCATAAACCCACAATTCATCGATCTCAACAAACACACCGCAAAAAGAAGATTACATCGAATAGATCTTCACGAGAGAGGGGGAGAACATTGTGTTGAGATCCAAAAGGAGAGAAGAAGCCATCTAGCTACTAACTATGGACCCGAAGGCCTGAGATAAACTACTCACACTTCATCGGAGAGGCTATGGTGTTGATGTAGAAGCCCTCCGTGATGGGTTCCTCCTCCGGCGGAGCTCCAGAACAGGCCCCAAGATGGGATCTCGTGGGTACAGAAGGTTGCGGCGGTGGAATTAGGTTTTTGGCTCTGTATCTGATCGTTTGGGCGTACGTAGGTATATATAGGAGGAAGGAGTACGTCGGTGGAGCAACAGGGGGCCCACGAGGGTGGAGGGCGTGCCCTGGGGTGGCGCCCCCTACCTCGTGCCTTCCTCTTTTGTTTCTTGATGTAGGGTCCAAGTCTCCTAGATCATGTTCGGTGAGAAAATCACGTTCCCGAAGGTTTCATTCCGTTTGGACTCCGTTTGATATTCCTTTTCTTCGAAACTCTGAAATAGGCAAAAAATAGCAATTCTAGGTTGGGCCTCCGGTTAATAGGTTAGTCCCAAAAATAATATAAAAGTGGATAATAAAGCCCAGTAATGTCCAAAGTAGTAGATAATATAGCATGGAGCAATCAAAAATTATAGATACGTTGGAGACGTATCATGATGCTCAACTCAAAATCCTAAACCTACCAATCCCTTCGAGTGAAGCCATTGGAAATCTCATATAGTTCAGTCATATTCTTCAGTGAGAGAGACAAAGTTCTTCTGGTCTCTGTGGAATTTGTTCTGACTGAGGAGTTAGGAATTCGCCAGTGCGGATTGCCTACACAGTGAGGAACATGATAGCCCTGAGGAATTTGAGCCTCAAATTTCCGACCGTTGTTGTGCCTTGTGCCAGCTGTCCCAAAATATCTACCCACCTAACGGTCATGTCATTGAAGGGCATTTATGTCTTATCATGTCAGGCTGCTCCCTAGGCTATAAATAGCCGCCCCCTACAACCACTAGCTGGTTGGCTGCTCCGAGAGAAACTGACACTTGTCATTTGGGAGCATCCCATCCTCCGAGGACTTTGAGCGAAAATCATCGAGTGAGGAAAACCCAAACCCAAACATCTACAAACCCAAAGTGATTGAGCATCACTGAAGAGATTGATCCTGCGTGGATCCGATGCTTGTTACCTTTGAAGACTGTGCTTCTTCCAGACGGTTAGGCGTCATGGTCTAGAGCATCCAAGAGGAATTGTGGATCACCGAGTGACCGAGTTTGTGAAGGTTCAGAAGTCACCTGAAGACTTACCACGAGTGATTGGGCGAGGTCTGTGTGACTTTAGCTCAAGGAGAATACGGTGAGGACTATGTGTCCGGGACTGTGTGTCCTCAGGTTTAAATACCTAGCCGCTCCAACCAGATGTACAACTGAGACAGCAGTTGGAACTGGTCTACCAAATCATTGTCTTCACCAAGCCAACTGGTTCTATTTCCTCAACTCTTTCATTTCCTCATAACTGTGTTGTGTGCTTGTCATATCTGTGTTTGAAGACTTTGACTGAAGACTTTCTCAATTTCCTCTGTTCAATTTCTTCAGTCTGATTGTCGTCATCTTGTGCTATCATGTGATTACGCTTTCTGTACTCTGTGCTTGTCTTCATTTCATCATGATGACCATGCTTGTATTCTGTTATGTTTACTTTTGAGTACTTATTCCGCTGCAAGTAGTTCTTCTCTAAGGAATTTCCTCACCCACAAATTCCTCAGTGAAGAATTCATAAAAATCGCCTATTCACCCCCCCCCCTCTAGTCGATATAACGCACTTTCAATTGGTATCAGAACAAGGTACTCCCTTGTTCTGTGTGATTTTGGTTTAACCGCCTGGAGTTCTAGTTATGTCGACCGCAGAATTGATCAAGGTTTCTGCTGGGTGTCCTACCTTCGATGGGACGGACTACCCCTGCTGGAAGAATAAGATGAGAATGCATCTTGAAGCAATTAATAACGATCTCTGGTATGTTGTGGAAAATGGTGTTCCCTCAGTCACACCTTCTCTGAATGCTGCTGATGTGAAGAGATTCAAGCAACTCGATTCTCAAGCGAAGAATATCATATGTGGCCATCTGAGCAAAGGACAGTATGGAAGAGTGAGTGCTTTGGAAACTGCTAAGCTTATCTGGGATAGGCTGTCCAAAGTGAATGAAGGAGTCTCAACACAGCGTGACTCTCGAGTTGATGTTCTTCGCAATCTCTTCAACCGCTTCAAAGACTCGACAATGAAAATGTTCAACAAACCTTCAATCGCCTCACTAACATCTCGAATGAGCTTCAAGCGCTTGGTGCCACTGACATCACCGACCATGAGGTGGTGAAGAAATTGTTGAGATCACTTGATTCCTCATTTGATACTCTAGCATTGATGATACAAGAACGTGCTAATTACAAGTCACTTGATCCTGCTGATATCCTCGAGAGGCTAAATACTCATGAGTTCCAGCTTGCTGAAAAGAGAGATCTCTATGGTTCAAGCTATGGCAGATCACGTGCACTAAAGGCCAAGGCAGTTTCGAAGTCGAAGATGAAGACTCGGCAGAGCCTTGGTGATCCCAAGAAGCGAGCCATGAACTAGCACTCGCTTGCTCGTGAAGAAATTCCAGAAGTTCTTAAGACGTGGTCGCTTTGGAAGACCCTCAAGGAGCAATGATTCCTCGTCCAGTGACTACAAGAAGAGGCTTTGTCACAAATGCAAGAAACCTGGACACTACATTCAAAATTGTCCTCAGTGGGAAAAGGAATCAAAGAAGAAGAAATACAAGGATTACAGTTCTGATGATGTGAAGAAAAAGAAAAAATCCTCAAAATCTTCATCGTCAAAATCCTCAAAGTCTTCATCTCACAAGAAGAGCAGCTCCAAGAAGGCTCGGGCATTCATTGGCAAGGAAATGGACTCTGAAGCTGAATCTGAGGAACATGAGGAAGAGGAGGCATCTGAGGAGTCCGAGTCTGGTGTGGCGAGTCTAGCCTCGCCTCGCATTAAATCGACAAGTTTATCTTCAACTCTGAAGATAATGGCTTCACCAATAAGGCTGATGAAGGCAATGATGACTACGCTCCCACCTATTGCTTCATGGAAAAGGGTGCCAAGGTACTCAAATATACCTCCTCTGAATCTAGTGAGAATGAATCTGATGAAAACCTCAAGCCCAGCTACTCTAAACTTGCTAAGATTGCTGTGAAACAACAAAGGGCTTTTGAAAAGGTTCAAAACATGCTAGACAAAAGTGATGATATGTTGGGTGAAGAAATGGATCGCACTAAAACCTTGACTGAAAATCTTCAGAGACTTCAGACTAGGTTTGACAATCTTCAAGGTCATCATAACACTCTCTTGTCTAATCATGAGAAGCTTTCTTATGAATTTCGTCAAAGAAAGCAAGATCTTGAGAAGCTAAGAGTAAGTTATGAAGATCTTCAGAAGGAGCGCGATTCATTACTTGCTCAACAAATCAGCGCTGCTCAGGAAGAATTTGCTCCTCCATGCTTGAAATGCATTGAACGTGAATCTACTAATTCCTCACCCGAATGTTCAAATGCTTCTAATGTTACAAATTCTTCACCTGTCTCTGTTATCACTAATTCCTCATCTGAGGACATGGCTAGTATCACTGACAATGCAGGGCTGAAGGAATTGTATATGACAGGCATGTACAAAAGCCTCAAAGGGCATCAGACTCTTTGTGATGTGCTTAAAAAGCAGATCCTCAACAGGAACCCTAGGAAAGAGGGTATTGCCTTTGAGAGGAAACTCAATGCTGATGGTACATATTGGAAGCCCGAGCAGTACCCCAAAACCTCATGGGTTGCTGCAAAGGGACCTCCAGTTGATCCATCTAATCTATCTGGCTTTACATGTGAATCTTCTCATTCTTCTGATGAGTCATTTGACTCCAACTATAAACTGTTCAAAAATCAGAATGGTGAGGTATTTGCTAGATATGTTGGCACTAACTGCAGGAACGGTTCCCCTATGAAGAAAATCTGGGTTCCCAAAAGGTGCCTTGAAAGTCTTCAGGTGAATGTCCTCATGACACCACCTGTGAAGAATAGGAACCCCAGATCAAATTCTTCATATGGACCAAATTCTTCATATGGATCCAAGTCCTCATACGGACCAAATTCCTCACGTGGATCAAATTCCCTAAAAGGATCAAAGTCCTCATATGAATATCATCGTGCTAACAACTCTGTTTCGCAGGGAAGAGAATATGAGCTTTATTCTTCTAATCATTATGTTCATAAGTCCTCGAAGAATTTCTCTGCTTATTCATATGCTTACCCTAACGCCTCTTATGTGAAACGAAATGGATTGTCTTCTATGCCACCTTTCTCATATGGAGCTCGCGGAGTGATGAACTCTTTGCCACCCCTTCAAATGTGGGTGGTGAAGAAAAAGAACTAATCTCGTATGCAGGGTCAGGTCTCCAGACGTGCTCAAACGTCTGAAGAATTTGCTGGAGACCTGAAAAGTGCCTGAAAGGACGCAGGCTAATCTTGAAGAAATAAACTTTCATTTCTCACGTCCTCATACTGTTTTAGCTGTTGCATTGCTTGATGAATTTGGTCTGATGAATTGTGATGTCATATTCTTCACTGATGAAGTATATGAAGTTCGTAAGCTGCACTAATTCATCTGCAGGATGATCAACCCAAAGCCACTGAGTGGGTCCTCGATAGTGGATGTACAAATCACATGACTGGTGACCAGAATCTATTGATGGATGCTCCCTTATCTCCATTGCATCTGAAGCATATCATTTTCGCAGACAAAGGCAAAAATCAGGTATTGGGTCTAGGTAAGGTTGCGATCACAAAGGATCGACACATGGACAAAGTCATGCTTGTCGAGTCCTTAGGATACAACCTCTTGTCTGTCTCAATGCTTTGTGATCTTGATATGGTTGTTGTCTTTGGCAAGTATCGTTGTGTTATGGTTATGGAAGCTGACAATTCCAAAGTCTTCGAAGGCTTTAGGAGAGGAGACTTGTATATTGTTGATTTCTCTACAGGACCACAACACAGCCGTGTGCCTACTTGCAAAAGCTTCAGAAGGCTGGCTATGGCATCGACGACTTTGTCATGAAGGCATGAGGAATTTGCACGCGCTTGCGAAGAAGAAGCACGTCATTGGCATTGAGAATGTCAAATTCCTCAAGGATCGCTTATGCGGAGCCTGTGAAGCTAGAAAGATGACCAAGGCTAAGCATCCAGCGAAGACTATCATGACCACTACTCGACCATTTGAATTGCTTCATATGGATCTCTTCGGTCCTAACCATTATTCTGCAGTCACAAATGATGCATCTCTCTATGGCTTTGTTATTGTTGATGATTACTCTCGTTACACATGGGTACACATTGTTACTTACAAACATGAAGTGCAGGAAGTCTTCAAACGATTTTCCTCGAGGGCTTCAACTAACTTTGGTGTGAAGATCAAGCACATCAGAAGTGATAATGGAACTGAGTTCAAGAATTCTGGTCTTGATGACTATCTTGATGAACTTGGTATTACTCATGAGTTATCTGCTCCTTATACTCCTCAACAGAATGGCGTCATGGAGCGCAAGAATAGAACTCTTGTTGAGATGGCTCGCACTATGCTTGATGAGTACAAGACGCCTCGTCACTTCTGGATTGAGGCAATTTATACTGCGTGCCACATCATCAACAGGGTATATCTTCACAAATTCTTCAAGAAGACTGCTTATGAACTCCTCACTGACAAGAAACCCAATGTGAGTTATTTCAAAGTCTTCGGCGCTAAATGTTGGATTAGAGATCCTCATCACCATGCTAAATTTGCACCGAAAGCACATGAAGGTTTTATGCTTTTTACGGAAAGGACTCGCACACCTACAGAGTCTTCAACAATGTTCTTCACAAGATTGTTGAAACTGTAGATGTGCGGTTCGATGAAACTAATGGCTCGCAAAGAGAGCACCTACCCTCTGTGATAGATGAACCAGCACCTGAGGAATCTATCAAGTTCAAGGCTACTGAGGATGTCATCCCTACCGAAGAATCTACTGAAGAATTCATTCCAGAACATGAGGAACGTCGAGCTAATGCACTTGAAGAAAATGCTGAAGAAAATGGTGCTGAAGAAAATGCTGATCAAATTCCTCGACGACTACCAGCTCATCCTCGCGTTGCAAAAGAAGTGCAAGTTGAAAAGATCATCGATGACATTGAAGCACCAGGTCCTCTCACACGCTCAAAAGCTTCACATTTATCTAACTTTTATGGGCACTATGCTTTTGTCTCTATCACAGAGCCCACTAAGGTAGATGAAGCATTTTTGGAGCCTGAGTGGATTCAGGCCATGCAAGAAGAATTACATCAGTTCGAGCTCAAGAACGCCTGGGAACTGGTCAAACGTCCAGATCCTCGCAAGCACAATATCATTGGCACGAAGTGGATCTACCGCAACAAGCAAGATGAAAATGGCCTTGTTGTGAGGAATAAGGCACGGCTTGTAGCTCAAGGCTACACACAGGTCGAAGGAATTGATTTCGATGAAACTTTTGCACCTGTTGCTAGACTTGAGGCTATTCGCATATTACTTGCTTATGCTAACCATCATGATATCACTATATATCAAATGGATGTGAAAAGTGCATTCCTCAATGGTAAGCTTGAGGAAGAAGTATATATTGCTCAATCCCCACGTTTTGAAGATCCAAAGCATCCTGACAAAGTCTTCAGACTCAATAAGGCCCTCTATGGCCTCAAGCAGGCCCCTCGGGCGTGGTATGATACTTTGAAGGAATTCCTCATGATGAAAGGCTTCAAACCCGGTTCACTCGACCCTACTCTTTTCATAAATCTTATGATGGTGAACTGTTTTTTGCCAAATATATGTTGATGATATTATCTTTGGCTGTACTGACCAATGTTATAGTGATGAATTTGCCTATATGATGAGTGAAGAATATCAAATGTCTATGATGGGAGAATTGAAATTCTTCTTAGGTCTTCAAATTCGTCAACAGCGCAATGGCATATTCATATCTCAGGAGAAATACCTCAAGGATGTACTGAGGAAATTCGGCATGCAAGATTGCAAAGGCGTCAAAATTCCTATGCCCACAAATGGCCATCTATGCACTGATGAAAATGGTATTGACTTTGATCAAAAGGTATACCGCTCCATGATTGGTTCTTTATTGTATTTATGTGCATGTAGGCCAGATATAATGCTTAGTATTTGCATGTGTGCCCGATTTAAAGCTACACTGAAGGAATCACACCATAAGGCTGTGAAGCATATTCTTCGATATCTAGCTCACACACCAACACTTGAATTATGGTATCCCAAGGGCTCGGCTTTTGATCTCATTGGATATTCTGACTCTGACTATGATGGTGATCGTGTGGACCGCAAGTCAACATCTGGTACATGTCATTTCCTCGGACGATCTTTGTTCTGTTGGTCCTCAAAGAAACAAAAAGCGTATCACTGTCTACTGCTGAAGCTGAGTACATTGCTGCTGGTTCTTGCTGTGCTCAAATTGCTATGGATGAAGCAAACTCTCAAGGACTACCACGTCAACGTGAAGAATGTGCCTCTCTTCTGTGACAATGAGAGTGCCATCAAGATTGCTCACAATCCAGTTCAGCACTCGAAGACAAAGCACATTCAGATTCGTCATCATTTTCTTCGTGATCATGTGTTGAAGGGCGACATTTCTATTGAGCATTTGAAGACTGAAGAACAGCTAGCCGATAACTTCACAAAGCCCATGGATGAGAAGAGATTTAGCAAGTTGCGGTGTGAGCTAAATATCTTAGAATCTTCGAATGTTCTTTGAAAAGGACACTCATCCTAACACTTATGCAAAATTGATGACTTAGATGTGCAACACATGAAGAAACATTTTTCTTCAATCAATGAAGAATAACACTCTAAGTGTGAAGAAATCAATGAAGAATTTGATTCTCAGAACCCTACGACAATTGTACGCGGTGTCTGAAATCATCATTCTTATACGGTGGGTCACGCCACCAGCAAAGTTGAAAATCTTCAATTTGAGTTTTTCCTCAGTTTTTGAAATTCCTCAGTTATTCATTTTCTTCAACTTTGCATTGTCTTCACCGTTTCCGTCGTTTCGTTTTTCTTCATTGGCTATATATATATATATATATATATATATATATATATATATATATATATATATATATATATATATATATATATATATGAGTTTATGTCCTCTCTGACATTCACTTATTGCTATTTCTTCAAGTTGCTTTTTACGCTAAGTGAATGTGATCGGACCCTTCCCCCTCTATGGTAAACTCAACCCAATCTATTCACAAATTCTTCATGTGCGTTCTATTTCTTCAAGTTGCTTTACAGCATTCACTTATTGCTATTTCTTCAAGTTGCTTTTTCTGCTAAGTGAATGTGATCGGACCCTTCCCCCTCTATGGTAAACTCAACCCAATCTATTCACAAATTCTTCATGTGCGATCTATTTGAAACTCGTTCAAAATCTTCACTGTGTCCTTGTCAGCTGAAGAATTTGTGAACGGAACGTTAAAACTTATCTTATCCAAATTTTTGGCTTTGCCGCTCAAACCGTTCCGCATCCCATGAAATACTTATCTATTCACCCACGATCTAACATGATCTCCACTTCTCAGTACGTGGGTGACACATGTCAAGCGAATGAGAAGGGTCAGGGGCACGTTCGTCCAATTTCTTCGGGCGAACAGTTTTTCACCGTGGCTATAAATACCCCCTTCCCCTTCCTCACTTCCTTTACTCCGCTCGACCTCTCCCCAGCTCGAGCTTCTCAAACCCTAGCGCCGCCGCTATTTCATCGTCGCCGGTGTGGAAGAGCTTCGCTGCCTCGACCTCGTCGCCTTCGTACTCACGCCGGCCGCAGAAATCTTCACTCCGCCGCCGCCGTAGCTGTCTTCCTCCGCCGAGTTAGGGCGTGGAAGATCTACACTGACGAACTTCACATCTCTATCTCACAGTTCGTCGTATTCTTCGTCCAGGGTAATTAGAAGTTACTTTTACTACCCTTTTTGATTCAAATGTTTACAACAAAATATTCAAAGGTGTTTTTCTTCAAATCTCACACACTAAACACCTCACATGTCATCTGTTCTTGATTCGTTTCTCTAAGCAATAATTTTTCTTCAAGATTCCTCAATTGTGTGGATTTCTGATCTGTATAACTCTGGATCCTAAGACTAAGAACGTTTAGTGAAATTCTTCAAGACTCGTCTGGTAAAATTCCTCAAACTTGTTCTTTATACAAAACCTTCTGAGAACGCATATGACCTCTCCAAATTCCTCGCAACTATACTCTTTTCACAGGTACTCATGTCCGCTGCTGAATCACTAGGTTCTCATCAACTTAACTCATTTGCAGCGTTCCTCAAAGAAAAGTTGCATACTTCTTCAGAGAATTCAATTGTTCAAATTCCTCATCTGAAGAAAATGGCTGATGGGAAGAAGCCACAAAAGGGAGGAAAGAGGCCTGAAATCAATACTGCCTTTGAAATCCCTGATGATATATACAAGGATTATTGCACACCTGATGAGGCCAAGTTTGGAAAAGAGGACAAGAATCAGCGCAAGGTGCACATAAAGAGGATAGAGAGGAGATGGGCAAGAGAGTGGAGGGAGTACAGGTATGTAACTCCCAAGTACATGAAGAAATTCGCTCTAAATCCTCCTTGCCCAAGACCTCCATTGGCACCTGGCCAAGAAGCGGATCCCACCAGCCTCAAGCGCGGTGAGGACTATCCTGATGAATGGGCCAAGCGCCAGGCCAAGTTGGCTAGACAAGCCAGAGAAGCAGTGAGGAAATTCAATGAAGACTCTGCTGCTGCTGTTGCCATTGAGGCCTCTGTCAAGCCAAAGAAATCCATGGCAAAGAAGCCTACGCACAAATCAAGTGCTTCTCGTTCAATGCCCTCAAGGCCAAGTTCCTCAGCAAAGCCTTCACGGCCAGAATCCTCAAAGCCCTCACGGCCAATTCCTCACGCTGCTCCTGCTCCTCCAAAGTCCTCAACTCCTCCTCCAAAGTCTGCAGCTGCTCCGACAAAATCCTCAGCACCTGTGCATCTTGCCACGTGCCAAAGGACGACAGGCATATCTATTGCCTCAGGAGCTTCTACTAGTTCCTCAGCTGCACCAAATTCTTCAACGGGACCCTCTCTGCTGAAGACAAAGACCACTACTAGACGAGGCTCTCGCCCAAGTCCTCACAAGAAGCAGGTCGCCTTCCAAGTGTCGTCTGAAGAAGACGAAGCTGATGATGAAGAACTTGCTGAAATCATCAGAGATAGGCAAGTCAGGGCCGCTAGAGCCAAGGGCACAAATGTGCCTCTACTTTTGGATCCAAAGTTGATCCTCGACTACGTTGATCTCTGGCATAAGGACCCAAATACTCCTATGCCTAACTTCAAGCTGACTCCTGGCCAAAGTCATATGCTGACTGACTTCATCCAAGAAGAAAAATGGAAATATGAGAAGGCCAGGCAGATCAAGAAAGCACAGTACAGGAAGGAGAAATTCCTGAAGAACAACATTGTCTCTATGACAACTGATGAACTTGTGAAGATCCAATCTGAAATCAAAGTCCTCAGCGATGATTTCAATGCTTACTCTGCTGATTGGCAAGGAGCCAAGGTCAGGTTTGTAAAACTGACCGAAAAAATCACTTCAAAGGTTGCAGCTCCATCGCAACAAGAAATTCCTCAGGCTGAAGCATCTGCTCAGCCGACTGAAGAACATGCCAGCACCGCTGATGACATTCAGGCTACTGAAGAAATGTGAGTTCCAGGGCCGATGACTGCATTCCAGCCGCTGATGAAATTGCCAGGGTATCCACTAGTGGTGCGCGTGAAGAAAATGAAGAGGTCAGGGCAACTGCATCAGTTGTGCCTGAAGAAAATCAACCACATTCCTCTGCTCCTCCTGCGCCTACTCCAACTCCAATCCTTCCATCTGCATCAGATGTGAAGAAGACCAAGGCTGCAGAACATGCAGCAGCGAAGAAAAGGAAAGCATCAGCTTCATCAGATTCTTCAGCTCCGAAGAAGATGAAGAAATTGACCAGCTCATTTGAAAATCCAATTGATGTTGTTCCTGTTTCCATCATGCCATCAAAGGATATCGTCCCTTTTGATGAAGAATATGTGATCCCTAGCGGATCTGATGAAGAAAATCCTTCTGCTGCTACGTCAGAGCAGATGGATGAAGAAATTGAAGTGGATGAAATCCCTTCAACTCCAGTTGTTTCCTCGCCTATGCCTCTGTTTACTGCTGAAGAGGCCGGCGTTGAAGAAATATGTGGACATTGGATGTACAACACATGTGCTGAATGATGAATTTTGGGAAAGTCAGCACCCCAACTCTCCACTCTTCACACCATTGCAACAAATTCCTTAGTCCCCAGCAACTACAGTTCAAATGGGACCTGATGAACCACATGCCACACCATCTGTCCATGAAGAAATTCCAGCCACTAGTGCTGAAGAAAATGTGAATGAAGAATTGAAGACCCAGGCTATCACTGAAGAAGAAGCTCAAATTCCTCAGCCTGTGGAACCTGAGATTGTGGAACCTGAGGTGGTGATGCAATTGACTGACACTCCTCAGCCCAAGCCAAAGGATCCATTCTCAAAGAAGCAGAAATTCAGGGCTGATGATTTCTTCGGCGAGCACGTGTTCTTCACTGACTACAATCCCTATGATTCTGCTCGTCTTAGAAGGAAGCACTTCTGGACCGCCAGCCAGGCCAACTTCTATTCCTCAGTGCTCTTCAACAAGGACAAAGTCTTCGACCACGAGCATATTCCTCATGTGGACATGGAATCACTGCCATGCTTCACACATGTCCTCAGTGTGCTTCATGACACAGGCCTCCTCAACTTTTGCACAGACATCGTTGATTGGAATGAAGAACTCATTCTTCAATTCTACGCAACATTGCACATCACTGGAGATGCTGACGATGTGAACTCATGGGTTTTGGACTGGATGACCGAAAACACTCACTATAAGGCACCGGCCACTGAATTACTTCACGCCATGCCCATCAGTCCTCCACCTGAAGGAGCTCGTTGCCTGTACCAAGAGCCTGAGCTCACTGCTCATTATATGCAAGTTCTTATGAAGCCATTGAAGCCCGGTCAAGCCTCAAGGACCAAATTCCTTTTGAAGGAATTGCAGTATGTACCAAGGACAGTCTATCGCATTCTGACGAAGACTATGAGTCCAATCAAAGGCCACGACTCCTCTGATGAGGAAATTGTCGGCATCATGAAGAATCTGGTTTTCAACATCATTCATGGCATTCCTGTCAATTATCACGATTTCTTCATGAGGACTCTGGCAAATGTAGCACTTTCATCATTTGAGCTGAAGCCTTATGCACCCTGGATCTTGAGATTCCTCAGAACAAGGTCTTCACTCAACTATAAAGCTGATTTTCAGAATCACCTCAGCTACTTGCCCCCGATTGAAGTCCTCAAGCGGACCTATTCCTCAGCTAATGAAAAGGGCAAGGCTCCAGCTGTTATTGATGAAGGCATTCGTCCATTGGAGGGTCAGTTTCGCAAGGCTGCATCTTATTCCACCAATGATGACTCTGCTACTCATGATTCTGCTGCCCATGCCTCCAAGCCAAATCCTCAAGCTACTGCTCCTCATGTGATGACTGACCGTGAACTTCTGCTAAGTCTTCACCAGAAGGTGGATCGAAACCATAAATGGGTTAAGCGTCAGTTTGGTTCAATTCTTCACAACATGACTGCTACACATAATGCAGTGAAGAAAAACCATTACTACCTCCATGAAGTCTTCAATCGCACCTGGGCTATTCTGTCACATGTATATGGTGAAGAAGATCTGAAGAACATGGGTCTCAAGGAAGAGTTTGACTGGTCTGCTCCTCCACCGAAGAAATACAAGAAGTTCAAAGTTCCTTCCTTGGTGGCCAGCTCATATTCTTCATCGCACAACACCGATGAGCATGAAGACTTGGATGACACTGCGGCAGGCCCTACATCAACAAACGACCCCAACAACACTGGCGCTCCTTCATCAACTTGATATTCTTCAGGGGCGTTAGTCCCCATTTTCGATCCTTTTGGTCATTCGATGACAAAATGGGAGAAATTTGAGTTGACCCAGTGCTTGAAGCTCATTTGAGATGTCAGTGAGGCGATCGAAGGTTTGTTGAACATTTTCGTTGTCGAGTCTTTTGAAGCGGTTGAAGAGATTCCAAAGAACATCAACTCGAGAGTCACGCTGAGTTGAAACACCTTCATTTACTTTGGACAGCCTGTCCCAGATGAGTTTGGCAGATTCCAAAGCACTCACTCTTCCATATTGACCTTTGCTCAGATGGCCACATATGATATTCTTCGCTTGAGAATCAAGTTGCTTGAATCTCTTCACATCAGCATCATTCAGAGAGGGTGTGACTGAGGAAACACCTTTTGTCACAACATACCAGAGATCGTTGTCAATTGCTTCAAGATGCATTCGCATTTTGTTCTTCCAGTTGGGGTAGTCCGTCCCATCGAAGGTAGGACACCCTGCTGAGACCTTGATCATACCTGCGGTCGACATAACTAAAACTCCAGGTGGTTAAACCAAAATCACACAGAACAAGGGAGTACCTTGCTCTGATACCAATTGAAAGTGCGTTATATCGACTAGAGGGGGGGTGAATAGGCGATTTTAGAGAATTTTACAAATTCTTCACTGAGGAATTTGTTGGTGAGGAAATTCCTTATCAAGAAATACATGCAGCGGAATAAGTACTCGTAAGTAAGCATAGCAGATTACAGAGCATAGTCATCATGATGAAATGAAGACAATCACAGAGTACGAAAGCGTAATCACAGGATAACACAAGATGAAGACAAACAGATGAAGAAATTGGGCGAGGAAATTGAGAAAGTCTTGATCAAAGTCTTCAAACACAGATATGACAAACACTCAACACAAGAATGAGGAAATGAAAGGTTGAGGAAATAGAACCAGTTAGGTTGGTGAAGACAATGATTTGGTAGACCAGTTCCAACTGCTGTCTCGGTTATACGTCTGGTTGGAGCGGTGAGTATTTAAACTCGAGGACACGCAGATCCGGACACCCGATCTCGAAAGCACGCAGCTCGGGACACCAAGTCCTCACCGTATTCTCCTTGAACTAAGGTCACGCAGACCTCGTCCAATCACTCGTGGTAAGTCTTGAGCGACTTCCAAACCTTCACATACTTGGTCACTCGGCGATCCACAATTCCTCTTGGATGCTCTAGACCTTGGCGCCTAACCGTGGAAGAAGCACAGTCTTCAAAGGTAAAAGCTTCGGATCCACGCAGGATCAATTTCTTGATGATGCTCAATCACTTTGGGTTTGTTGGGGTTTGGTTTTGGGTTTTCCTCACTTTTGGGTTTTTCCTCACTTGATGATTTTCGCTCAAAGTCCTCAGAGGATGGGTTGCTCTCAAATGACAAGTGTCAAGTTCTCTCGGAGCAGCCAACCAACTAGTGGTTGTAGGGGGCGGCTATTTATAGCCTAGGGAGCAGCCCGACATGATAAGACATAAATGCCCTTCAATGATATGACCGTTAGGTGGATAAGATATTTGGGACAGCGGTAGAAGATAAAGAACGGTCGGAATTTTGAATATCAAATTCCTCGGGACTATCATGTTCCTCCTTTGTGTAGGCAATTCAGACTGGAGAATTCCTAACTCCTCGGTCGAACAAATTCCTCAACGACTGTAAGAGCTTCGTCTCATCACATCAAGAAATTGACTGAATCTGTATGAGATTTCCAAAAGCTTCACTCGAAGGGATTGGTAGGTGTAGGATTTTGAGTTGAGCATCAAATGGAAATTTTTCCTTAGTATTTCCTCGACCCCTTTAACGAAGACGGTGTTTCCTATGACTCAAGAAAGAGAAAATGAAACTACGAAAACAAAAGTCTTCACGCTTCATGTTCCTCAAGCGAATACCAAGTCTTGAGGATCACACCAATTTCTTCACTTTCAAAGTCTTGTAAAGTCTTCGAATGTCAAATTCTTCAGTTGAAGAACTTCATTTTAGGGTCGACTTTCTCTGTAAATATCAAACTCCTCATAGACTTATAGGCATGTGTACACTCACAAACGCATCAGTTACTTAACCTATAAGTCTTCAATACACCAAAATCACTAAGGGGCACTAGATGCACTTACAATCTCCCCCTTTTTGGTGAGTGATGACAATATAGGTTAGGTTTTCAACGGGATAAACATATGAAGTGTAAATATCGATAATGAGGAATTTGATTGCAAGATATAGAAGAACTCCCCACGAAGATGTGCATAGTGAGGAATTTGCTTTTGAGGCAATGCACATTTGAAGAATTGAATCATGGAGATCTCCCCCTATATCTTGTAATTCATACACGCATTTGACATATAATATGAGGAATTTGAAATGCATGATGAAATATGGTGCTTGATGGTATTCAGAGCATGCAAAATAATGCATAAAGAGTATCAGAGCCCAATGCGTATGAGGAATTTGAAACTTTTCATGAGTATCAGAGCCCAAATCGATTTGACAATTTTCAACGAGCTCATGAGGATCAGATCATAACAAATATCAAAACTACTGTAGTCAGAGCATAGAGCAAAAGCATAATGCATCAAAAGTATCAAAGCACCATCGGGTTTAAGATTACAACTCGATCCAATAAAAGGTTTCAGAAGAACGAGAGTTGTAACTTAATATCATACTGTATATAGACAAAACGAGACCCGCTTGAAGATTAACTCAAATTTCTCCCCCTTTGTCATCGAATGACCAAAAGGATCGGCGAGGACTAACGCTCTTGAGGAATTTCAAGTTGAAGACGGAGCGCCAAACATTGTCGGGGTTGTTCGTTGAAGTAGGACCAGCAGCAGATGTCTTCCAAATCTTCATTTTCATCGATGTCGCGAGATGAAGAATAGGAGCTGGCCACCAAGGAAGGAACTTTGACTTTCTTGAATTTCTTGGAGGAGGTGCGGACCGGTCAAATTCTTCCTTGAGTCCCATTGATTGCAGTTCTTCTTCATTGTAGACATGTGAAAGAACAGCCCAAAGCGCTTGAAGGTTTCATGAAGATAGTAGTGGTTTTTCTTCACCGCATTGTGTGTTGAGGTCAAATTGTAAAGTAGAGTACCAAACCGACGTTTGACCCACTTATGATTGCGATCAACCTTCCGATGAAGGCGAGGAGTAACTCACGATCAGTCATCACCACAGGTGCGAGCTTGAGGACTTTGCTTGACCGAGGTATTTTCTTTGAGTCATGTGTGGCGAGTCATCATTGGTGGGGTAGGATGCTGCTTTGCTAAACTGTCCATCCAATGGACGAATGCCTTCATCTATCACAGCAAGAGCCTTGCCCTTTTCATCGGTGAGGTAATTGTCCGTTTGAGGACTTGATCGGGGCAGGTAGCTGCAGTGGTTCAAAGTATCGCCTTGTAATTGGTGAAGATCTTGACCGATGAATCTCATAATCCAAGGTGCATAAGGCTTCACTCAAAAGGTGACATGGCAATGTTGGCGAGTCCTCATGAAGAAATCATGGAAATTGACGGAACGCCATGGATGATGTTGAAAAGCATATTCTTCATGATGCCAACGACTTCTTCATCGTTCGAGTCGTGGCCCTTGATAGGACTCATAGTCTTCGTCAGAACCCGATAGACTGTTCGAGGCACATATAATAACTCCTTGACGAGGAATTTGGTCCTTGGGGCTTGCCTTGGCTTCAAAGGCTTCATCAAGACTTGCATATAGTGATTTGAAAGTTCCTTTTCTTCATAGATCGACGTGCACCATCAATCGGAGGATCGAGTGGGAGGGCACGAAGCAATTCACTTCTTTGGTGCCTTGTAGTGAGTATTTTCGGTCATCCAATCCAAGACCCATGAAGTTACATCTTCAGCGTCTCCGGTGATGTGCAGGTTGCATAGAACTGAAGAATTAGCTCTTCGTTCCATCCACAGATATCGGTCAGAAGTTTAGAAGTCTGTGTCGTGAAGAACACCGAGGATCGGCTCAAAGCTCGGCGGCGACTCCATATCCACACGAGGAATATGAGCATGATCGAAGATTTTGTCCTTGTTGAAAAGCACTGAGGAATAGAAGTTTGCTTGACTAGCAGTCCAGAAACGCCTCTTCCTAATCCGAGCAGAATCATAAGGATTATATTCAGTGAAGAACACGTGCTCGGCAAAGAAATCTTCAGCCTTGAACTTTTGCTTGGTTGAGAACGGATTCTTTTGCTTGGGCAGAGGGGTGTCAGTCAGTTGCATCACCACCTCAGGAATCGTAAGTTCAGGTTCTTCAGCATGAGGATTTTCTTGTTCCTCAACAGATGCAGTCTGAGGATTAGCAGCAGCAGCAGTTTCATCAGCACTAGTGGCTGGAATTTCTTCATGCACAGAACCAGTGGGTTGATTTTCTTCAAAGTCCATTTGGACTGTTTGTGCAGGGGAGTGAGGAACTTGTTGAAGCGGGGTGAAGAGAGGAGTATTGGGATGCTGACTTTCCCACAAGTCATCATTGATCACTGGAGTGGTGCATCCAATATCCACATCTTCATTTTCAATTTCCTCAGTACCAGCTTGAGGAATTTCATGGTCTGATAAGGAAATAACTGGGGTTGAAGGGATTGCTTCCACTTCAATTTCTTCATCAATTTTCTCTGATGAAGCAGCGGATTGATGTTCTTCATCAGATCCGATTGGGATCTCATATTCTTCTCCAAAAGGAACGACTTCCTTTGATGGTATGGAGGTAATTGGAATAGCATCAATTGGGTTTTCAATGGAGCTGGTCATTTGCTTCATTTTCTTCGCAGTCGAAGAATCTGACGCAACTGATGCTTTCCTTTTCTTCACAGCAGCTCGTTCCGCAGCCTTGGTTTTCTTCACATCGAAGCGGATGGAAGAATTGGAGTTGGAGTTGGTGCAGGAGGAGCCGAGGAATTTGGTGCAGTTTCTTCAGAGCAATTGATGCGATTCCCTGTCTTGAGCAATTTCTTCAAAGAATCGATGTAGTTGCCCTGACTTGAGTATTTCTTCAGCGCACCACTAGTGGGTGCCCGGCAATTTCTTCGGTGGCTGGGATGGGATCATCAGCCCGGAATCAACATTTTCTTCAAGAGGCTGAGCTGTGGCTTCACCGAGGAATTCAAGTTGCACAGTGCAGCAACACTGTGATTTTCTTCGTCGATCGATTGAATCTGGTCTTGACTACTTGCCAATCAGCATAGTATGTGTCAAGTTCTTGCTGAGGTTTTGAATTTCAGTTTGGATTTGGAGGAGTTCCTCGGTGTCATCTTGACAACGTTTTCTTGAGAACCTTTCCTTCTGTATTGAGCCTTCTTGATTTCCCTCGCCTTCTCAAACTTCCATTTTCTTCAGCAATGAAGTGAGTCACGCATGACTTTGACCAGGTGTCAAAGGAAGATCAGCAGAGGGTATTGGGATCATTGTGCCGAGGTCAATGAAGTCGAGGACTTTCTTGGATCCGAGAGCGAGGGCACAGATGTACCCTTGGCTCTAGCGGCCCTAACTTGGCGGTCTCGATGATTTCTTCAAGTTCTTCATCGATGCCTCATCATCGATGGCACGTGGACTACAAGCTGTTTCTTCCTTGGCTAGGCCGAGGACCACGCCCATTGTTGCTTTTGTCTTCAGCAGAGTTGGGCCAGATGAAGAATTGGGGGCAGCTGAGGAACTTGCAGAGATGCCTGAGGCGATTGAGAAACCAGCAGTCCTTTGACATGTAGCTAGGTGCACAGGAACTGAAGGTTTGGACGGAGCTGTTGAGGACTTTGGTGGAGCAGCAGCAGTGTGAGGAATTTGCTTGGAGGGTGCTGCTGAGGAACTTGGCCGTGAGGGCGCAGATGATGAAGTACTTGGCTTATTAGCAGACTTCTTTTGCATTGATTTCCTCGGTTTGACCGAGACCTCGATGGCAGCAGCAATGCAGAATCCTCATTGAATTTCTTCACTGCTTCCTTTGCTTGCTTTGCCAATTTTGCTTGGCGTTTAGCCCATTCATCAGGAAAGTCCTCACCACGTTTGACGCTAGTGGGATCAGCTATTTGGCCAGGTGCCAAAGGAGCTCTTGGGCATGGAGGATTTAAAGCTAATTTCTTCATGTACTTAGGAGTTACATATCTGTATTCCTTCCATTCCGTGCCCATCTCCGCTCAATCTTCGAATACGCACCTTGCGTTGATTTTTGCTTTCCTCATCGGTGTGCATGAGTCAGCATATATTTCCTCGTGGATTTGAATCTGTCATGACCTCGTGTTTCTTTCCTCCCTTCTGCGGCTTCTTACTATCTGCCATTTTCTTCAGTTGAGGAAATTGAACAATTGAGTTTTCTGAAGAAGTATGCAGTTTTTCTTCAAGGAACGCTGCAAATGAGTTAAGTTGATGAGAACCTAGGGATTCAGCAGCGGACATTTGTACCTGTGAACAGAGTATAGGTGCGAGGAATTTGAAGAGGTCATATCGTTCTCGAAGGTTTTTCAAAAGAACAAGTTTGAGGATTTTGACCAGATGAGCCTTGAAGAATTTCAATAAGCGTTCTTTGTCTTAGGTTCCAGAGTTGTATAGATCGGAGATCCACACAATTGAGGAATCTTGAAGAAAATCATTGCTTAGAGAAACGAGTCAAGAGATTTGAGGTGTTCATATGTGTGAAGATTTGAAGAATAAACACCTTTGAATAATTTGAAGAAAATTTGAGAATCAAAGTGAGTAATAAAAGTAACTTTTAATTTACCCGAAGTGAAGAACACGACGAACTGAGATGAACAGTTGGGAAGTTCGTCCGTTCAGATCTTCCCCGCCCTAACTTGGCAGAGGAAATCAGCTACGGCGATGGCGGATTGAAGATTTTCCACGGTCGGCGCGAGTACGTCGGCGAAGAGGTCAAGGCGGTGAAGCTTTTCCTCACCGGCGACGATGGAGAAGCGGCGGCGCTTAGGGTTTTGAGGAGCTCGGCGGGAGAGAGGTCGAGCGAAGTAAAAGAGTGAGGAAGGAGAGAGGGTATTTATAGACACGGTGAAAAGCGGATCGTCCAAGATTTAGGACTAACGTGCCTGACCGCTTCCTTCTCATGACATGTGTCACACACGCATGTAGTGGAGATCGTGTGCGATCGTGGGTGAATATAATAATGCATCGTGGGATGCGGAACGGTTTGAGCGGTAAAACAAAGTTTGGATAAGATTCGTTTTAAAGTTCCGTTCGCAATTTCTTCACCTGTCAAGGACACGATGAAGAATTTGAACGAGTTTCAAAGTAGAACGCACATGAAGAATTTGTGAATGGATTGGGTTGAGTATAGCATAGAGGGGAAGGGTCGATCACATTCACTTAGCAGAAAAAGCGACTTGAAGAAATAGCCATAAGTGAATGCTGTAGAGGACATAAACCCATATATATATATATAGCCAATGAAGAAAGACGACGGAAACAGTGAAGATTTTGCAAAGTTGAAGAATTTGAAAATCTGAAGAATTTCAAAACTGAGTAAAACTCAAATTGAAGATTTTCAACTTTGGTGGTGGCGTGACCCACCATATAAGAATGATGATTTCAGACACCGCGTACAATTGTCGTAGGGTTCTGAGAATCAAATTCTTCATTAATTTCTTCACACTTAGAGTGTTATTCTTCATTGATTGAAGAAAAACGTTTCTTCATGTGTTGCACATCTAAGTCATCAATTTTGCATAAGTGTTAGGATGTGTGTCCTTTTCAAAGAACATTCGAAGATTCCAAGATATTTAGCTCACACCGCAACTTGCTAAATCTCTTATCATCCAAGGGCTTAGTGAAGATATCAGCTAGCTGTTCTTGATCTTCACGTGCTCGATGGAGATGTCGCCTTCAACACATGATCACGAAGAAAATGATGACGAATTTGAATGTGCTTTGTCTTCGAGTGCTGAACTGGGTTGTGAGCAATCTTGATGGCACTCTCATTGTCACGAGAGAGAGGCACATTCTTCACGTTGATGCCATAGTCCTTGAGGGTTTGCTTCATCCATAGTAATTGAGCACAACACGAGCCAGCAGCAATGTATTCAGCTTCCGCATGGGACGGTGATACACAGTTGCTTTCTTCAGGACCAACGGACCAAAGATCGTCCAAGGAAATGACAAGTACCAGATGTTGACTTGTGGTCCACACGATCACCAGCATAGTCGAGTCGTAATATCCAATGAGATCAAAGGTAGAGCCCTTGGGGTACCATAATCCTAGTGTTGGTGTGTGAGCTAGATATCAAGAATATGCTTCACAGCCTTATGGTGTGATTCCTTGGTGTAGCTTGAAATCGGGCACACATGCAAACACTAAGCATTATATCTGGCCTAGATGCACATAAGTACAATAAAGAACCAATCATGGAGCGGTATACCTTGTGATCAAGTCAATACCATTTTCATCAATTGCATAGATGGCCATTTGTGGGCATAGGAATTTTGACGCCTTTGCAATCTTGCATGCCGAATTTCTTCAGGACATCTTTGAGGTATTTCTCTGAGATATGAATATGCCATTGTGTTGTTGGCGAATTTGAAGACCTAAGAAGAATTTCAACTCTCCCATCATAGACATTTGATATTCTTCACTCATCATATAGGCAAATTCATCACTATAACGTTGGTCAAGACAGCCAAAGATAATATCATCAACATATATTTGGCACACAAACAGTTCACCATCATAAGATTTAGTAAAAGAGTAGGATCGAGTGAACCGGTGTGAAGCCATTCTTCACGAAGAATTCCTTCAATGTATCATACCACGCCCGAGGGGCTTGCTTGAGGCCATAGAGGGCCTTATTTAGTCCAAGACTTTGTCGATTCTTTGGATCTTCAAAACACGGAGGTTGAGCAACATATACTTCTTCCTCAAGCTTACCATTGAGGAATGCACTTTTCACATCCATTTGATATAAAGTGATATTGTGATGGTTAGCATAGGCGAGTAATATGCGAATAGACTCAAGTCTAGCGACAGTGCAAAAGTTTCATCAAAATCAATTCCTTCAACTGCGTGTAGCCTTGAGCTACTAGTCGTGTTTTATTCCTCACCACAAGACCAATTTCATCTTGCTTGTTGCGGTAGATCCACTTTGTGCCAATAATATTATGCTTGCGAGGATCTGGACGTTTGACCACTTCCCTGACGTTGTTGAGCTCGAATCGATGTAATTCTTCTTGCATGGCCTGAATCCACTCGGCTCGAAATGCTTCATCTACCTTAGTGGGCTCTGTGATAGAGACAAAAGCATAGTGCCCACAAAAGTTAGATAAGTGTGAAGCTTTTGAGCAAGTGAGAGGACTGGCGCTTCAATGTCATCGATGATCTTGTCAACTTGCACTTCTTTTGCAACGCGAGGATGAGCTGGTTGTCTTCGAGGAATTTGATCATTTTCCTCGGCACCATTTTCTTCAAAGATTATCTTCAGTGCATCACCGACATTCTTGGCAGACAGAATGAATTCTTCAGCAGTTTCTTCAAGAGGAATGACATCCTCGGTTGCCTTGAACTTGATAGAATCCTCGGTGTTGGTTCGTCTAACACGAAGGTAGGTGCTCTCTTTGCGAGCCATTAGTTTCATCGAACCGCACATCTCTGATGTCAACAATCTTGTGAAGTGCGATGTTGAAGACTCAGAGGTGTGCGAGTCCTTTCGTAACCAAGCATAAAACCCTCATGTGCTTTGTGCAAATTTAGAGGTGTGGTGAGGATCTCTAATCCAGCATTTAGCAATCAAGACTTTGAAATAACTTACATTGGGTTTCTTGTCGTTGAGGAGTTCATAGGCAGTCTTCTTGAAGAATTTGTGAAGATATACTCTGTTGATGATGTGGCACGCAGTGTCAATTGCTTCAATCCGTAAACGACTAGGCGTTTTGTATTCATCAAGCATAGTGCGAGCCATCTCAACAAGAGTTCTGTTCTTGCGCCCACGATGCCATTTTGCCGAGGAGTATAGGGAGCAGATAACTCATGAGTAATACCAAGTTCATCAAGATAATCCTCAAGTCCGAATTCTTGAACTCAGTTCCATTGTCACTCCGATGTGCTTGATCTTCACACCAAAGTTGGTTGAAGCCCTCGAGGAAAATCGTTTGAAGATTTCCTGCACTTGGTTTTTGTAAGTAACAATGTGTACCCATGTGTAGCGAGAGTAATCATCAACAATAACAAAGCCATATAGTGATGCTTCATTAACGACAGCTGAGTAATGATTGGGACCAAAGAGGTCCATGTGAAGCAATTCGAAGGGACGAGTAGTGGTCATGATAGTCTTTGCTGGATGCTTGGCCTTGGTCATTTTTCCAGCTTCACAGGCTCCGCATAAGTGATCCTTGAGGAATTTGACATTCTCAATGCCAATGACATGCTTCTTCTTCGCAAGCGTGTTCAAATTCCTCATGCCTGCGTGACCAAGTCGTCGATGCCATAGCCAGCCTTCTGAAGCTTTTGCAAGCAGGCACACGGCGGTTGTGGACTGTAGAGAAGTCTACAATATACAAGTCTCCTCTCCTAAAGCCTTCAAGACTTTGGAATTGTCACTTCCATAATCACAACACAACGATACTTGCCAAAAATAACTACCATATCAAGATCACAAAGCATTGAGATCGACATGAGGTTATATCCTAAAGACTCAACAAGCATGACTTTGTCCATGTGCATGTCCTTAGAGATAGCAACCTTACCAAGTCCCAATACGACTTTTGCCTTTGTCAAGAAAGATGATATGCTTCAGATGTGACGGTGATAAGGGAGCATCCATCAATAGATTCTTGTCACCGGTCATGTGATTTGTACATCCACTATCGAGAACCCACTCAGTGGCTTTGGGTTGGTCATCCTGCAGATGAATTTGTACAACTTATGATCTCATATACTTCATCGGTGAAGAATATGATATCAAGTTCATCGATGAATTTCATCATCAAGATCAATTAGATAAGCGGTATGAGGACGTGTGAAATGAAAGTTCATTTCATCATGATTAGCTGCGTCCTTTCGTGCATTTTGTCGGGCCCCAAAGAAATTCTTGAGATGTTAAGGCACGCTGGAGACCTGACCCTGCAGAAGAGATTAGTTCTTTTCTTCACCACCCACATCGAAGGGGTGGCAAAGAGTTCATCACTCTGCGAGCACCATATGAGAATGGTGGCATAGAAGCCAATCCATTTCGTTTCACATGAGAGGGGTTAGGGTAAGCATATGAATAAGCAGAGAAATTCTTCGAGGACTTATGAACATATTGGTTTGAAGAATAATGCACATATTCATAGCCCTTAGCTCTACCCTGCGAAACAGAGTTGTTAGCACGATGATAATCATATGAGGACTTTGATCCTTTTGAGGAATTTGATCCACGTGAGGAATTTGGTCCGTATGAGGACTTGGATCCATATGAAGAATTTTGTCCATATGAAGAATTTGATCTGGGGTTCCTTTTCTTCACAGGTGGTGTCATGAGGACATTCACCAAGACTTTCAAGACATTTCTTGGGAACCCAGATTTTCTTCATAGGGGACCGTTCTGCAGATTAGTGCCAACATATCTAGCAAATACTTCACCATTCTGATTTTTGAACAGTTTATAGTTTGAGTCAAATGACTCATCATCGTAATGAGGAAATTCACATGTAAAACCAGATAAGGTAGATGGATCAATTGAGGTCCCTTTGCAGCAACCCATGAGGTTTTGGGATACCGCCAAAGCTTCAAAGATGTTCCATCAACATTGAGTTTCCTCTCAAAGGCAATACCCTCTTTCCTAGGGTTTCGTTGAGGATCTGCTTTTAAGCACATCACAAAGAGTCTGATGCCCTTTGAGGCTTTTGTACATGCTGTCATGTACAATTCCTTCAGCCCTGCATCGTCGGTGATACTAGCAATGTCCTCGGTGAGGAATTAGTGATAGCAGAGGCAGGTGAAGAATTTGTAACAGTTGAAGCATTTGAACATTGGTGAAGAATTAGCGATTCACGCTCAATGCATTTTAAGCATGGAGGAACAAATTCTTCTTGAGAAGCGCTGATTTGTTGAGCAAGTAATGAATCGCGCTCCTTCTGAAGATCTTCATAACTCGCTCTTAGCTTCTCAAGATCTTGCTTTCTTTGAAGAAATTCATAAGAAAGTTTCTCATGATCAGATAAGAGAGTGTTATGATGACCTTGAAGGCTGTCAAATCTAGACCTGAACTCTCTCAAGATTTTCAGTCAGGGCTTGAGTGCGATCCATTTCTTCACCTAACATATCATCACTCTTATCTAGCATGTTTTGAACCTTTTCAAAAGCCCTTTGTTGTTTTATAGAAATCTTAGCAAGTTTAGAGTAGCTGGGCTTGAGATCCTCATCAGATTCATTTTCACTGGATTCAGAGGAGGTGAAATTGAGTACCTTGGCACCTTTTGCCATGAAGCAATAGGTGGGGCGTAGTCATCATTTTCCTCATCAGGTTTGTCATGAGTCGGTTTCTTCAGCGTTGAAGATGGACTTGCTAACATAAGCGATAGCAAGAGCCGGACTAGCCACACCAGATTCGGATTCTTTGGACTCCTCCTCTTCCTCATTTTCCTCGATTCAGCGAGTCCATTTCCTTGCCAATGAATGCCCGAGCCTTTTTGGAGCTGCTCTTCTTGTGAGAAGAAGGCTTTGAGGATTTTGATGATGAAGATTTTGATGATTTCTTCTTCTTCTTCACGCCATCGTAGCTGTAATCCTTGTGTTTCTTCTTTCTTAATTCCTTTTCCCATCGAGGACAATCTTGGATATAGTGACCAGGTTTCTTGCATTTGTGGCAAAGTCTTCGCTTATAGTCACTAGATGAGGAATCACTGCTTCTTGAGGATTTTCCAAAACGACCACGCCTTGTGAATTTCTGGAATTTCTTCACGAGCAAGTGCTAGCTCTGGCCAAATTCTTCAGATCTCCAAGGCTACTACCAGATTCTTCACTCTCGATTCAGATTCAGCCTTGGCCTTCGTGGCACGTGTTTTTCCATAGCCGTAACCATAGAGATCTCTCTTTTGACAAGCTGGAACTCGTGAGTATTTAGCCTTCGAGGATATCAGCAGGATCAAGAGACTTGTAGTCAGCTCGTTCTTGTATCATCGGTGCGAGTGTCAAATGAGGAATCAAGCGATCTTAGCAATTTCTTCACCACCTCATGGTCGGTGATGTCGGTAGCACCAGTGCTTGAAGCTCATTTGAGATGTCGGTGAGGCGATCGAAGGTTTGTTGAACATTTTCGTTGTCGAGTCTTTTGAAGCGGTTGAAGAGATTCGAAGAACATCAACTCGAGAGTCACGCTGAGTTGAAACACCTTCATTTACTTTGGACAGCCTGTCCGAGATGAGTTTGGCGATTCCAAAGCACTCACTCTTCCATATTGACCTTTGCTCAGATGGCCACATATGATATTCTTCGCTTGAGAATCAAGTTGCTTGAATCTCTTCACATCAGCATCATTCGAGAGGGTGTGTGGTGAGGAAACACCTTTTGTCACAACATACCGTAGATCATTGTCAATTGCTTCAAGATGCATTCGCATTTTGTTCTTCCGAAGAGGGTAGTCCGTCCCATCGAAGGTAGGACACCCTGCTGAGACCTTGATCATACTGCGGTCGACATAACTAAAACTCCGGTGGTTAAACCAAAATCACACGAACAAGGAGTACCTTGCTCGATACCAATTGAAAGTCGTTATATCGACTAGAGGGGGTGAATAGGCGATTTTAGAGAATTTTACAAATTCTTCATCGAGGAATTTGCTGGTGAGGAAATTCCTTAGCGAAGAAATACATGCAGCGGAATAAGTACTCGAAGTAAGCATAGCAGATTACAGGCATAGTCATCATGATGAAATGAAGACAATCACAGAGTCTGTAAAGCGTAATCACAGGATAACACAAGATGAAGACAAACAGATCAAGAAATTGAACTGAGGAAATTGAGAAAGTCTTCACCAAAGTCTTCAAACACAAATATGACAAACACTCAACACAAGAATGAGGAAATGAAAGGTTGAGGAAATAGAACCAGATTAGGTTGGTGAAGACAATGATTTGGTAGACCAGTTCCAACCGCTGTCTCGGTTATACGTCTGGTTGGAGCGGGTGAGTATTTAAACTCGAGGACACGCAGTCCGGACACCCGCCTCTCGAAAGCACGCAGCTCGGGACACCAAGTCCTCACAGATTCTCCTTGAACTAAGGTCACGCAGACCTCGTCCAATCACTCGTGGTAAGTCTTCAGCGACTTCCAAACCTTCACATACTTGGTCACTCGGCGATCCACAATTCCTCTTGGATGCTCTAGACCTTGACGCCTAACCGTCTGGAAGAAGCACAGTCTTCAAAGGTAAAAGCGTCGGATCCACGAGGATCAATTTCTTGATGATGCTCAATCACTTTGGGTTTGTTGGGGTTTGGTTTTGGGTTTTCCTCACTTTTGGGTTTTCCTCACTTGATGATTTTCGCTCAAAGTCCTCGGAGGATGGGTTGCTCTTAAATGACAAGTGTCAAGTTCTCTCGAGCAGCCAACCAACTAGTGGTTGTAGGGGCGGCTATTTATAGCCTAGGGAGCAGCCCGACATGATAAGACATAAATGCCCTTCAATGATATGACCGTTAGGTGGATAAGATATTTGGGACAGCGGTAGCGCCAAGAAGACAAAGAACGGTCGGAATTTTGAATATCAAATTCCTCGGGGCTATCATGTTCCTCACTGTAGGCAATTCGACTGGAGAATTCCTAACTCCTCGGTCGAACAAATTCTCGTGACGTAAGAGCTTCGTCTCATCCATCAAGAAATTGAGTGAACTGTATGAGATTTCAAAAGCTTCACTCAAGGGATTGGTAGGTGTAGGATTTTGAGTTGAGCATCAAATGGAAATTTTTCCTTAGTATTTCCTCGACCCCTTTAACGAAGCGGTGTTTCCTATGACTCAAGAAAGAGAAAATGAAACTACGAAAACAAAAGTCTTCACGCTTCATGTTCCTCAGCGAATACCAAGTCTTGAGGATCACACCAATTTCTTCACTTTCAAAGTCTTGTAAAGTCTTCGAATGTCAAATTCTTCATTGAAGAACTTCATTTTAGGGTCGACTTTCTCTGTAAATATCAAACTCCTCATAGACTTATAGGCCTGTGTACACTCACAAACGCATCAGTTACTTAACCTATAAGTCTTCAATACACCAAAATCACTAAGGGGCACTAGATTCACTTACACGGGTCTATTATATGGGCATTTTTTTAAGTTACAACTCTCGTTCTTCTGATGACTTTGTTGGATCGAGTTGTAAACTTAAACTCTATGGTGACCTAATACTTTTGTTGTTTTTTTTTGCATGCTTATTCCTCATTAATGTTAATGCACGCATGTTGAATTACATCAGTCACCATATTTCATCATGCATTTCAAATTCTTCATATATTATGTCAAATGCGTGTATGAATTACAAGATATAGGGGGAGATCTCCATGATTCAACTCTTCAAATGTGCATTGCTTCAAAAGCAAATTCCTCACTATGCACATCTTTAGGGGGAGTTCTTCTTGTAGCGACCTGACCCAAAATCGGTCAAATCTCTGTGTCTGTACCATCCCAAGATCATGCTGGTACTCACAGTACATCGATAAAGTAATCAAAGTTCAATCACACATGAATATCATTAAACGATTCTCATATAGAGTCTTTATTACAAGGGAATAAATTTGGCTCAAGGCCAACTCATGAGAAATAAACTACAAAATGCTGCGGAAGCGTCGAAGGTAAGCGAGTCCATCCGACTCAAAGGGCAATCGCTAAGCGCGAGCGTAGCCTCACTCCTCGATCAGAATATATCTACGCAACATAATACGTTGCAGCCATGTAGGTCAGCTTTTGGAATAAGCTGGCAAGTCATGAAGAATAACAATAATAAAGTTACTAACTCTATATGCATTTTTGGTTGTGGAGCTCTAAGTTTCATCATTTTGCGAAAAGCAAATTTTATCCTACTACAGTGGACTTGCTTGCAAATTACTACAATTATTGGTAGTTATTGAGATGGTTCCGCCAACCAATATCTCGTTCCCAAATTATTAAGTCATAGACCCTCAAATTATTTCATTAGTTTTAGTGTTGAGATATCCGAATACTTCCAAGTTCCAGAGGCTCAATTGTCCGTAACCGGGGACACGGCTAATCGATTAGATCTTTACTCGCAGAGGGTTGCGACTTCCCCAAGAATCATTCCCTCCTTTAAAGTCTTCGCACTTCATGGTGTTTGAAGACGGACGAATGAAACAGGGTCTTCCAAAGAGTCCTTCAGCTACTGCGGTACCCATCCAATCCTACCGTTCGTCTACTTCTCGTAGTACCGTCCAGCCAGCGTCACTACTAGGGTCAACCCAGCCAGAGCCCATAATGGCTTGCGGCTGCACAGGTAAGCTTCCGGTCATGGGGCATCCATCCTTCTCTTCGTGGCTGGGTGAAGCTTTCCGCAGGATGTCATGGCGCTTCTCCATGCATCCCGGCCACCACTGGGTGCTCCAGGGTGCCCGTCAACCGTCCTCCACCCAGTAGTGATTTTCCGAAGTCCATCTTGATCATTGTAGTTCATGGGGTTGTCATCATCATTGACTCTCACATCTTGCTTATGAATTTCACTCATCCCAAATCCCGTCTACGAGCATAGCAAAGTAACTACTACGTCCCGGGGTCATGGTAACAAGGGGATTGGTTCATCCTACCACATGATACTACTCAAGTTTAATGACTTCAAGATTTCACTACTGCATGCATGGTGGGGTGGTGACAACTACTAATGCACAAAAACATAGGTATAGAAATAACATGATCAAAACTTGCCTTGCTTGATGATCCTCGTAAGCTAAAGAGTCGAGTAGCAAGCTTAGACTCGGAAACTCTACCGAGACAAACAATAACACAATAAGCACAAAGTAATAGGATCACACAACATAACAAAAGTAACATAACACAACAAAACAATCAAAACCAAATCCAAAAGGAAAACTCAAAGAAACCAATTCAAAGTTTTTCCCTACTCCAAACAATAACTAAAATAGTTTTTATATAACAAAATTCCTTAATATAACCTAGTCATGGTTTTAAGTTAACTTAACAAAAAGGTTTAAGCTAAGCAACTAGGAGCAACAAGAATAAATTAAAAAGCTATTATAAAACTCATTTTAGGCCTAATCCAATTTCTATTAAGAAAAATAATTTTAATTATTTTAACATAGCTAAATATATATTCTACAGAAACTACATAAAATTTGCAATCCAACAAAAAAGAATCACTCAAAAATATTAAACAGAATAAAAGATATGAATTTTGAAAATGAAACTATTCTGCTAAAACAAAAATCAAAATAAAAGAAAAAGGCCTAATGGGCCTATATCGTGCCCCCGTGCGTTAGATAGCCTAACGGGCCCTAGGGTTAACTAAAACGAACCGGCCTAAAAATAAAACCTAACCTAAAAATAAACCGATTGGACGGCCGGTTTCTAAATAAAACCTACCCCTTGGGGTTTCTAATCGAGCCGTCGATTTGAGATCGGACGGGGGCGTTGCAGGTGGCTTACGGACTCAGCGACGGCGGCGCGGCGGCGGCGAGAGTCGTCAGGGGCTTCAGGCGTCAGTGAGCTCCCATGAGTCGTCGGGAGGATCTTGGGAGCACGGGGTGGTTCGGTGGGGTCGGGGTGGTCGGGGAACTAGGCGTGACGGCGGCGACTTTGGCGTGAGGAGAGCTTGAGCTCGGCGACGCCGAGCGGGAGGAGAGGGTCTGGCGAGGTCTCGGGGGATGGGGTGCGGAGGGCTCGGCTTTTATAGCTGGGCCTCGGGCTCGCTTGGGGTCGATCAGGCGGATCGGGATCCGGATCCCGGGATCCGCGATCTCAGCGAGGTCGATCGTGGGCGAGGGGGGAAGAAGAGGGGCGGGCCCACGGGTCGAGAGAGAGAGGGAGGGCGAGGCGGCGGTCGATCAAGCCTAGGGATTCGAGGCGGGCGAGGCCTTGTCGTCTGTTGGGCTGGCTGTTGGCCTAGTGGGCCACTGGCTTGGGCCAAAGGTGGGTCTGGCGCTGGCTGGGCTGGGGTGGCCTAGTTGGCGCCGAGGGGGTTTTTCTTTATTTTTTAAATAAAACAAAACAAAAATAAAACAATATCTATAAATATTTTATATAGGGTATATATATACCAAAATGATCAGGGGAATATTCCCTTTCATTTGAACATTTTTCCAAAGGCAAAATCCAAACTTTATAAAAATTCATTTTTTTCAAATTCAAAATAAAATTCAGATTTGAACCCAAATCTTTTGGCATTGTTTCCTCTGATATTTTTGGAGTGTCATGTTTGCTCCTCTCATACTTTTGATCAAGTATTTATCAGGCTTAGTTTTTTTGAAATGTTTCCCACATGCCAAAGTTTGAAATTCAAATTCAAAACTCAAAATTCTCTGAAACTTCAAATGGCATTCAAATTCAAACAGGATGCATAGGATGCTTATCTATAATTGTAAAACATTCCAAATAGGAAATTTGGGATGTTACACTTCTATATCTTGCAATCAAATTCCTCAATATCAGTATTTACACTTCATATGTTTATCCCCGTTGAAAACTTAACCTATATTGTCATCATTCACCAAAAAGGGGGAGATTGTAAGTGCATCTAGTGCCCCTTAGTGATTTTGGTGTATTAGAGACTTATAGGTTAAGGGACTAATGTGTTTATGAGTGTACACAGGTCTATAAGTCTATGAGGAGTTTGATATTTACAGAGAAAGTCGACCCCTAAAAATTAAGTTCTTCGACTGAAGACTTCGGATTTCTGAAGAATTTCTGAAGACTTTGAAAGTGAAGAAATTGGTGTGACCTTGAAGACTTGGTATTCATTCAAGGAACATGAAGCATGAAGACTTTTGTTTCCGTAGTTTCATTTTCTCTTTCTTGAGTCATAGGAAACACCGTACTGTTAAAGGGGGTCGAGGAAATACTAAGGAAAAATTTCCATGTGATGCTCAACTCAAAATCCTACACCTACCAATCCCTTCGAGTGAAGCCATAGGAAATCTCATACAGTTCAGTCATATTCTTCAATGACAGAGACAAAGTTCTTCTGGTCTCTATGGAATTTGTTCTGACTGAGGAGTTAGGAATTCGCCAGTGCGGATTGCCTACACAGTGAGGAACATGATAGCCCTGAGGAATTTGTGCCTCAAATTTCCGACCATTGTTGTGCCTTGTGCCAGCTGTCCCAAAATATCTACCCACCGAACGGTCATATAATTGAAGGGCATTTATGTCTTATCATGTCGGGCTGCTCCCTAGGCTATAAATAGCCGCCCCCCTACAACCACTAGCTGGTTGGCTGCTCCGAGAGAAACTGACAGTTGTCATTTGAGAGCATCCCATCCTCCGAGGACTTTGAGCGAAAATCATCGAGTGAGGAAAACCCAAACCAAAGTGATTGAGCATCACTGAAGAGATTGATCTTGCATGGATCTGACGCTTGTTACCTTTGAAGATTGTGCTTCTTCCAGACGGTTAGGCGTCATGGTCTAGAGCATCCAAGAGGAATTGTGGATCGCCGAGTGACCGAGTTTGTGAAGGTTCGGAAGTCACCTGAAGACTTACCACGAGTGATTGGGCGAGGTCTGTTTGACTTTAGCTCAAGGAGAATACGGTGAGGACTGTGTGTCCTCAGGTTTAAATACCTAGCCGCTCCAACGAGATGTACAACTAAGACAACAGTTGGAACTGGTCTACCAAATCATTGTCTTCACCAAGCCAACTGGTTCTATTTCCTCAACTCTTTCATTTCCTCATAAATGTGTTGTGTGCTTGTCATATCTGTGTTTGAAGACTTTGACTGAAGACCTTCTCAATTTCCTCAGTTCAATTTCTTCAGTCTGTTTGTCTTCATCCTGTGTTATTCTGTGGTTACGCTTTCTGTACTCTGTGCTTGTCTTCATTTCATCATGATGACCATGCTTGTATTCTGTTATGTTTACTTTTGAGTACTTATTCCGCTGCAAGTAGTTCTTCGCTAAGGAATTTCCTCACCCTCAAATTCCTCAGTGAAGAATTCATAAAAATCGCCTATTCACCCCCCCCCCCTCTAGTCGATATAACACACTTTCACATTAATGCATGTTTTTAGGACCATGGCAAATTTCCTTGTTTGTGCAACATGGCAAAATTACTATTGTTATGTGGCCATGGAAATTTTAGTTTAGTTTATGGGCATAGAAAATTTATGCATCATGCCATTTTTAGTGTGCGGACCATGGCAAATTTGTGTGACCATGCCAATTTAATTTTGCACCCAATTTCAAAATTTAATGAGAACCACAAAAAAATTATTTTTCTAGCACGACAAGTTTTTTTGTTGGACCATGGCTATTTTATATTTTTTGCATCAACTATTTTTTATATGAATTTCTAATTTTTTGGTGACATTTCTATTCGTAAAGTTATTTTCACAATTTTTAGTTGGTTTTTCTGCATTTTTTTGTGCTTAGTACCTAAATGGGCATGTTTCCTTTTTGTTGCTCACGCTAGCAGGCCGATGATAGTGTCTTGTTTAGGATTTTTTGTGGCATTTTGATTAGCGGTAAGTTTCTGGAAGGGCTCGCAATGGGAGGCCTCCCAGTGCAAACAAAATCGTTCGATCATCCCCCCGGCCATGGGGAACAATTCATTTGATCTCAGATCAGTACAATTCTGATGTTTGATCCATATTAGGGTCCTTTCTACAGAACATAGGGATTTAATTCATTAACCATCAGGCATACAGTCATTCAGATACAACAGAGTAACTTCATTTGGCCCCGATCATAACTACATTGCGATACACATGTTATGATGTCGGAGTGAGCCATGCTATTGCTCGAGTGCTGAGTCGTCGAATGGTATATTGTCGGTCCTATTGAAGTAGGATCTTTATTTCCCTTGTAACAGTTGCATTAGGTGATCGATCGGCTCCATGTTACATGATCACCTGAGCCACCGCTTCAGAGTCCATCTCTATAATGAAAGGTTTTGAGATCCATTCCGAGGAAGGGCTATACCTTCCATCCTTGCAGATAGTTCGGCTTTGGCGGGACTGTTGTACGTGTGCGGGTAAGAGAGCCTCCTTCATAATAGAAGACCATGTTATCCTGATGTCTACTACGCAACCTTCTTCTTGTAGACGTTGTTGGGCCTCCAAGTGCAGAGGTTTGTAGGACAGTAGCAAATTTCCCTCAAGTGGATGACCTAAGGTTTATCAGTCCGTGGGAGGCGTAGGATGAAGATGGTCTCTCTCAAACAACCCTGCAACCAAATAGCAAAGAGTCTCTTGTGTCCCTAACGCACCCAATAAAATGGTAAATTGTATAGGTGCACTAGTTCGGCGAAGAGATGGTAATACAAGTGCAATATGGATGGTAGATATAGGTTTTTGTAATCTGAAAATATAAAAACAGCAAGGTAAGTAATGATAAAAGTGAACACAAATGGTATTGCAATGCTAGGAAACAAGGCCTAGGGTTCATACTTTCACTAGTGCAAGTTCTCTCAACAATAATAACATAATTGGATCATATAACTATCCCTCAACATGCAACAAAGAGTCACTCCAAAGTCACTAATAGAGGAGAACAAAGGAAGAGATTATTGTAGGGTACGAAACCACCTCAAAGTTATCCTTTCTTATCGATCTATTCAAGAGCCTGTAGTAAAATAACACGAAGCTATTCTTTCCGTTCGATCTATCATAGAGTTCGTACTAGAATAACACCTTAAGACACAAATCAACCAAAACCCTAATGTCACCTAGATACTCCAATGTCACCTCAAGTATCCGTGGGTATGATTATACGATATGCATCACACAATATCAGATTCATCTATTCAACCAACACATAGAACTTCAAAGAGTGCCCCAAAGTTTCTACCGGAGAGCCAAGACGAAAACATGTGCCAACCCCTATGCATAAGTTCACGAGCGGAACCCGCATGTTGATCACCAAAACATACATCAAGTGGATCACATGATATCCCATTGTTACCACAGATAAGCACATGCAAGACATACATAAAGTGTTCTCAAATCCTTAAAGACTCAATCCGATAAGATCACTTCAGAGGGAAAACTCAATTCATTACAAGAGAGTAGAGGGGGAGAAACATCATAAGATCCAACTATAATAGCAAAGCTCGCGGTACATCAAGATCGTACCACCTCAAGAACACGAGAGAGAGAGAGAGAGAGAGAGAGAGAGAGATCAAACACATAGCTACTGGTACATACCCTCATCCCCGAGGGTGAACTACTCCCTCCTCATCATGGAGAGCGCAGGGATGATGAAGATGGCCACCGGTGAGGATCCCCCAAGGGGTGAGTCTTGAACAGGGTCCCGATTGGTTTTTGGTGGCTACAGAGGCTTGCGGCGGCGGAACTCCTGATCTATTCTGTTCCCCGATGTTTTTAGGGTATATGGATATATATAGGCGAAAGAAGCCAGTCAGGGGAGCCACGAGGGGCCCACGAGGTGGGGCGCGCCAGGGCAAAGGCGCGCCTCCCGCCTCGTGGACACCTCAAGCTTCCTTGAATTCAACTCAAGTTTCTGGATCACGTTAGTTCCAAAAATCACGCCCGAAGGTTTCATTCCGTTTGGACTCGTTTGATATTCCTTTTCTGCGAAACATCAAACAAGGGAAAAAACAGAAACTCGCCTTTGGGCTCGGGTTAATAGGTTAGTCCCAAAATAATATAAAAGTGTTTAGTAAAGCCCATAAACATCCAAAAGATAATATAATAGCATGAATACTTCATAAATTATAGATACGTTGGAGACGATCGGCATCCCTAAGCTTAATTCCTGCTCGTCCTCGAGTAGGTAAATGATAAAAGAAATAATTTATGAAGTGTGAATGCTAGCAGGTGCACAAGTTTGATCAATGATAATTTCAATCACCTTTTCTAGCATCATTATATATCATAACAGTAGCTCATCTCATAAAGCTTCTCATGATCAAGTAACAAGCTATTCACATGTTAAAGTATAGACCATAAACTTTCTTGAAAACTAACAAACCGTGTTATTAGTCATGAAACAATTACAATTCATCTTATTTTCAGGAAGAGTCTATGTTAGAGCTTTGATTTAGCAAACTCCATGAAAGATCGTGGATGTCGCCTAGAGGGGGGGGGGGGGTGAATAGGCGCTTTAAAATAATTACGGTTGAGGCTTGAACAAATGCGGAATAAACCTAGCGGTTAATTTGTCAAGCACAAAACCTACAACAACTAGGCTCACCTATGTGCACCAACAACTTATGCTAAGCAAGAAAAACTACTTAGGTGATAGCAAGATATATGACAAGAAACAATATGGCTATCAAAAAGTAAAGTGCATAAGTAAAGGGCTCGGATAAGAGATAACCGAGGCACGCGGAGATGACGATGTATCCCGAAGTTCACACCCTTGCGGATGCTAATCTCCGTTTGGAGCGGTGTGGAGGCAAAATGCTCCCCAAGAAGCCACTAGGGCCACCGTAATCTCCTCACGCCCTCGCACAATGCAAGATGCCGTGATTCCGCTAAGGGACCCTTGAGGGCGGTCACCAAACCCGTACAAATGGCCACCCTTGGAGGCGGTCACCGAACCCGTACACATTTTTGCAACCCTTGGGGGCGGTCACCGGTACCCGTCAAATTGCTCGGGGCAATCTCCACAACCTAATTGGAGACCCCGACGCTTGCCCGGAGCTTTACACCACAATGATTGAGCTCCGAACACCACCAACCATCTAGGGCGCCCAAGCACCCAAGAGGAACAAGCTCAAGGGCACCAAGCACCCAAGAGTAATAAGCTTCTCAACTTGTAACTTCCACGTATCACCGTGGAGAACTCAAACCGATGCACCAAATGCAATGGCAAGGGCACACGGAGTGCCCAAGTCCTTCTCTCTCAAATCCCACCGAAGCAACTAATGCTAGGGAAGAAAATGAGAGGAAGAACAAGAAGGAGAACACCAAGAACTCCAAGATCTAGATCCAAGGGGTTCCCCTCACATAGAGGAGAAAGTGATTGGTGGAAATGTGGATCTAGATCTCCTCTCTCTTTTCCCTCAAAAACTAGCAAGAATCCATGGAGGGATTGAGAGTTAGCAAGCTCGAAGAAGGTCAACAATGGGGGAAGAACACGAGCCCAAAGGATAAGGTTCAATGGGGAAGAAGACCCCCTTTTATAGGTGGGAAAAATCCAACCGTTATGCTCACAGCCCGACCGAGCGGTAGTACCGCTCGGCATCACGGTACTACTGCTAGGGGTAGCGGTACTACTGCTAAGGGTAGCGGTACTACTGCTTGCGAGCGGTACTAAAAAATTACATCCGTGCCTACCACCGCTGGACTTGTGACGAGTTTTTGGTCCCGAGCGGAAGTAGCCGCGGTAGTACTGCTCCAAGCGGTAGTACCGCTCCCAAGAGAGGTAGTACCGCTCCCAAGGGCGACAGTAAAAAATTACTTCTGCTCCTACCCGCGGTAGTACCGCTGCAGCCTTTTCAGAACACCAAAACTACCATAACTTCTGCATTCGGACTCCGAATTCGACGAAACCAAGTTTGTTGGAAAGCTAGGGACGAGGGATAACACAATCTTGAGAGAAATACCAATAATAAGCAAATGAGAAAAGGCCCAAAAGAAAATGGTGAGAACCCTTCCTCGGAAAAGACCGGTAAAACATCCAACACCGAAAACATCATAGAAGACGCATGCAAACTCCGTTTTCGATGAACTCAAGCTTGTCATAAAGATGACCATAAGCTCTAAGACTCACAAAGAGAACCAAACAAGAACCAAGAAACATGATGCAAGGATGCAATGGTTTGAGATCTCGACGAACGATAGGATCAAGCTACTCACTTGAGAGCCCCCCTTGATAGTACGGCTATCGATCCTATAACCCGGTCTCCCAACTACCACCATGAGACCAGTAAAATAGAAAACCTATCAAGGGCAAACCTTTGCCTTGCACATGATCCACTTGAGCTAGATGATGACGATCTTGTCCTCCTCAAGATGGACCACCTTTCTTGATTGTGTTGGGTCGATGGAGACTAGATGATTGCTCCCCCATACTCCACTATGGGTGAGCCACTCTTCGGCACATCTTCACAAGTCCATTGACACCACAATGGATGGCAAGCTTCAAGCACTTGATCTCTTCGTGATGCTCCACTTGAACTTGCACACGGCAATCTTGATGACGATCACCACTTGATGTCATCCTTTCCATGGGTTGTATGATATCTTCCTCTTGACGCAAGCCCATGGACACGTACCTAACCCCACATAGACTCTAACATAGACCATGGGTTAGTACACAAAGTGCAATGGATAATGCTTACCATACCATGGGATCACTTGATCCCTCTCGGTACATCTTCTACGCTTTGTGAGTTGATCAACTTGATTCACTCTTGACTTAGTCTTGATCAACCTTGAATCTTTCCAACTCTATTCGTTTGGATGATGTCTTGAAGGTAAACATGAATGATCACACAATCTTCTTCTTCAAGACATGCTTGCAATAAGCTCAACACTCACATGACCAATCTTTGGATAATTTCTTAATAGCACCTTGGTCAACACATAAACTCCTTGAAACCAACACATGGACTTCAAGAAATGCCTATGGACAAATCATGACCAATCTTTGGATAATTCCTTAATAGCACCTTGGTCAACACATAAACTCCTTGAAACCAACACATGGACTTCAAGAAATGTCTATGGACAAATCCTTCAAATATAACTCAATGCAACCATTAGTCCATAGAGAATGTCATCAATTACCAAAACCACACATGGGGCACCGCATGTCCTTCCAATCTCCCCCATTTTGGTAATTGACGACAATCACTTTCAAGAGAGTTTATATAAGGAATTATGCATCACCATGCAATGCAACAACCAATAATGCATGCGTATGAGATGCAAATGCTTAGGAACAAAACCAAAGCAAGGAGAAAACTCAAGACTTCTCCATAAAACTCTATGAAACTTCTCCCCATTGGCATCGATTGCCAAAATGGGCAAAAAGCTAAGAAGACCAATATAAAAGGTGTTCCTCCAACAGTTGTGTATTTCTCAACAAGAGAGTGGAATGCCATACACATATCCAAAGGTAATACTTGGAGGAAGACCAACTATATTGAGGCACCAAGATTGCAAAAGAATGATATGCCACAAAGACATAACAAAGAGAGAAACAAGCAACCAAGCAATCAAAAGATACCAATTGAAGCAAGCTATCAAAAGATATCAACTGAACCAACTAGACCAAAGATCCTACGAGCCACATGAAAAATATATTATTATATGAGCAGAGGATTGTTCTAAAGAAACTAGAGAAGCTCCCCATGATTTGTGCACATCAAGAATTTTTGTATTTGGATAAAAAGTGCACAAAATAGGATCATAGCTCCCCCAAAGTCAACAGAAACTAACAACAAGTGCAAGAGAGCATATAGGAAACTAAGCCTAGCGCTTGCAACAAGCACATGGTTGAGCAACATTGTAAAAGAGGCAACTTAAGAATAGGCTCAACCAAAATGATGTGTGTGAGTCATGGCAAAGCACATGAGAAGACTAATATACGAATGAGCATAAGCATCAACATAGTCTCGAATGAATGAGATACACGGTGCAAAACCTTTCATTCTCACACACAACTAGCAAATGGGTTCACAAGCTTACTAATAAGAAAATAGAGAACCTATGCTTGTGACAACCCGTGGTGAAGATAGGCGATGAGAGGCTCATCAAGGCGAGGGTACCAATTAAGATGGCAAAAGCCTCGTAAAGATAAGCAAGAGGAAAATAATCTTCACCACACAAGAGTGCAACAAGATGCAACGATAGAGGACACTCACTCAAGGCAAAAGCTTTCACGGAGCCACCAAAGAAATAACATAAGAAATACAAGGTGGACGTGAAAGAAAAGATATCAACTAGAGATGTAATTTCTCTCAAGTGTATAAGGTTCTAGGTAGACAAAATCATGATGATATATATCTACAAAGAGGGATGTACACCCGAAATAGTTACAACATGAAGGAACAAGATATCCACAAGGAAGTCATAAATATAGCAATAAGATATTTGCTTGAGAGCATAGCACTTGGCTAGATATGGTCTTATTGTATATAAATGAATTCCTAACACATGAACATCAAAGACATCACAACTAGCAACATGAGATCATCGTTGAGATGCTTTGAGAAAGGAAACAAGTATCACAAGAAAGAATGAAATACATGCCATGATACAACCTACACAAGGTTGATGCAAGTAATGTGTGCATGTAGTAGATGATGATACTTATTACCGAGATACCATTGGAAGGATGTAGTAGATACCAATTGAAGGTAGATAGTAGTTCATTGATCATCCTAGTTTGACTCCAATATGCACATGGTGACAACACCTTCCTTGTGAGTGAGACGAGCATCCAATGCATCTCCAACTGTTCCTATAAGAACAACATAAACTAAACGGTACCCAAACTCATCGGGACCAAATAGTTAGAAACACCAATACATAGGACAAACTCCACATAAATATGTGCATATAGATATGAAAATGAATATCATGCGCATCTCATCCAAATTGAGACTAGGTGGAGTTTCTCCCATATATTGAGTCAAAGAAAGAAAGCATGCCAAATAAAATACATGAAGAAAACATGCATGCTGAAGACTTCAAAACCCAAAACCAAAAGACAAAGAAATGCCAAGTGAAAAGGATACCAAATGAATAAAACATCACTTGGAGGATATCCATAAAAGATACATCAAGGAATGAGATATCCATTGATACACTCAAAATAAAAGATATCAAACTCCCAAAAGAGAGGATGGTTCCAAACAAACCAAGCTCTCTACAAAGTTTCATGATGGCAGAAAGTACCAAAACGAAAACGGCTTGCCTTCCACCAACACACACTTGATAAGGATCACAAGAAGAGTGTTCTAAAGAAAATAGGATAGCTCCCCCACGAGTTGTGCATTATATAGGATTTACATTTGAATACAAAATGCACAAGGTGGGATCACCACTTTCACTATATCTAGAAAGCACTAGACAAGAACGGGATACAAACAAGATCCACAAGTGGTAGGGAAGACAACGGGAGTTGACACAAACCTTGGCAAGAGAAAAGGCAAATAAAAATAAAAGCCAATGTAAAGATGATCAATAAATTCTACCACACATAAGTGAGTACCAATTGTCAAAAGACAAGAAGTATTTGGAAATAATTCTCGGTGGTAGATAGCAAGGATATCCGACATCATCTTCACACCAAACACAAGCAAATTGCAACTTGTAGAGCTATCATGCCACCTAGGAACAAGATAATTTACAATATCAATTCTAGGTGACAATATCTCAAATGTACACATTTTCTAGGCTAGTAATACACACATAGCATATTACTCCCCCATAATGTGATACCAATTAAAGATAGACAAGAGGCAATTAAAAGGATCCAACAAGAGATAATTAATGGATAATTTAGAATTTGAATTTCTCATGAGAGATATACCACCTAGAGACTAGATAATCTTGAAATATCAATACTAGATGGTATTACTCATGTACACACATTTATAGGATTGTGAGGTGCACAAAGCACATCACTCCCCATAATGGGATATTCCATTAATCTCTCACAAGAGCCAACTAAGAAATAAACAAGATGCAAAAGGCTCAACACACAACACACATGTACATGATGTGCAAACCAACATGCACATACTTGATTTCTCAAGATAAGCAATTTGGAAGCACAACATATACAAGCACATGCAAGATACAAAACCACAACATGCTAAGGGACAAGTAAATTTTAATGTAAGCAATTTAAGCACGAGTTACCGCAAGGAGGAACATTGGATATATGATAGAAAGATAATCCGAATGACTTGGCTTGACACAATATGAATGATGAGGACCCCTTAAATCTTCATAATGTAGCCAAGTATCCAATGACCTCCAACAACACCTATTGATCAAGTTTGAGCTAGTTGGTCCCCAACCAAGTTGGGTCCTAAGAGGTTAGTCACAATAGGCTTGGCCACCCAAATGGTTCTTTTCTTGACACCACTTTGAGTGCCAACAAACTTGGCAAACACATTGCCAACCTTATCCTTCCCAAGAGAATAGACATCATCAATAATAATTGGGTTGGATAAGTTACCACTAGTGCATGAAGAAGCGACGTGGCCTTTATCATGACATAAGTAGCAACGTCTACTCTTCACTTTCTTCTCACTTGATTTCTCAACAAGAGAAGCATTAACTTGAGTCTTCTTGGGAAGTGGCCTTTCTTCAACTTGAGGTTGAGCATGATATTGAACTTGTGCCCTCTTCCCTTGTTGCTTGACACTAATGGCCTTCTTCTTCAATGGGCAAGATCTAACGTGATGCCCTTCTACTTTGCACTTGAAGCAAACAATCTTGGCCGATTTCTTGACTTGTTCTTGGCCCTTCTTTTTGTTCATCTTGGACTTCTTCTTCTTATTGGAGTTGAATCCAAGTCCACCTTTGTCATTGGGGGATTTTTGCACACTCAAGATATTGTTGAGTGTGGATTTCCCTTCATGACTCTTTTCCAAGTCTTTCTTCAAAGAAGTGACTTGGGCCTTGAGCTCTTTGATTTCCTCTACATGGTTAGTCTCAATACAAGTACTAGAGGAATTATAAGCTTCATTGTTAGAGCAACAAGGCAAGGAAAGCAATTCATCACAAGATGTACCAACATTGTGAGTAGATGAATTACAAGGACTAGCACATATCAATATAGCATTTTGACTAGAAGTAGTGCTAGTATCCACATGAGGCTCACTAGATGTTACCTTAGCAAGCATGGCCTCATGAGCTATCTTTAGCATATTATGGGATACTAGAAGATAGTCATGAGAGCTTGAGAGCTTTTCATGGCTTTCTTCCAATTTCCCATAATTGCTAGATAGCAACTCAAGTTGAGCCCGTAGCTCAACATTCTCCTTCAAAATGGATGCTTCACAAGAGATAGAGTTAGTAGCACAAGCATCATCATCAGCAACAAGAGGAGAAGACAACTTGGCAAGCTCTTTTGAATATGAAGCTTTAAGTTGAGCATGAGACTCGGTGATTTTGATGAGCTCACTCTTAATGACCCTTGAGCCATTTTGAGGTGCTCAAAGTCCTCAAGGAGTTTAGCATGCACAACTTCAAGCTCCTCATTTTAGTTTCAAAATCATTGGCCACCTCAAGAGCTCTATCACGAGATTCCCTCACTCTAGATAATTCTAGAGCAAAAGTCTCCTCAAGAGATTCCTTGGTGGTTTGTTCAAGTCCAAGAGCTTGAGAGAGGTCCATAATCTCATTAGCGTAATCACGCTCATGACCTTCCATTTTATCAATGGTGACCTCATGCTCCTCAAGACGAGATTCCAACTCATCAATATATTTCTTGCCCTCAATAGCAATAGACATGATTTCCATGAAGTTGGAGCGAGCAATTTTATTCTTAAGAAGAGCTTTAAAATCATTTCCCCTTAATTTTTAAGGAGGCAACATCATCACTCTCTTCATCATAATCAACATCATCATCACTCTTGCCATCATCAATATCATCACAAGATATATTGGGATTCAAAGTGGGAGATACCTTTGAAGCCTTGGCCATAAGGCAAAATGCAGTAGATGATGATATAAGATCCTTGAAGCACCATTCAAGACCACATCTTGTTCCATGGAGTGTTGGGTTTCAACTACATTGTTAGCACAACAACTCGAGGAAATACATGCATTTTATCATGGCAACAAGATATAGCAAGCATATCATCATGAGATTTAGTCAAGCAATTTCTACATGATATGCAAGGACTATCAACACAAGCAAGTGAAACATTTGGAGTGCTCGAAGTGCTAAGGCCCAAAGGCGGACATTGCAATAATATAGTGATGAAGAATCATCCACAAAAGCACACTATCATCATTGCAATGACCGACACTACTCACCATATCATTACCTTGTGGCAAACCACATGTAGGTGAAGTAGAAGAAGTTGAGAAGACTATACGGCCGGAGGTGGAGGAGAACAATCATCCCTACAAATCTTGGACACGCCATATTTATCTTGAAGCTTCGTCCACAACTCATGAGCATCCGAGCGGCATGAGTTGAAATATAACTACATTGCTCAAAGCATCGAAAAGCACATTAGAAGCTTGAGCATTGAGATAAAGTTTTCTCATCCTCTAAAGATAACCTTTGGGGATCCTTTGGAGGAGAAAAACCCATAACTACAATTCGCTCTAAATTTGGGTCCATGACCCTAAAGAGATTAAGCATGCGAATTACCCAAACATCAAAATTTGTGCCATCGAAACTAAGAGTGTCAGAGAGTCCTAAACCCCTAGTCGACATCTTTACTCTCTAGGCGGTTAAGCCCAACAAAGAGAGACGAGGCTCTGATACCAATTGAAAGATCATGGATGTCGCCTAGAGGGGGGGGGGGTGAATAGGCGCTTTAAAATAATTACGGTTGAGGCTTGAACAAATGAGGAATAAACCTAGCGGTTAATTTGTCAAGCACAAAACCTACAACAACTAGGCTCACCTATGTGCACCAACAACTTATGCTAAGCAATAAAAACTACTTAGGTGATAGCAAGATATATGACAAGAAACAATATGGCTATCACAAAGTAAAGTGCATAAGTAAAGGGCTCGGATAAGAGATAACCGAGGCATGCAGAGATGACGATGTATCCGAAGTTCACACCCTTGCGGATGCTAATCTCCGTTTGGAGCGGTGTGGAGGCACAATGCTCCCCAAGAAGCCACTAGGGCCACGTAATCTCCTCACGCCCTCGCACAATGCAAGATGCCGTGATTCCACTAAGGGACCCTTGAGGCGGTCACCGAACCCGTACAAATGGCAACCCATGGGGCGGTCACCGAACCCGTACACTTTGGCAACCCTTGGGGCGGTCACGGTGCCATCAAATTGCTCAGGCGATCTCCACAACCTAATTGGAGACCCGACGCTTTCCGGAGCTTTACACCACAATGCTTGAGCTCCGAACACCACCAACCGTCTAGGGCACCCAAGCACCCAAGAGGAACAAGCTCAAGGGCACGAAGCACCCAAGAGTAATAAGCTTCTCAACTTGTAACTTCCACGTATCACCGTGTAGAACTCAAACCGATGCACCAAATGCAATGGCAAGGGCACACGGAGTGCCCAAGTCCTTCTCTCTCAAATCCCACCGAAGCAACTAATGCTAGGTAAGAAAATGAGAGGAAGAACAAGAAGGAGAACACCAAGAACTCCAAGATCTAGATCCAAGGGGTTCCCCTCACATAGAGGAGAAAGTGATTGGTGGAAATGTGGATCTAGATCTCCTCTCTCTTTTCCCTCAAAAACTAGCAAGAATCCATGGAGGGATTGAGAGTTAGCAAGCTCGAAGAAGGTCAACAATGGGGGAAGAACACAAGCCCAAAGGATAAGGTTCAATGGGGAAGAAGACCCCTTTTATATGTGGGGAAAAATCCAACCGTTATGCTCAAAGCGCGACGAGCGGTAGTACCGCTTCGGCATCACGACTACTACTGCTAGGGGTAGCGGTACTCTTGCTAAGGGTAGCGGTACTACTGCTATGAGCGGTACTAAAAATTACATCCGTGCCTACCACCGCTGGACTTGTGACGAGTTTTTGGTCCTGAGCGGAAGTAGCATGTAGTACTGCTCAAGCGGTAGTACCGCTCCCAAGAGAGGTATACCGCTCCCAAGGGCGATAGTAAAAATTACTTCGCTCCTACCCATGATAGTACCGCTGCAGCCTTTTCAGAACACCAAAACTACCATAACTTCTGCATTCGGACTCCAAATTCGACGAAACCAAGTTTGTTGGAAAGCTAGGGACAGGGGCTAACACAATCTTGAGAGAAATACCAATAATAAGCAAATGAGAAAAGGCCCAAAAGAAAATGGTGAGAACCCTTCCTCGGAAAAGACCGGTAAAACATCCAACACCGAAAACATCATAGAAGACGCGTGCAAACTCCGTTTTCGATGAACTCAAGCTTGTCATAAAGATGACCATAAGCTCTAAGACTCACAAAGAGAACCAAACAAGAACCAAGAAACATGATGCAAGGATGAAATGGTTTGAGCTCTCGACGAACGATACGATCAAGCTACTCACTTGAGAGCCCCCCTTGATAGTATGGCTATCGATCCTATAACCCGATCTCCCAACTACCACCATGAGACCGGTAAAATAGAAAACCTATCAAGGGCAAACCTTTGCCTTGCACATGATCCACTTGAGCTAGATGATGACGATCTTGTCCTCCTCAAGATGGACCACCTTTCTTGATTGTGTTGGGGATGGAGACTAGATGATTGCTCCCCCATACTCCACTATGGGTGAGCCACTCTTCGGCACATCTTCACAAGTCCATTGACACCACAATGGATGGCAAGCTTCAAGCACTTGATCTCTTCGTGATGCTCCACTTGAACTTGCACACGGCAATCTTGATGACGATCACCACTTGATGGGTTGTATGATATCTTCCTCTTGACGCAAGCCCATGGACACGTACCTAACCCCACATAGACTCTCACATAGACCATGGGTTAGTACACAAAGTGCAATGGATAATGCTTACCATACCATGGGATCACTTGATCCCTCTCGGTACATCTTCTACGCTTTGTGAGTTGATCAACTTGATTCACTCTTGACTTAGTCTTGATCAACCTTGAATCTTTCCAACTCTATTCGTTTGGATGATGTCTTGAAGGTAAACATGAATGATCACACAATATTCTTCTTCAAGACATGCTTGCAATAAGCTCAACACTCACATGACCAATCTTTGGATAATTTCTTAATAGCACCTTGGTCAACACATAAACTCCTTGAAACCAACACATGGACTTCAAGAAATGCCTATGGACAAATCATGACCAATCTTTGCATAATTCCTTAATAGCACCTTGGTCAACACATAAACTCCTTGAAACCAACACATGGACTTCAAGAAATGCCTATGGACAAATCCTTCAAATATAACTCAATGCAACCATTAGTCCATAGAGAATGTCATCAATTACCAAAACCACACATGGGGGCAACGCATGTCCTTTCACTCCACATACTCAACTATCATTTAGTCTTTCACAATTTCTAACACTCACGCGATATTTATGGGTTCAAAGTTTTAATCAGACACAGAGAAAGATAGGGACTTATAGATTCGCCTCCCAACCTTTTACCTCAAGGGTAATGTCAACAATAATAGTTCATGATGCCTTACATCTAATTGGATATATATATATCAGAATCTTTCCAACACAATGTGCTTGCCAAAGGATAAAATGTAAAAAGGAAAGGTGAAGATCACCATGACTCTTGCATAAGGTAAAAGACAAGAATAAAAGATAGGCCCTTCGCAGAGGGAAGCAGAGGTTGCCATGCGCTTTTATAGTTGGATGCACAAACTCTTAATGAGAGGGAACGTCACTTTATATTGCCACTTGTGACAGGGACCTTTATTATGCAGTCCGTCGCTTTTATTGCTTCCATATCACAAGATCGTATAAAGCTTATTTTCTCCACACTAAAAGATCATACATATTTAGAGAGCAATTTTTATTGCATGCACCGATGACAACTTACTTGCAGGATCTTACTCAATCCATAGGTAGGTTTGGTGGACTCTCATCGCAATACTGGTTTAAGGGATGTTTGGAAGCACAAGTAGTATCTCTACTTGGTGCAAAGAATTTGGCTAGCATGAGGGGGAAAGGCAAGCTCAACGTGTTGGGCAATCCATGACAATATACATTATTTCGGAGATAAGAAAACATAACCCATTACTGTCGGGGAAGCTGATCCACGTACACCTATGGGACCGGCGGACCGAGCCCCTTTCGGTTCGGCGGGGGGCGGAGATCGCACGAAGAGCAGATCGAGGCGAAGCACACGAGCAGTTACCCAGCCGGAGCTCTCGAGAGATAACACTCCTCTTGCTGCATGTCCGAGTGTATTGAGTTCTTGCTCGGGCGCTGAGTGCTACTGAGACACACGAGCTGCTAACGAGACCGGCGTGAGTGTTTTTCGCCTTCAAACCACCCCTCCTCTCGTTGCGCATGGGCCTCCTTTTATATGCTAAAGGGTCTCCGACAGTGGCAGCGTAGACAAGGGTAAAATGGAAAAGAATTGTGGTTGGTACAACTACTTATGCAGTGTATCATACCTAACCACGACGGCGGGGACAAAGGTATTAAATGCCCGTCTCGTCACCCAAACGGTGCAAAAAGGACCGTCGGGGCGCCATGCTTGCCACGATGGCAATCTTGTCGGCGTTGCTAGCCACCAGCGCGCCGCTGGCCTGACCTCTTGCCACGCAGCGGCGCTGGAAAGGTCGTGGCGACACGTTGGTGGATGTCTTTGGAGTCTTGGTACTGAGTGGTATTTTGCGCTGCAAGCGCCTTGCATGATCGTTGTCTTGTCGCGTCCGGAATCTTGTCGCTCACCGGGCCTCGCCGGGACGCGTGGCGCGTCGCGGCAAGTTCCTTGAGATGCCTTGGTTGGCCTTCCCGGCAAGCTCCTCTTGTCGGGGCCTTGTCTCCTTGGCTTAAATGCTTTGGTCATGCCTTGGTTGGCCTTCCCGGCAAGCTCCTCTTGCCGGAGCCTTGTCTCCTTGGCTTGAATACTTTGTTCTTGAATGGCTCCAAAGGAACCACGGAGGACCTTGGCGGTCACCCGGCAAGCCTTGCCGCGGGGTGTTGCAACTGCCCGTGCATGAGTTCGGGATACTAGGGTACCCCTACTCTAGTACACCGGCAGAGCCCCGGGCTGGGCCACACACAGTGCCGAGCGCTGTTGGGCCAGGCCCAAAACAAGGCACGGGCACACGCGGCCTGGGTTACGCCGTATCTCACTCCGTATCCACCGCGCCCTCCTCAAACGGCACGCGTCGAATGCGGCGTCGTGGGAGAGATCGTGGGTGGTTTCTTTATTCGGAAAGACGGAATGTCTGCCCCCTCCCTCTTTATAAGAGGGGGAAACAGGGGCAGTTCGCCCATCTCGCCGGTTGCTATTCCAATCTCGAAAACCTCCGCCGCTCCCCCCTTCTTCCCAAGGCTGAAAAGAGAGCAGCGCTCCGCCTCCCATCGCCACCGGCACCACCAACGCCGTCGATCTCACTCACCACCTCCGCCATGGCTCCGAAAGCCGGGAAGGTTGTGAAGTCGGCCGAGGCGCAGCGGCTCGCGGCTCTGCGAAAGGAGCGGGCAACCTTCCCCCCTCAGCTCGCCGCGAAGGATCTCGAGGGAGTACTACTACCTCTTCGGTCGACGGAGATGCGGCGCATCCAGCGCGACGAAGGTACTCCCGGCTGCCGCTGGGCGGCTCGAATGGATATCCCTTCTTCGCGTTGTTCTTCTCTGCGGGCTTTGCCGCCTTTCTCTGAATTTTTACGTGATATTATGAACACCTACGGGTTCCGCCTCCTTGACTTCACCCCCAACGCCGTTCGACCATGGCAGTTTTCGCACATCTCTGCGAAAACTTTGTCGGAATCTATCCAAATGTAGCTCTTTTCCGCCACTTTTTATGCCCCGAGTTGAGAGAGAGAGCCTTTATCCGGCGGAATCGCTGGATCTCCAGAAGCGGCAAGAAGGAAGCTTATCGGAGGAGAGCTCCGCAGCAAGTGGGATGAGTGGAGAGCAGACTGGTGCTGGATTGTCGAGGAGAACCCGCAGCCATTTACCGCCAGCGCCAAGCCCGATGGTCTTGCGCGGCAGCGATTGGAGCCACGTGGCCCCGGAAGGCGATAGGCTGAAGATTGCCGTCACCGGATCCTCGCCTCGGGCTTGCGGGCTCACCGTAGGCGCCGTTGGTGCAGACTTTCTTCGCCGCGACGCCGCCCCTGCGGAGAGGAGGAGACCCGCTGGGAGTTCGAGAACGCGGCGGATATCATGAGGCTGCGCCGGGCCTCAACTTCAACTTCACTGTCACGAACTGGACGCGATGCTCTGGAACTGTTCAAGCCCGATCTGATCATCCCGAAGTGTTCAGGTTGCCGAGGGTGTCGTTCGGCTGTGCAACAACTCCTCGCTCAACCGCATCCGTGCAATGATGCGCTGTGCGATTCGCATGGAATTGTCCCAACTTGGCAAGAGCCTGCGAGCGGCGTCGTGCGGGAGTTCTTTGGCGGCTTGGTAGAAATGCCGGTCCGCTCCGGCGACGAAAGAAGAGCCTTACTCGCGACACCACCGATGAGGAGATGCGCGCGACGCCACTAGGGCTGGAAGAGGCGGCGCAGCAGCTGCCCGTGGCGGTTTGGATTCACCGTGGAGGAGGCAGAGCAGCAGAGGCGGCAAGCCTTGCCGATCGGCGGAGCTTGCCGGCGAGGAAGAGCTTGTCGAGCTGAAGCTGAGTCGGCGAGCCCGCCGAGGGCGCGGCGACTCGTTGAAGATCGACTCCTCCTCTTCCTCACCTTGAGCAGCTTGCCGCAAGCGGAGCCCCAGCTCCACCAAGAAGGCGTCTCCGCAAGGCGGGGGCGTGGCGGGCGGCAGACGGGTCAACAGCCGCGCCGCGCGCGCTGACGCAGCTCCACCGTGGCAAGCACTGTTGCCGCGGGAGCACCTCACGCCGCTGCGGCAACTGGAGCGGGGCCTTCCCGGACCACCGCTTCTGCTCCCGCCAAGCGGCCAAGGGAACCTACTCCTCCGCCTTGTCGCGCCGAAGGTGGTCCGGACTTCGACCTCTCTGCGCTCAGCTCCGACGAGGAAGAGGAAGAGTAAGATTCTTTGTTGTACTCGTAGTTCTTCAATTCTTGCTGTTTTTGTCTTGTATCTGATTTGCTTTACTCCGAACCCATTCCTTTTCAGGACTCTGGCCTAGAGAGCGGCGAAGAGAGCCAAGGTCCCCGTGATTGTCATCGAGGACGAACCCACCGCGACAGCAGGGGGTGTGTTCGAGACCACCTTGCCGGACCCGGCAACTATTCCTCAAAGCAGCCCCCAGTGCAGCCCCCAGCGTAAGTATATGGTTTACTTCCTGCTATCAGGCGCGCATGGGTGCTCTTTCTTTGCTGACATCTGACTATTGGTTTGCGTAGGAGCAGAGCAGTCTCACCAGGAGTGCCCGGAAGCCGCTCCCGACATGCCATCTGCTTCGACTATACCGCCAAGGGAGGATTCCCCGGCAAGGGAGCGTTCTCCGGCAAGGGTGAATTCTCCGGCAAGGGACAGTTCTCCGGCAAGGGACAGCACCAGTGACCCCCCGGTGGCGGAGACCACGACTGCAGATCCTGGTATAGGTAATCCTCTTGCTTGAAAACTTCCCTTGGGTTCTTCTTCTTCTGATTTTCTTTTTGAATATTTGCTTGACTTTTCTTCCTTTTCCGGTCGTCAGGTCCATTTGCCGCAGAGCCGATGGAAACCGAGGTAGCCGGCGAGGAGAAAGCAGCAATACCGACGACGCCATTGTGTCACGAAGAAGGAGCGGCGCTGATGATCCCTTGCGGAGAGGCCGCCATAAAGCTGCCGCCCTTGGTGGCGAGGATCCGGCGATCGACCGCGGCCCCGAGGCCGCAGGAGGCGCCAGCGCTTCGCCGACCGCCGATCCCTCCGCTGCTGCAGCGTCGAGCTCGAGCCCCAGCCAGCGCCTATTTGAAGGCGGCGATGGCGTCTTCATCAAGCTCCACAGGCGTCGAGCTCTGGCGCCCGATCGAAGGAGAAACCTTTGATGAAGAGTTGCTCGCCTCCGCTGGGCTGACGCTGGTCGACGCCGGACAGCAGCAGCGGCGAGCCCGAGGAGAGAGCAGCTGCTCTGAAGCTCTTGTCGCTCTACCGCGCCCGACAGGCCTGGTATCTGGTATCGAAGCGCTTGTCGCAAGGCGGAGTGGACATCGAGAAGCGGAGGAGCTCTGGGGCCTCAACCAGAAGCTCTCCGGTCCACAGCAAAGGAGGGAGCAACTTCGCCGAGGCGTAAAGCTTTCCTCCTCGAGAAGGATGAAGTTGAAGAGCCACAGCTGACTTGCTGCCGAGAAGCTATCTGCGCAGGAAGGCGAGTTGGCGCAGCGGAAGGTTAACCTTGACAGCCACGAGGAGGATCTTGCAGCGAGCAAACATTCGGCGGGGCTCTCAAGGAAGCGAGAGGATCTGCCGCAGCTGTCGAGGCCGCCAAGAAGGAGCTGGAGGCGAAGGTGGCGCAGCTGGAGGCCGATCTCAAGGTGAGCGGCGAGGAGCTTGCTGCGCTCAAGCGTGGCGCGAGAAGGACGCCTACACCCTTGGCGAGCTGCGGGGTCGTCTCGCCGAGAGGAGCAAGGAGCTTAGCGCCGCCAAGGACTCCAACGCAGATCTTGAGTTGAAGCTGACTACTTTGACCAGAGACGCTGGACGGCGCCCGAGGAGGCAGGAGGTGGCCTTGAAGGAGAAGATCAAGGCTGACGAGGCGCTGCTAGCGAGTCTTCTTGCCTTGAGAACACTTTAGGGAGAATGTGGAGCACTGGACCGAGGGTCTCGTGGATGTTGCCGCAGCCATCGACGGGAGCTGGCGCGGTGGGGATGGAGGATCTCGGTATTCCTCCGATGAGCACCTCCAACCCAGCGCCAAACTCAGCTTGTTCTTCAAAGGCGTGGCGGCGACCCTCCAGCGACTCGGAGAAGATCCCAAAGCAGCCGGCCGACGAGTCGCGCCAGATCTGTGAGGAGCTCTTCAAAAGGTCTTGGTGAAGGTGGCCTTCCGCAACCCAGGCCTCAACCTCACCAGCGTCCTCAAGACCTTGCCGCGGATGCTGATCTGGAGGCGCTCAAGACCATTATCGCACCATTGTGGACAAGGTGGCGGAATCAAGAGGTTGAGGCGATCGCGAGATTAGGCCGCCCGTCTTCTTTTTTCTTGTCGCTGCTGGTCATGTTATGAGAACAATCTGTTAGAGCTGCGACAAGCTATCTTGTAATATGACTCTACTTGGTGCGATTGCTATGTTATTTCCTTTACTTGATTCCTTCCTTTGTATGTTTTTGCCCTCGCTTTTAGGGAACTTGTCGGCGCAGCACCTTAGCCATGAAAGCCTTGAGTCTTGGGACGTCGGCAGCTTCTTTGGCGGTGCCGCTGCCGACAAGAAACCTTGTCGCAACTAGTCGCAACTCACTTAAGTTGTTGAGCGGACTCGAAACAAAGTAAGGCGCAACTAGCTCTGAGTTGGTTCCTCCGCGCTGAGGTTTTCCATACAAAAGCACGGTCGTTCGAGGAAGATAACTAAAAATTTTAAAACTGATTGCTCAAACTTTAGCAACTTAGCTTTTCTGTCGTTTGCTTCCGGTGGCGAAACTCCCTCGAGCGACGCTTGGTCCACACCATTATCTTCTCCTTTCCCCGGAAACTTGTGGGCGAGGAACCTTCCTTTCTTTGAGAAAGAGAAAGAAAGAAAATAAAGATATGGAGCCTTATGGCTCGTTATTGCTACGGGGTAGGCGCTGCACAAAGTGTCGGATAACGCATGCAAAAAAAGTAGAAAGCATGAAATTGACAAGATTTGCGGAGCACATGAGCTTTACTTATGCACGGGTCTGCGCCCGGCTTTGTACAAAGGATTACATGCAACATCGGCAAGACTTGTACAAAAGGTGGTTGCCGGAACAGGTTCGACAACCGCATCTCTGAGTAAAACTTACGAAGATGCTCAATGTTCGGAGTTGCTCACGGAATGCCATCTTCGGTCTCAAAGCGGACAGCGCCGAGCCTAGTGACTCGTTTCACCCGTTAAGGGCCTTCCCACCAGCGTCAACTTGTTGGAATTCTTGGCGGACTGAGCGCGCCAAAGAACAAGGTCGCCTTCCTCGAGACTTCGGCATTAACTGCGGCTATGATAGCGGCGCAAAGCTTGCTGGTATCGAGCAGCTCGTCTGACAACTGAAGACGGTCCTCCTCAAGGAGCAGCAGCGTCATCTTGTCGCAACTGCTCTTGCTCAAGCTCATCATAGCGAGCACTCGAGGTGACCCGTATACAAGTTCCGTGGGGAGAACTGCTTCGCTCCATAGACTAGAGCGAAGGTGTCCGGCGGTGGCTCGATTTGGCGTCGTCTGATCGACCAAAGAACCACCGGCAGCTCCTCAATCCAGTTTCTTTCCGCACTGGTGCAGCCTGTCGAAAGTCCTGGTCTTGAGCCCGCGCAGCACTTCAGCATTGCCCTCTCCGCTTGACCGTTACTTCTCGGATGAGCAACAGAAGCGAAGCAGACCTTGGCGCCAAGATCTTGGGCGTCTTGCATGAAGATGCGGCTCGTGAGTTGCGTGCCGTTGTCGGTGATGATCTGTTAGGGATCCCGAAGCGGCAAACAATCGACTGAAGAACTTGATGCTTGTTGTCTGTCACCTTCCTCACTGCTTCCACTTCCGGCCACTTTGTGAACTTGTCGATTGCAACATACAAGTACTCAAAGCCCCGACAGCTTCGGGAAAGGGGCCGAGGATGTCGAGCCCAGACCGAAAATGGCGGGATAAAGGGATCGTCTGGAGAGCTTGAGCTGGCTGGTGTATCTGCTTGGAATGGAACTCGCACGCTTCACACTTGGTTACTTTGCAGTTGCATCGTGGAGGGCTGTCGGCCAAAGAAACCTTGCGGGGCGCTTTGCGGCAAGTGCTCTTGCGCCAATGTGGTGACCACATATGCCTCCATGTATCTCGCCAACAGCTTTTGTCCGTCTTCCGGTGAATACACTTCAATTTCACGCCGTTGAATCTTCTTACATGCACAGTATGTTATCGACAAGCGGGTACATACTTGACTGCCGGGCTACTCTTTCCGCTTCTTCTTGCTCTTGGGAAGTTCTCTGTCGAAGGAAAAGGACAATCTCTTGTGCCCATCTTTGGAGCTTGCGGCTCGACAACAAGGACTAAAGGCACATCTGCTGCTGCGGGAACATCCGCTTCTCTGGCGAGAATCTGCGGCTCAGCGGAGCTTGACATTCCCGGCAAGCTTGCGGAGCAAAACTTGTCGGGGCGTCGCTTCAACGGAACAAACCCTAGGGTTTGCGGAGCAGATCGCTCCTCGGCACCCTTGGTGTTGATCTTGAGGACCTTCTTGGCGGCGACTTCGGGAGCTCTGCGGAAAATAGTCACCGAAATCAACTTCCTCTTCTTGTTTTGTCGAGTTGATGGCATTACAGACGGTTGAGTCGGTTTGAGAACAAAGATCCCTGGTTCCATTGGTAGCTTAAGTGCGGCGCGACTTGACGAGCCATCGGCAATGTCGTTCGAGCTCTTGGAGCGTGTTCCATCGTAAGCCGTCAAAGTGCTCTTCTAGCTTTCTCACTTCATCAACGTAAGCTTCCATCAGCGGACTCGATAATTCTTGTTTACTTGGCGGACGACAAGCTGTGAGTCACCCGACAATAAGCTTCTTGATCCCAAGGTCTCTGCGATCTGAGGCGGCAAGCAAACCTTCATACTCTGCAGTATTGTTTGTTGCTTGCTCCTTGGGAAAGTGCATCGGACTACGTGCTTGAGGTGCTCTCCGGTGGGTGCAATAAGTAGCACGCGCCCCTTTGGCGCCTTGCAGCGAAGGCACCATCAAAGTACATCAGCCACTCTTTGCTTGCTTCCTTGGCGGGATGCTCGTTTCGGAATTTCCTCATCTTGCGTTGGCGTCCATTACGCTATTACGCTTTGGATAGTTGAAGTGCTCTCAAACTTGAGGCCAAAGCTTGCAGTTCCAGTGCCCACTCGACAATCCTGCCTGTTGCTACGGATTTTGCAGTTATCCTCTTCAGCGGGAAGCAGTGGCGATTGTAATCTCATGTGCTTGGAAGTAATGGCGCAGCTTTCTCGAGGCCATGAGAAGGCGAAAAGCAATTTCGCACACAGTACCTTGGCCTAGCCCCTGCAGAAGGGAACCGACAAAGTAAACTGGGCGCTGCACCATTCTTTTCTGCATCTTCTCACGCGCTGCGCAGATCCATCTTTGTCGGGACCGAGCTTGCGGTGAAGTCCCCAGCTTGTCATTGGATGCATCGCCATGATTGCTGGCTCATCATCCACCTCCCTCTCCGCTACTAACGCAGCACTAACCACTTGATTGGTTGCCGCTATATATAGCAACAACTTTTCTTGTGGCTTAGGTGCGACAAGTGTTGAGTGGAGGACAGTATCTCTTTAAGTCTGCGGTGCAGCCTCCGCTTCGAGTCCATTTCATTGGACCTGCCTTTTTCAATATTTTGAAAAATGGCGGGCGCCTTCAGCAGAACCTAGAGATAAACCTGCTTGAGAGCAGCTACATAACCGGCAAGTCTTCGTACATCCTTGGCGTGCTTTGGTGCTTCAATCTGCTCAATGGCCTTGATCTTATCGGGATTGGCTTAAATTCCCGCTGAAACACGAAGAACCGAGAAGCTTGCGGAGGGACTCCAAACACACACTTCTCGGGGTTGAGCTTGAGGTTGATCTTGCGCAGATTTGAAAAGGTTTCGTCTAAATCTTGAATCGAGTCGCCTTGTCCTTGCTCTTGACCACTATGTCATCCATGTAGGCTTCCACATTTACGTGCATTTGCGGCTCAAAAGCGTCATGGACTACCCTTGCAAATGTTGAACCAGCATTCTTTAAACCGAAAGGCATCCGTGCGAAGCAGTGGGTGCCACATGGGGTGATGAATGCGGTCTTCTCCTCATCCTCTTCGCCATGAAGATCTGATGGTATCCTGAGTATGCATCAAGAAATGAAAGCAAGTCACATCCGTCCGTGGAGTCAACAATCTGGTCGATCGCGGCAAGGGAAATGGGTCTTTGGGACAAGCTTTATTGACATCGATAAAGTCGTCTGAGCCTCCATCTCCGTTTGCCTTGCGCACCACTACTGAGGTTGGCCAACCACGAGGATGGAGCACTCCTCGACAAGGCCTGCTGCTTCCAATTTCTTGATTTCTTCTGCGATGAATTCTTGGCGCTCCACCTTTGCTTCGACTTTACGCTTGGCGGGCGCGCGCATGAGGACAGACGGCAAGATGGTGCTCGATTACTCACAGGAACACCGGGGATGTCGGGACGGTTGCCATGCAAATCGTCGGCGTTCGCCCGCAGAAAGCAACGGCGCTTTCTATTTAGGGTCGAGAGTGGCGATGGTGAAGGTACCACAGTGCCATCCTCCTGGCGGACACCTTCTTGGTCTCTGGTGGAGCTGCCATTGTCTTCTTACACTTGCCGGTGGAGCTCAATGGTGCGTCCTCGACGGTAGCGCAACACTCCGAAGAGGTGCGCTTGCCGGAGTGGGCATCAGAACTCTTGCCGAACTTGGTCTTCTTCTTCGCCCCGGGAGCTTCAACGGCAAGTGACTTGCGATCTGTTGCGGCTGTTGCTTCCCGATAGATCTTGTCGGCGCAGATAAGAGCATCCTTCTTGTCACCAGGGACAGAGATGACACTTATCGGGCCTGGCATCTTCAGCATGTTGTATGCATAATGAGAGGCTGCCATGAATTTGGCGAGTGCCGGACGGCCGAGTATCCCATTGTAAGGCAATGGAAAGTCAGCAACGTCAAAAGTGACCCTCTCAGTTCTGAAGTTCAACTCGCGCCAAATGTCACCGACAGCGTGATCTTTCCTTCGCTTGCTCCTTCCCGGATTGATTCCTTGGAATGTGCGGTCTCTTGAGCTTCGCCATCGGGGATCTGGAGTTTCGGATTACCGCGGAGGAGATCAGGTTCAAGCCGGCCCGCCGTCAACTAGCATCTTAGTGACCTTGAGGTTGCGGATAGTTGGTGAAACCAACATCGGCAAGCACCGACCGCAGATTATGCGATCGGGTGGTCCTCAATATCAAAGATGATAGGCGTCTTGGACCATTTCGAGGCTGCGTGACTCGGCGGGTGGTTCTACGCATTGACTTCCGCACCCACTACTTGAGCTGGCGGTGTGAAGTATGCGAGAAGCACCGCCGTCAACGCCTGAGGACCTCTGTGGCTTCTGAAACTCCTGCTCATCGGTCTCGTCATCATCCATATCTTCATCGTCATCGTCATCTTCATCCTTGTCGCGGCGCGGGAGGTCTGTCTCCTTGCCGCTGCTTGGCCTTTGCGGCGTCCTCCTCGGCAGGCGTTTCTTGCCGGCTCCTCCGGCACCTTCTGGGCCTTCTCCTTGTCCGCCGCTCGTATTCAGCCTTTTGCTGCTCGACAAGCTGCTCGACCTTTTGCAGCTTTGGAGGTCATGGCCCTTAGTGCGGTGGATCTTGCGATCTTGCTTGTTGGTGCCGTCACGCTTGTCGGCGACCGCCACACCGGTAGTTGGTGCTGCGGCAATCTCCTTGCGGAGCTACCAGCTTTAGCTTTCTTGGCGCCACCTCCGTTGCGGACTGCTCAATGACTAGCACATCTTTGCCTTTCTTCTTCTGTTGTTCCGCGCGGTTTTTCTTTGCCGGGCAGCCTCCTCACTATCAGATCCTCCTGCTACTGTAGTCTCTCCGGGAGTTTCCTCCCTTCCTCAAGACGTGCACACTTGTCGGCCGGGGCATATAGCTCATCGCGTCTCGATCTTGCACATCTCCATCTCCGCCCGTGTCCTGCGGTTTCGCGCGTTCGATGGAGCGCGCTGATTACATGGCGGGGTGGACATCTGAGATGTTGTCTTTGTCTGTGGCTGAATCTCTGAATGTACTTGCAGGGGCTCTCCTTCCTTACAGGCGGCAGATGAAGGTCGCTCTCTTGGCCATGAGGCTTGTGGCGCTGTAAAGGCGCCGACAAACTGATGGCATAGGTCTGCCAGGAGGATATGGAGTTGTCCGGCAAGTGCATGAGCGAGATCGACATTGGGCTTGAGCACCGGGAAGTAGTTGGCGGGATCTTGTCGTCCGCCCCAGCAGCTTGCACGCGATGGTGTAGATCTTTGAGGAACTCAACGGATGTGACTTGCCGTCGTACTTCTCGAAATGCGTCGGCTTGAAATTCTTCGTCTTTGGGCCCTTGGACTTGCCTCGGCTCACGAGTGAACGCAGGGCAACCCACCGCGTCTGGCAAGTCGCTGGTTTCCTGGCGCATGCATGTCGACAGAGGGCCCGGTAGCGCTGGTCGATTGACGCCGTGCTTCTCTTGGCGCTTCGATCGTGTTCGGCGTCTTCTTCTGTCGTTCGTGAAGAACTTGGCGTTGATCGCAGCGAGCTCGTGGATCGGCGATGCGGTGGAGTCATTTGTCGAGGTGGATCCGGCGAGTCGGCGATCTTGGCCTTCGAGGTGGAGAGTGCATGGTGGTTGCGCCCCACGGTTTCGTCGCCATCGGCTCATGCACAGCAGTCCTGCGCGGCGGCGATGTACTCGGCTGCCGTGGAGTGTCGCCGTTGGCGAAGCCGATGAGACTCTGAATGGTGGCCCTCCATTCATCGATCTTGTCTGCCGTTGGAGGGTAATCCAAGAGCAGTTGAGCTCGCGCCAAAGCTTCTGCTGGAGTGGCGGGCGGCAGTGGCGAACGGCGCGAGGAGTTGGATATGCTCGGACTTCTAACTATGTTAGAAGGAGCAGTATCCCGTCCAGGCGACCGTGTCTCGCTTGCGCCAGCATGTTGGCGTGCATGCTGATCTTGAGCACCCCGAAATCCACCAGCTCGATCTTGGTCCAACGAACGTATGGCACTGTGAATACCATGACAATGTCGGTCCTGCACCTCCTGAGATGGGCGCGGTGCATGTACGGACGCCGAGGTCTGCGCAGCCTTGTCCTTGGACCTGGCAGCACCGTGGACTCCCTCGTCGATGCCCGTTCTTCCGCCGGCGTCTACCCCACCACCCGTTTGCTCCGGTGGTGGTGGGATCGACGTGGACGGAACATCTGCCGCCGAAGCCTTCTTCTTCGGTGGCATGTCGATGAAGAATATGAAGATCTAGCTTCGTGTGAGCGCCGGATCAGTTCACACAACCTCGGCGCCCTACGGGCGCGCCAAAGATGTCGGGAAGCTGATCCACGTACACCTATGGGACCGGCGGACCGAGCCCCTTCGGTTCGGCGGGGCGGAGATCGCACGAAGAGCGGATCGCGAAGCACACGAGCAGTTACCCAGCCGGAGCTCTCCGGAGAGATAACACTCCTCTTGCTGCATGTGCGAGTGTATTGAGTTCTTGCTCGGGGCGTTGAGTGCTACTGACACACGAGCTGCTAACGAGACCGGCGTGAGTGTTTTACGCCTTGAACCACCCCTCCTCTACGTTGCGCATGGGCCTCCTTTTATATGCTAAAGGGGTCTCCGACGGTGGCAGCGTAGACAAGGGTAAAATGGAAAAAGAATTGTGGTTGGTACAACTACTTGTACAGATGTATCATACCTAACCACGGCGGCAGGGGACAAAGGCATTAAATGCCCGTCTCGTTGCCCAAACAGTGCAAAAAGGACCGTCGGGGCGCCACCGCTGCCACGATGGCAATCTTGTCGCGTCGCTAGCCACACAGCGCACCGCTGGCCGCCTGACCTCTTGCCACGCAGCGCTGGAAAGGTCGAGGCGACACGTTGGTGGATGTCTTTGGGCCTTGGTCTGAGTGGTATTTTGTCGCGCAAGCGCCTTGCCATGATCGTTGTCTTGTCGCGTCCGGAAGCTTGTCGCTCACGGGCCTCGCCGGGACGCGTGGCGTCGCGGCAAGTTCCTTGAGATGCCTTGGTTGGCCTTCCGGCAAGCTCATCTTGCCGGGCCTTGTCTCCTTGGCTTAAATGCTTTGGTCATGCCTTGGTTGGCCTTCCGGCAAGCTCCTCTTGCGGGGCCTTATCTCCTTGGATTGAATACTTTGTTCTTGAATGGCTCCAAAGGAACCACGGAGGACCTTGGCGGTCACCCGGCAAGCCTTGCGGCGGGGTGCTGCAACTGCCCGTGCACGAGTTCGGGATACTAGGGTACCCCTACTCTAGTACACCGACAATTACGTTGTCTTCCTTGTCCAACATCAACCTTTTAGCATGTCATATTTTAATGAGTGCTCACAATTACAAAAGATGTCCAAGATAGTATATTTATATGTGAAATCTCTCTTCCTTTAATATTCTTTCATGAATTGTTCAAGTGACCAATACAATATTTGCTAACCTTCAATAAATTTACCACCTCTACTTATTATATGTAAAGTCATTACTCCCCCACTCCCACCCCCACCGGAACGCGGTGCAAGTTTTGGCGTTGAAAGCTCCATCAACGTTGAGCTTGTTCCAGCCCTCCGGCGGTTTGACCCAGCGGTCCAGTGGCCATCCACAAGTGGATGCCACGCCTTGCTTCTCCTTGCTACCTGCTCCATTCATGCATGTGATGATCATCTTGCCTCGCTCAATTTCATCAGTAGGATGTTGCTGCAAGCACCGAGGGAGCTGACGTACCAAGACAGGAATCATTTGGAAGCTTTCGTTAAGCAGATTCTTGTGGTGTGTGATTTCCTTTCTGACATGCCAAATTTTCCACAGAGACAGCAACAACGGTAGGTGCCCCTATTCATCATTGTTGTCCAGAAGATGGAGCAGCTAGTCAGCCTCGGTGTCCTTCGCCTCCTGGACACTTGGTATATGGAATTCTTCATTCATAGTGCGCCACAGCTGGACTGCTAGAGGACATCTACATAATGCACAGAATGTGTCCTCTCGTTCCATACCACAAAGAAAACAAACATCATATTTCTCAAGCTTCCAGCTAGCTTTATTTTTCATTGTGGTCAAGGGATTCGGTGTGAGCTTCCATTCAAAGACGCGTACCTTTGGGGGAGCAGGCACCCCCACACTATCTTCCAGACAATATAGTTGTCGTCGAGTCCCCTGCTGCGCAACCAGTTGACTAAGCGCTTGGCAACAATTTTATAGATCACATTGCAAAGACTTATTGGTTGAAAGTTAATTAACTTTACTGGGTTATTAACCTTTGGTATGAGCACAATGATCGTCTCATTGACATTTGGCGGCATGAAACTCATCTGGAAAAGGCCTTAACTGCTACAATGGTATCTTCTTTAAGCACTAGCTAGTTCCTCTGAAAAAGGCGCGCCAAAAAATTGTCCTTACATGGACTCTTTAAACACCCAATTTGGAATAAACTATCGTGGATTCCCTTGCCAGAAAATGATGCATAACTTTTCATTCATGTCATCTGACACACAAGTTTCCAATATGTTCAGGAATGATTCAGGTTGTAGGGCAACATCACAAGTAAACAAAATTTGGTAGTGATTAGTTACCATAGAGGCCATCACATTTTGGTTATCTTGGCGTACGACGGCTTCATCAACGAGGTGCTTCACCCTATTTTTCCTTGAGCGCCACCGATTTATTTTGGAAGAACTTTGTGTTTCGGTCTCCTGCACATAGCCAATCAATCCTCGATCTCTGCATCCACAAAAGTCTGTGGCGATAAAGGAGCTTGTTCATTAAATCAGTGACACGCCTGACTCCCTCTCTATCTGAATTCATATTAAGTCCCTCGTGCTTGGTTCTGGATTGTTCTATCTGTTTAACCACACTACCAAATTTCTCCTTGCTCCAAATGTGTAATTCAGACATGAGGGATCTGATATGTCTCAAATGTGTCTATAATTTTTATTGTTTCATGCTATCTTCATATCACTTTGGCATAGTTTTGGCACCTATTTTACATTTTTTGGGGATAACCTATTAACTCAGGGTCCATTGAAAGGACAATTTCCTCCCTAGGTGTTTTGTTGTTGATGACAACGCAATTTACGGACAATCCGTGTGCTTGAGCTACGCAGGCATATTCAAATGGCACGTGATGGTTAGGTTCCTCTATGAAAAGAAAAGATTGAAGATGGTGTTTTCGAAGCCTTTATTTTTTTTGGTCATAGGAAACCCGTATTATTAAGAGGGAGTTCGCGTTGGAAGGTACAGGTAGTATTCAAGCACATACACAAAACTTATATTGCACGCACATTATCTTCCCAATAGTTTCGAGGAGAGAACCCATGTCCAACTTAGTGCTGAAATTATGCACCTAGTAGTACCGCTGTGCACAACAGTATTGTCGCTCCGCTTAGGGGGTTGTACTACTAGATGACCCATTGTGCCAATTGGCACATAGACCAGCTGCAGCCCGAAAGTTAAGCGAATTATTTGAAGGTTTTTTCCTCAACCGTCAACAAATTATTTTGTTTATACTCTGTGAACTATTTGAAACATAAAATGGAAGCTAAATAACTACTTGAAGAGACCAGCTGCAGCAATTGGCGCAAAGACCAACCCTAGTCAAGAAGTGAAGCAAGTAATAAAATAAAAAATTTACTTGAACTATTTGAAAGATGTTTCTTGTGCATGGTCTACAAGTCATTACGTTTGTATTGTGTTACCAACGACAGACAACAATGATCGTTCCCCATGTCCTTCTTTGATCGGCCAAGGCAACCTGACAACCTGGTCGATAGAAAGGCTGACCACACCCCCATAGTACATGACCTGAACCATAGGAACCGAAGACTCCCGCTTGGAGAAACTGATGCAGCTCGGGGACATCCAGCAGACCACATAGTCCAAATACTAGGCAGACATCCGAAAGCACGACATCCAGCCCAGAAGACGCGCAAGAGGGCGTGGCGCAACCCGACATCCACCTGGCATGAGCGAAACAGTCCGACATGATGCGATCGACGTGCACGCTGAATTGGGCACACGTACATGCCCGCCACTGAAAGACCAACTGCAACCCCAAATGTAAGCAAACTATGTGAAGCATAAAATAGATGTTAAATGAACTATTTGAAGGGACAAACTGTAGCCATCAGAGCATAAACCAAGAAGTGAAGCAACCAAATAGCAGAAATTTTAGTTGAACTATTTGAAGGATGTTTCTCATGAATGGTTAGCAAGTGATTATGTTCGTAATTGCTTTTGTATCTGCCCTGTATATCTACCAATCACGAATAACGATGACTGTTTCTCATGTCGTTATTTGTCCGGGTAGACAACCCAACAAGTCGGGATACTGACATGTGGGTATGTGAGGGCTTGGCTAAATGACTTTGTTTGTCCACGATCAGGGGGTCGTGCCACATGCCCGTGCGCCATGCTACACCTTTACCGAGGCCTTGCCTGCTCGGATCCTTGCCAATGAGGATTCTGGATGGCTAGCGCCCGTGGGCAACTTGCCCGTGCTGTACATAGAAGCAAACATTCACCTATGAACAACACGTTTTATACATGATCCTTGGTGGCCCAACAACCAAACGCAACCGAGAAGACATGTGAACTATTTGAAGGACTTTTTTTTTCATGAAAAATACCGGCAGCCAATTTAGTGGGAAAAAGTAGTCGAACTTGATTTGGACAAGTTTAAGAGGGATACGTGGTGATATACCTCCAGTTCATGATCAGTGAGTTGTGACGACACCGTAGACGACTACCGGCAGTAGATGTACTCTTGTTGACGCTTGTCTCCGTGAATTTTTGACAAATGATGGCAGCAACTTCTAGTAGGAGTCTGAAGAAAGCAGTTCTAAAGGATGTAGGCAGAAAGGAACAAGACAAAGGGGGCATAGGAGCGAGAAAGAAATACGAGAGAAAAACGATAGCTCAACCACAGACTCATTTTTATTTTGCGTTCGCTTTGTGTTCGCATGGACTCATTTTCATCCCAAATTTAAGACACTTTTGAGTCCGAGGCGGGGGCACCGATCTCTCTTTTCTGTCCGTCTTTGTCCGCCGCTGGCCCACATGGCAGCCAAATAAATATCCCGCCTCGGCGTCTTCATAGGCTCCAACTCGCCGCCATCCACCGCGCAGCATCCACGCCGTCGTCCACCACGCCTCCTCGCCGGAGCACACGCGTTGCCATCCATCCGCGCCTACTCGTCGGAGCACATCCACCACCCCAACCGGATTTGTTGTCCCGTAGCGCCGGAGCCGCACCCGTGCTAGCTAGCTAGCTGCCCAACAGCTCGACCGGTGGCTAGCTAGCTAGCTACAAGTCGACGCCACCAGCCAAGCTGTCCATGGACGCCGCCGCGACTGCACAGGGACGACGCAGGTGCGGCCACGGGCCACCCTGCAAGGTCCTCCTCACCAGGGACCAGGACATGGGCGGGCCTCTTAGAGCAACTCCTTGCCTCGGCCTCGCCTCCCCCGCGCCGTCACCCGCACCTCGCCTTCCTCACGCTCGCGCTGCAGCGACCGGCCTTGTCGAGCTCCTGGCCGCGCTCCGCCGCGCCCGGTGGCGCTCCTCGCCTCCTCCGGCGCGCTCTGGCCGCGCCTGCCGTGCCTGCCCGCTCCCGAGCTCTTGGCAACGCCCGGCCGTGCCCGCTCCCCCGCGCACAGCAGCGGCAGAGGGTTGGCGGGCTCGTCCTCCTCCGGCGCGCATGCTCGCACAACAACAGTAGATGACAAACGGGATCGTCCTCCTCCGGCACTTGTGCTCCGTCGTGGTGGGCTGGTGCTCCTCCGATGCCCGTGCTCCGCTCTGGCGGGATCGTCCTCCTCCCTGCCTGCTACGTGTTCGATGGAACGACGAGGCGGACGAATTTTTGTCGAAAGAGACCATCTGCCCAACAAAATGACCAAAAAAGACCCCCTCTAAATGAAAGTGACAAAAAAGACCCCCTGGCCGTGGCGGCAGGCGCGCCGGGCGACCGTGGCACCGCCGCCACGGTGGGGCGGCAGCCCTGCCGCCAAGCGGCGGCAGCGCAGCCGGTGATTCTACGGAATCGGCGCGAGCAACCGAGCGGGATGGCAGTGTGGGGCCCAGCCGCCTTAGGTGGTGGCGGCAATACTGTAGCAGCGGGCCCTGCCGCCTGGAGGGCTGGCGGCAGGCCTGTGCGCTGCACGCTGCCGTTTCATTCGCCATTTCGCATGCCACTCGTCGTTTTTCTGGGTCAGCCAACAACAATATTCTCCGGTGGGGAAAACGGGTCATACATTAACCACACGCATAGAAAAAGTCCATCGAATTTTGAAAGTGTCGGGCACATTGCGCAGTCACGAAATTTAAAAGTGAGAATTTTAAAAGTGAATGGCACATGCGGGCGTATAGCTTGCCTATAAGCAATTGATACGCCACAACAATAAAAAACAAACCCAAAAATCTGAAAAGGAAAAGCTGCACACGCACAGCTACTACTGCTAGTAATGCATTGGGAGCAGGTAATTTGCAGGACGGGGACTTGCGCTGCCGTTGCTGGTTGGCCCCGTCAAACACAATGAAACGAATTAAACGCAGTGGGGGAAGCGACGAGCGGTATGGGAAACGGCGGTACGCAGCGCCCAGGCCTACCGCCAGCCCCCCAGGCGGCAGGGCCTGCTGCTACAGTGTTGCCGCCACCACCTGAGGTGGCAGGGCTCCACACTGCCATCCCGTTCCGTTACTCGCGCCAATTCGCGTAATCACCGGCCTGCCGCCTGGCACCATGGCGGCAGGGGCTGCTGCCTCGCACCGTGGCGGCAGGTGCCACTCGTCGCCCGGCGTGCCTGCCGCCACGGCTCAGGGGGTCTTTTTGTCACTTTCATTCAGAAAGGGTCTTTTTTGGTAATTTTGTTGGGCAGATGGTCTCTTTCGACAAAAAATCCGAGGCGGACATGACAAAAAATACGGCTGTCCCCGTTGGACGCATCGGATCATTTGTTTAGATCGTGGTGTAGATCAACGCGTGCAGACGGTTTTGCATGTGCGCCTTCTTTTGCTCGATCCACACAGGTCGACAAAGCAATAAAGATGGCTCCCGAGGCCCGGAGCAATTACTTCGACCGGCTTATCCTGAGCGTCACATGTGACGCTTGCGCGAACATTTATGTGGCCGGCATCGATTTTCCCAGAAAGAGCATCAGGCAAAATGTATCTGATCTCCAGTATCAAATCTTTTGCCCGAGAAATAGGAAGCAAGCAAACACTATCATCGAGTCATTGACTGATTGACAACACGAAGCAAGCAAGCACTATCATCTCAGCGTTCCGTGCTATTATAATCTGGTATTCTGGTTCGATGCTGCGTGCTGAGGTCACTGGTGATGCGTATACGTACTTTACATGGCTGAAGCATTCCAAAGATCTCTACTCCAACAAGAATAGGCGTACTCGATGACTTTCAGACAGTGAACAATCAGACCAAGCGAGTAGGTTGGCTGATGCTACATAAGCGCCCCAACGAGAGGCTATTCTTGCACAGACAAGAGCAAGTCAGAAACACCACATCACTGAGAGAGAGAGAGAGAGAGAGGGAGGGAGGAGGGAGAGGAGAGGAGAGGGAGGGGAGAGGGAGAGGGAGAGGGAGAGGGAGAGAGAGAGAGAGAGAGAGAGAGGAAAACAATGGCAGGAGAAGGAGACATCAAGCTGCTCGGCATGGTGGTGAGCCCATTCGTGGTCCGTGTGCGAATGGCACTGCACATGAAGGGCGTGAGCTATGAGTACGTCGAGCAGGACCTCTTCAACAAGAGCGAGCTCCTCCTCAGGTCCAACCCGGTGAACAAGAAGGTGCCGGTGCTCATCCATGGCGGCAAGCCCATCTGCGAGTCACTCGTCATCGTGCAGTACGCCGACGAGGTGTGGAGCGGCAAGGGCGCCTCCATCCTCCCCGCCGACCCGCACGAGCGCGCAGTTGCTCGCTTCTGGTCCGCCTACGTCGACGACAAGGTATGTACTGTGTTTGTTATTTCCAAGCACCAGAGCCGTGGTACAAGAAGAGCTTCTCAACAACTGCGGGTACCAATGTCGCGGCGGCGTCTGTTTTGCAGCTGTTCCCTGCTTACATCGGCATCATGAAAGCGGCGACTGAGGAAGCAAGAGCGGAGAAGGACAAGGAGGCGCTTTTGGTGTTAGCGAACCTGGAAGAGGCCTTCGCCCAGTGCTCAAAAGGGAAGCCTTTCTTCGCCGGCGACTCCGTCGGGTACCTCGACCTCGCCGTCGGATGCAACCTGTTCTGGCTCGAGGCAATACGCAAGATGTTTGGGGTGACGTTCTTTGACGTGGGCAAGACCCCGCTCCTGGCCGCGTGGGCGGAGCGGTTTGCGGGAACCGAGATGGCGAGGGAGGTGGTGCCGGACGCCGACAGCGCCGTGGTGTTTGCCAAGAAGCTTCAGGCTCGTTTTGGCTCTAACACGTCTGCCAAGTAGAGTACTAGCAGTGTACGGTTTTATTTTGGCGGGATAGTATTGTACCGTTTCATTATCGAATTATCTGGGAAACCCCGTGTAATAAATGAGGCAGATCATGGGCAATGGCATAATTTTTTCATATTTTCATAAAATGTCCCTTTATGGCTTATATATATATAGCTATTACACATCTAAGTGATATTATCCTTATTTTTATGGAAAACGATTAACACCAGCCCGCCGGCCAAAGTTACGTCCGGTCGCGCGCGGGCTGTTCGGCCGAGTCGTTTTGGGTGATCCTCGTTGCACCATGTCATCTTGTTTCCGACCACACACACACGCACTTGCCGTCTTCCCCTTTCGACCTTCTGTCTTCAACCGCATCTTTTCTATTCGACAACTCCCCATTCCTCCTCACATTTCTTCACTGGCACACCCACACACAGGCTAAGCGCACTGCGAGCACCTAGTCGATCGACTAGGTTCAGGAGGAGGAGGAGGACGAGGTGGTGGTCGGAGGGCCTCATGGGGCGTAGGCATTGCCACAAGCAGTGTCGCAACCGGGCAATGGGAGAGTTCAAACCGGCCACCGGCGGTGCTGTAACTGGTCGGCGGCTTGCTGCAACCAGCAGCGGATTTGCTGGAACCGGTTGGCGGCTTGCTGCAACCAGCAGCGGATTTTCTGGAACCGGCCGGCGGCGGTGCTCGAACCGGCCTGGCGTGATGCTGCAACCAGCATACGATTTGGCTGGAAACCGGTCGAGGCCGGTGCCGGAACCGGCGAGGTGGGAAGTTACAACGATGGTAGTCTGAAACTTCTACGAGCACGTCTATGCTGCAACTACGCAGAGAATGCTAGAATCGGCAACGTAGGAATTGCGATGGTGGCGGCGACGCCATTTTTTTTGTTGCAACCAGTCGTGGTGGAAGCTCTAACCTTTGTCGATGAAGTTGCATCCATCGTTAGTGGGCTGCGACCATGGTCAGGGGGCATGCAACAGGCAAGCCAGGGGGTTGCTGGAACCAATGAGTCCTAGTGTTGCAACCAAAGATGGCGAGAGTTGCGACTGGCATTGGCAAATGCTGGAGATCGGCATTGGCGATGGCCGAAGCTACGACAGTGCACGGTGACGAACCCCTAGGACTCCAGGAGAGCGCGGGAGGACTATGAGTTGGGGATGTGGGAGGGCGTGTAGGCTGCGGCAACGTAGCGGCAGGACGCGCCCAACTCTTGTCATGAGGGTGGGGACGAAGACGAGGCAAGTTCAAAACACGATCTAACTGGGGAACATGACAGACCAAAATTTTAGGGCGGTCGGCCGGCACCTAGCACAACCCTTTTTATTGCCTGTCTCCTTTTTCATTTTTGACATTCCTGGTATGTTTCTTTGGGCTCGGCTGTGTGCCTCCCGTTGTGATTCCTAGCATAGGGTCGCCTACAGAAGTTGTTCCTAGCCGGCCCAATAACCATGTGGTTAAGTCGCGCTTATTACACTCATATTCTTTTCTTTCTTTCCTTCCTTTTTTCTTCACATTTTTTTGTTTTAAGTTTTATACTATCTCTTATATTTCAACATTATATATATACAATAAAAACTTTACATAAATTTACAAAAAATGGATAAATGTTGATCATGCATTTGAAATGGATAAATGCGTATGGGAAAATGTTAATAATGGGTACAAAAATGTTTGTGACATTAAAAAATGCCACACGTTTAAAAATGTACGTGACATTTTCAAAAATATTTATACAATTAAATAATTTTGCGTAATAAAAATGTTTCATACATTAAAAATGTACAATACATTTAAAAACGTTCAAAGTTTAAAATTTTTGTTTGTGACGTTTCAAAATATAGTATAGAAAAATAAAAAATTGCGTAATTTACACAAGTCTTTGGTACCATTAAAAAGTGCACGTGACACTTCAAAGAAAAATTCCAGCAATTCAAAAAATAATTTTAATATTTTAAAAAATATTTATAAAATGCATAAAAATGTTCCCATATGTTCATAAATGTTTAATGGCACTAAACAAATGTACGTGGCATATTAAATAAATATTCACATGTGTAATAAATTGTCCTTACTTTTTTAAATGTTCGTGTAGTTTAGAAAATGTCTATTGTTATTCAGAAAATGTATAGAGTGTATTTGGAGAATTTTAACATGTACTAAAAAATGTTCAAAACATGAGATGTAATTGAAAAATATCCTAATTTTATCAAAAAATGTTTCACAAAAATTATACATATGTTAAAGACAGTTTAAATCCTACAAAGAAAGAAAAAAAAAGAACAATATGAAGAAACCCAATAAAGAATAAAAAACCCATATATAACGAACAAAACTAAACTAAAGAAAACTATTGTAAATACAAAGTGTGATGAAGAAAAAAACGAAAAACCAAAGAAACCAGTAAGAAACAAAGAAAACAAAAGATAGATCATCGAAAAAGAAAAAACAAAGAAAAACCGCGCAAAGCGAGCGAACCTACAACTATCCAGGAGCGGCTGCCCTAATGGGCCGCTAGAGGAGATATGGTCTCCATTGACGGTCATGTGGCTGGCCCATTAGTGAGATAAAGCCTAGGAAGGTCAATAGATGACTTGCCATGCTGGCGATCGGTACCATCACTCGCCCTACTTGCTGGATTTCCCGTGATTTGGAGCGAAAATCGCTTCTTTTCTTGACCGTTTTCCCTAATTGGCTGGTCATCATCCGATTTGTGCCTCAAACCCTAGCTTTCGCTCATCCATGGTCTGTAAGCACATGATTTCTTATCTAGTTTCCGTATTTATCTTTCGATGATGTTGCTTGTTCACTATTTTGAAATATGAATAACTTTTATTGACTTCGATCTCTCTCGTATACTCCATGCTTCAGCTTCACATTTTTCTTTAGGCAATTTCATGAAAATGTCACAAACGCATTTTTGAAACTTTTTAACATTTTTTAAATGTAATGTACATTTTTTAACATATAAAATAGTTTCTGTTATGCAAATACTTTTTACATTGTATATATTATTTTCAATGTAACGCACATTTTTAAATGTGTGACATTTTTTATGTCCTAAAAAAATTGTACGCATGATTAATATTTCCTATACGCATTTAGCATTTTTCAAATGCATGATCAACATTTCCTATGCTTCAATATATATATTATGTATATGAAAAAAAAAGTTAAAACAAAAAAGAAAAAAAAATGTGAAGAAAAAAGGAAGGAAAAAAAGAAAAAAAAACGTGAGCATGGTCAGCGCGACGCGGCGACATGGTTATTCGGCAGGGCAGGAACAACTTCTGTATAGGAATCACAACGGATGGCACATAGCTTCGTCCAAAGAAACATACCAGAATTGCCAAATAGAAGGAAAAAAGAGGGAAATGGGCAATAAATAGGGCCGTGCTTGGTGCCCGTCCGCCGGCCAAAAATTTCGACCGGACACCTCGCCCCCGTTAGATCAGTTTTGAACTTGCCTCGTCTTTATCCCCACCGCTACGACGAGAGGTGGGTGCGCCCCGCTGCTGCCTTGCTGTAGCCTACACGCCCTCTCACACCCCCAACTCGTAGCCCTCCCGCGCCCTCCTATTACCAAGTGGATATTGCAGCGAGTTCGGGAAGGTACATCATTGGATTGGTACGGGCGAGACATAGCCGTGAGGCATTTCCTTAGTGTCATCCTTGTAGCTTTGTAAACCTTTTTTTCCGTGCTTGTTTGTTTGGGCTAGACTTGTTCCGTTGGACTCTTTTGTCTCACGGAATCTGTGTCTTGCTTCTCAACCCAAAACTAATAAAACCCCACAAAGGTTGTTTTCTATTGTCTTCTTTTGTTATTGGTCTGCTTTGTTTTCTATTTTTTTGAAAATTGATAAAATAAAAATATTCATGCATCTTAAAATATATTCACAAAATTTAGAAGATGTTCATACATTTTAAAAATGTTTATGAATATGAAAAATGTGAGTGGATTAGAAAAAGGTTTGCGAATTTGAAACATGTCGTGAGTTTTAAAAAGATCACAATATTTATCATGTTTTATTTTTGAAAACAGAACATAAACAATATCATGAACATTTTTCTAAAATTCGGGACATGCAACTGGCTCACATCTAGCTATCACTTGGAATGACTCAATCTCTATGCAAGCCAGCTCGGGCTCCACTTCTGATTCAGATGGATAGGTTCTTGTGCCAGTTAACTTGCTCAATGCTCTATGGAGAGGAGAGAGCATCAATGCTCGTTCAACTAGGCAATTGCAGCAACCTAAACAAACTCTGAATATCTTCATCTCTATTAGTGCAAGCCTCACTTTGCTATGACGGGATCAAGGGGATATAGTGGCCTCTATGTTACTCAACAACTCCGTTCGACTCATGCAGATCAAGAACTATCTTATGCAAGACATCAGGCCTATGGCTACCCCTTATGGACCCTAGAGCTCTGGAATGTGATTCGGGCCTATAAATTTGGGAGTCCAAGTTTCAATTGCTCTAGTCAATGATGCTTTTGTTATTACTGTTGGTTGCAAGAATTCAAATGATAATGAGGGATCCATCATTATCAAGTGGGAAAACCTACAGAACGCTCTAGCGGTGACAGGTAGGGTGCATGTGGCGCTCCACTTATCGCTAATAGAGAAATTTCAAAATAACATTTGAAGGGTATCTTAGCAAATGACTTAAATCATTTCTATTTTTGGGGAGAGAGTGATCTATGGCTTTTCAAACTAAAAATAAATAAATACACCATCTCTATATCTCGAGTATATTGCAAGGATTCAAACTTACACATTTAATCCGTTTCGAAAAAAATACTTATCACATTTAGTGATCTACATGAAAGTATTTATTATATCCTTTTGAACACCTATCATATTAGGACCAATTTCATAGCCCGTTCATATTGCCATCACAATTTATTAAACTCTCAGAAAGATATAAGTGAAGCATGCGAGTGCAACGTGACACTTCAAATAAAAATTCCAGCAACTCAAAAATATGTTCGTGGTATTTTAAAAAATATTTATAAAATGTATAAAAATGTTCCCATGTGTTCAAAAACGTTTAATTGCATTGCAAAAATGCATGTGGCATTTTATAGAAATATTCATGTGTGTCCTAAATTTTTTCTCAATTTTTCTAAATAAAATTTTAAAAGAAATGTTCGTGTAATTTATAAAATGTCCATTGTTATTCACAAAATGTGCAACGTGTATTTGGCGAATGTTGCCGTGTATTCAAAAAAGTGTTCAAAACATGTGATGTATTTGAAAAATGTCATAATTTTATCAAGAAATGTTTCACAAAAAGTATAAATATGTTAAAAACCATTTAAATCCTAAAAAAATAAAAACACGAAGAAACCCAAAAAAGAAACAAAACCAAAATATAACGAAGAAAGAGAAAACTAAAGAAAACCAGTGTAAAAACAAAGTATAATGGAGAAAAAACTAAAAATAAAAGAAACCAGTGAGAAACAAAGAAAAACCAAAGATTGAACGTCGAAAAAGGAAAAAAAGAAAGAAAAACCGGTGCAAAGCGAGCGAACCTACAACTATGCACGAGCGGCTGCCTAATAGGCCGCTAGAGGAGATATGGTCTTCACTGACGGTCATGTGGCTGGCCCATTAGTGAGATGAAGCCTAGGAATGTCGATCAATGACTTGCCATGCTGGCGATAGACACCATCACTCGCCCTACTTGCAGGATTTTCTGTGATTTGTAGCGATAAACGCTTCTTCTCTTGACCGTTTTCCCTAATTGGCTGGTCATCATCTGATATGTGCCTCAAACCATAGCTTACGCTCATCCATAGTCTGTAAGCACATGACTTCTTATCTAGTTTCCGTATTTATCTTTCGATGATGTTGTTTGTTCACTATTTTAAAACATGAATAACTTTTTATTGACTTCGGTCTCTCTCATATACTCCATGCTTCAGATTCACATTTTTCTTTATACTATCTTATGAAAATGTCACGAACACATTTTTTGAAACTTTTTAACATTTTTAAAAATGCAACGTAGATTTTTTAACATAAGAAACTATTTCTATTATGCAAATACTTTTTATATTGTATATATATTATTTTCAATGTCACATACATTTTTAAACGAGTGACATTTTCTATGTCATGAAAAATATTGTTCGCATGATTAACATTCTCCTATACGCGTTCAGAATTTTTCAAATGCATGGTCAACATTTTTCTAAATTTATGTAACGTCTTTCTTGTAATACACATAATTATATTATATTGAAATATAAAAAGATTATAAAAGTTAAAAAAAAAGCAAAAACAAACAAGTGAATTAAAAAAAAAAAGAACGTGAGGGTAGTCAGCGCGACGCGGCCACAAGGTTATTGGGCCGGCCAGGGACAACTTCTGTATAGGAGTCACATCTGGCGGCACATAGCCGCGCCCAAAGAAACATATACCAAAACTGCCAAATAGAAGAAGATAAAAGAGAGAAACGGGCAACAACCTGAACAAACTCTGAATATCTTCATCTCTGTTAGTAGTGCAGGCTTGCACTTTGCTATGACGGATCATGGTAATATGGAGGCCTCTATGTTACTCAGCAACTCCATTCCAGTCATGCAGATCAAGAACTATCTCATGCAAGACATCAGGACTATACCTCTTATGGACCCTAAAGCTCTGGAATATGATTCAGGCCTTGAAATTTGGGTGTCCAAGTTTCAGTTGCTCGAGTCAATATGATGCTTTTGTTATTACTGTTGGTCGCAAGAATTCAAATGATAATGAGGGATCCATCATTATCAAGTGGGAAAACCTACAGAACGCTCTAGCGGTGACAAGTAGGGTGCATGTGGCGCTCCAATTATCGCTAATAGAGGAATTTCAAAATAACATTTGAAGGGGTATCTTAGCAAATGACTTCAATCATTTTTATTTTTTGGGAGGGAGTGATCTATGGCTTTTCAAACTAGAAATAAATAAATATACCATCTGTATATCTCAAAACTATTGCAAGAAATTAAACTTATCACATTAGGTGATCTACTTGAAAGTTTTATTATATCCCTCTTGAATACCTATCATATTAGGACCAATTTCATATCGCGTTCATATTGCCATTACAATTCATTAAAATCTCAAAAAGTTATAAGTGAAGCATGACAATGCAACATGACACTTTAAATGAAAATTTCAGCAACTCAAAAAAATGTTCGTGATATTTTCAAAAATGTTTATAAAATGTTGCCATATGTCCGAAAATGTTTAATTGCATTAGAAAAATGTATGTGGAATTTTATAGAAATATTCATGTGTGTCCTAAAATTGTTCACATTTTTTTAAATAACATTTAAAAAATTGTTCGTGTAGTTTAGAAAATATGTATTGTTATTCAGAAAATGTGCAACGTGTATTTGGCAAATGTTGCTGTGTATTCAAAAAAGTGTTCGGAACATGTGATGTATTTAAAAATATCATAATTTTATCAAAAATGCTTCACGAAAAGTATAGATATGTTAAAACCATTCAAAACCTACAAAAAAAGAAAAACATGAAGAAACCCAAAAAAGAAACAAAACCAAAATATAACAAAGAAAGAGAAAACTAAAGAAAACCAGTGTAAAAACAAAGTGTAATGAAGATAAAACTTAAAACCAAAGAAACTAGTGAGAAACAAAGAAAAACCAAATATTGAATGTCGAAAAGAAAAACAAACAAAGAAAAACCAGCGCAAAGCGAGCGAACCTACAACTATGCACGAGCGGCTGCCCTAATGGGCCGCTAGAGGAGATATGGTCTCCACTCACGGCCACGTGGCTGGCCCATCAGTGAGATAAAGCCTAGGAATGTCGATCGATAACTTGCCTTGCTGGCGATTGGCACCATCACTCGCCCTACTTGCTGTATTTCCCGTGATTTGTAGCGAAAATGGCGTATTTTTTCTTGACCGTTTTCCCTAATTTGCTGGTCATCCTGTGATATGTGCCTTAGACCCTAGCTTACGCTCATCCATGGTTTGTAAGCACATGATTTCTTATCTAGTTTCCGTATTTATCTTTCAATGATGTTGCTTGTTCACTATTTTGAAACATGAATAGCTTTTTATTGACTTCACCCTCTCTCATATACTCCATGCTTCAGCTTCACAATTTTCTTTATACTATCTTATGAAAATGTCATGAACGTATTTTTGAAACTTTTTAAATTTTTTAAAAATATAGCGTACATTTTTAAACATATGAAACTATTTTTATTATGCAAATATTTATTACATTGTATATATATTATTTTCAATATCACGTACAGTTTTTAAACGAGTGACATTTTCCATGTCATGAAAAAATTGTTCGCATGATTAACATTCTTCTATACGCGTTTAGAATTTTTCAAATGCATGGTCAACATTTTTCCAAATTTACGTAATGTTTTTCTTGTCATACATAATTATATTATGTTGAATACAAAAAAATATAAAAGTTAAAACAAAAAAAGGAATAAAAAGAGAAGACGTGAGTGTAGTCAGCGCAACGCGGCCACATGGTTATTGTGTCGGCCAGGGACAAATTCTTTATAGGAATCACAACTGGCGGCACATAGCCGTGCCCAAAGAAACATATATCAAAACTGTCAAATAGAAGAAAATAAAAGAGAGAAACGGGCAGCAACCCGAACAAACTCTGAATTTTTTCATCTCTGCTAGAAGTGCAGGCTTGCACTTTCCTATGACGGATCAAGGTGATATGATGGCCTCTATGTTACTCAACAACTCCATTCCAGTCATGCAGATCAAGAACTATCTCATGCAAGATATCAGGCCTATGGCTACCTCTTATGGACCCTAGAGCTCTGGAATGTGATTCGGGCCTAGAAATTTGGGTGTTGAAGTTTCAGTTGCTCTAGTTAATGATGCTTTTGTTATTACTGTTGGTTGTAAGAATTCAAATGATAACGAGGGATCCATCATTATCAAGTGGGAAAACCTACAGAACGCTCTAGCGGTGACAAGTAGGATACATGTGGCGCTCCACTTATCGCTAATAGAGGAATTTCAAAATAACATTTGAAGGGGTATCTTAGCAAATGACTTAAATCATTTCTATTTTTTGAGAGAGTGATCTATGGCTTTTCAAACTAAAAATAAATAAATACACCATCTCTATATCTCAAAACTATCGCAAGGAATCAAACTTATCACATTTAGTGATCTACATGAAAGTATTTATTATATCCCTCTTGAATACCTATCATATTAGGACCAAATTCGTAACCCATTCATATTGCCTTTACAATTTATTAAACTCTCAAAAAGATATAAATGAAGCATGAAAGTGCAACGTGACACTTCAAATAAAAATTCCAGCAACTCACAAAAATGTTCGTGATATTTTTAGAAAAATTATAAATGTATTAAAATGTTCCCATATGTTTGTAAATGTTTAATTGCATTACAAAAATGTATGTGGCATTTTATAGATATATTCATGTGTGTCCTAAAATTGTTCTCACTTTTTAAATAAAATTTTAAAAGAAAGGTACGTGTAGTTTAGAAAATGTCTATTATTATTCACAAAATGTGCAACGTGTATTTGGCGACTGTTGCGGTGTTTTAAAAAAAGTGTTCAAAACATGTGATGTATTTGAAAAATATCATAATTTTATCAAAAATTGTTACACGAAAAGTGTAGATATGTTAAAAACCAATTGAATCCTACAAAAAAAGAAAAACATGAAGAAACCCAAAAAAGAAACAAAGCAAAAATATAACGAAGGAAGAGAAAACTAAAGAAAACCAGTGTAAAAACATTGTATAATAAAGAAAAAAGAAAATACCAATGAAACTAGTGAGAAACAAAGAAAAACCAAACATTGAATGTCAAAAAAAAAGACACCCGGTGCAAAGCGAGCGGACCTACAACTATCCAGGAGCGGCTGGCCCATTAGAGAGATAAAGCCTATGAAGGTTGATAGATGACTTTCCATGCTAGCGATCAACACCATCACTCGCGTTACTTGCTGGATTTCCTATGATTTGGAGCGAAAACCGCTTCTTTTCTTGTCCGTTTTCCCTAATTGGCTGGTCATCATCTGATATGTGCCTCAAACCCTAGCTTACGCTCATCCATGGTCTGTAAGCACATGATTTCTTATCTAGTTTTCGCATTTATCTTTCGATGATGTTGCTTGTTCACTATTTTGAAACATGAATAACTTTTTATTGAGTTCGATCTCTCTCATATACTCCATGCTTCAGCTTCACATTTTTCTTCATACTGTCTTATGAAAAAGTCACAAACACAATTTTAAAACTTTTTAATATTTTAAAAAATATAACGTACATATTTTGAACATATGCAAATATTTTTTACGTAGCTTGCCACAGAACTAGTTAAGGCTTGCTAAATATTTAACGCTTTAAAATTTAGTAAATATGAAATAAATAGGGGAGCCTCACTCTAATATAATAAGATGATCCAACGGTGTGATTGTGAAAATGTGCATTTATGTGTACTCGGCAAAAAAGACAAGCATTTTAGCTCACTGCAGGATCAATATATACTGAAATATTTGTTCTTTTTGTCCAGGACACATGCGGTCATATTTTTTTAATCCATCTGTTGGATCATGTTATATTATAGGTGTGTTGGTTCGGTATTTTTTTCAGGATTTTTGAAAAGTTTTACACCGTCGAAAACCTTAACTAGTTCTGTGGTAAGTTATTGTAGAAAATCCTACTCCTATATATATTATTTTCAATGTCACGTACATTTTCAAACGAGTGACATTTTCTATGTCATGAAAAGAATTGTTCGCATGATTAACATTCTCCAATACGCATTTAGAATTTTTCAAATGCATGGTCAACATTTTTCCAAATTTATGTAACTTCTTACTTGTAATATACATAATTATATAATATTGAAATACAAAAAATTATAAAAGTTAAAACAAAAAAGTGAATAAAAAAGAAGGGAAAACAGAATAAACGTGAGTGTAGTCAGCGCGACGCGGCCACATGGTTATTGGGCCGGCCAGGGACAACTTCTGTATAGGAGTCACATCTGGCGGCACATAGCCGCGCCCAAAGAAACATATACCAAAACTGCCAAATAGAAGAAAATAAAAGAGAGAAACGGGCAGCAACCTGAACAAACTCTGAATATCTTCATCTCTGTTAGTAATGCAGGCTTGCACTTTGCTATGACGGATCATGGTAATATGGTGGCCTCTATGTTACTCAGCAACTCCATTCCAGTCATGCAGGTCAAGAACTATCTCATGCAACACATCAGGCTTATGGCTACCTCATATGGACCCTAGAGCTCTGGAATATGATTTGGGCCTAGAAATTTGGATGTCCATGTTTCAGTTGCTCTAGTCAATGATGCTTTTGTTATTACTGTTGGTTGCAAGAATTCAAATGATAATGAGGGATCCATCATTATCAAGTGGGAAATCCTAGAGAACACTCTAGAGGTGACAAATAGAGTGCATGTGGCGCTCCACTTATCACTAACAGAGGAATTTCAAAATAACATTTGAAAGGGTATCTTAGCAAATTAATTAGATCATTTCAATTTTTTGAGAGAGAGTGATCTATGGCTTTTCAAACTAAAAATAAATAAATACACCATCTCTATATCTCAAAACTATTGGAAGGATTCAAACTCATCACATTTAATGATCTATATGAAAGTTTTATTATATCCTTCTTGAATACCTATCATATTATGACCAATTTGATAACATGTTCATATTGCCATTACAATTTATCAAATTATCAAAAGCGATATGAGTGAAGCATTATAGTGTAACGTGACACTTCAAATAAATATTCCAGCAATTCAAAAAATATTCATGATATTTTATAAAATATTTATAAAATTTATAAAAACATTTATATAATTTATAAAAATATTTCCTTATGTTTGAAAATGTTTAATTGCATTACAAAAATGTACGTGGCATTTTATAGAAATATTCATGTGGGTCCTAAAATTGTTCACAATTTTTTTGGATAACATTTTAAAAGAAATGTTCATGTAGTTTAGAAAATGTCTATTGTTATTCACAAAATGTGCAACGTGTACTTGACGAATGGTGCCATGTATTCAAAAAAATGTTCAAAACAAGTGATGTATTTGAAAAATATCATAATTTCATCAAAAAAAAGTTTCACGAAAAGTATATATATAAGTTAAAAACCATTTAAATCCTACAAAGAAATAAGAACATGAAAAAACCCAAAAAAGAAACAAAACCAAAATATAACGAAGAAAGAGAAAACTAAAGAAAACGAGTGTAAAAACAAAGTATAATGAAGAAAAAAATTAAAAACCAAAGAAACTAGTGAGAAACAAAGAAAAACCAAAGATTGAACATCGAAAAGAAAAGGAAAAACTGGCGCAAAGCGAGCGAACCTACAACTATGCACGAGCGGCTACCTAATTGGCCGCTAAAGGAGATATGGTCTTCACCGACGGTCACATGGCTGGCCCATTAGTGAGATAAAGCCTAGGAAGGTCGATCGATGACTTGCCATGCCGGCGATTGGCACCATCACTCGCCCTACTTGCTGGATTTCCCGTGATTTATAGCGAAAATCGCTTCTTTTTTCTTGACCGTTTTCCCTAATTGGCTGGTCATCATCTGATATGTGCCTCAAATCCTAGCTTACGCTCATCCATGGTCTGTATTTATCTTTCGATGATGTTGCTTGTTACTATTATGAAACATGAATAACTTTTTATTGACTTCGATCTCTCTCATATACTCCATGTTTCAGCTTCACATTTTTCTTTATACTATCTTATGAAAATGTCACGAATGCATTTTTGAAACTTTTTAACATTTTTAAAAATGTAACGTACATTTTTTAACATATGAAACTATTTATATTATGCAAATGTTTTTACATCCTATATATATTATTTTCAATGTCACGTACATTTTAAGCAGTGACATTTTCTATGTCATGAAAATAATTGTTCGCATGATTAGCATTCTCCTATACGTGTTTAGAATTTTTCAAATACATTGTCAGCATTTTTTCAAATTTATGTAACATTTTTCTTGTAATATACATAATTATATCATATTAAAATACAAAAAAAATTATAAAAGTTAAAAAAAGTGAATAAAAAAGAAGGAAAAGAAAGAAAAAACGTGAGTGTAGTTAGCGCGACGTGGCCACATGGTTATTGGGCTGGGCAGGAAGAACTTCTGTATAGGAATCACAACCGGCGGCACATAGCCGCGCCCAAAGAAACATATACCAAAACTGCCAAATAGAAGAAAATAAAAGAGAGAAACGGGCAGCAACCTGAACAAACTCTGAATATACATCTCTGCTAGTAGTGCAGGCTTGCACTTTGCTATCACGGATCATGGTAATATGGTGGCCTCTACGTTACTCAGCAACTCCATCTAGTCATGCAGATCAAAAGCTATCTCATGCAAGACATCAGGCCTATGGTTGCCTCTTATGGGCCCTAGAGCTCTGGAATGTGATTCGGGCCTAGAAATTTGGGCGTCAACTTTCGGTTGCTCTAGTCAATGATGCTTTTGTGATTATGTTGGTCGCAAGAACTCAAATGATAATTGAAGGAAATATACCCCAGAGGCAATAATAAAGTTGTTATTTTATATTTACTTATTCGTGATAAAGGTTTATTATTCATGCTAAAATTGTATTGATAGGAAACCTAAATACATGTGTGAATATATAAACAAACACCGTGTCCCTAGTGAGCCTATACTTGACTAGCTCGTTGATCAAAGATGGTTAAGGTTTCCTAACCATGGACATGAGTTGTCATTTGATAACGGGATCTCATCATTAGGAGAATGATGTGATGGACAAGACCCATCCGTTAGCTTAGCATCATGATCGTTCAGTTTTATTGCTATTGCTTTCTTCATGTCAAATACATATTCCTTCGACTATGAGATTATGCAACTCCCGGATACCGGAGGGATGCCTTGTGTGCTATCAAATGTCACAACATAACTGGGTGATTATAAAGATGCTCTACAGGTATCTCCGAAGGTGTTTGTTGAGTTGGCATAAATCAAGATTAGGATTTGTCACTCCGAGTATCGGAGAGGTATCTCTGGGCCCTCTCGGTAATACACATCATAAGCTTGCAAGCAAACGACTAAGGAGTTAGTCACGAGGTGATATATTACGGAACGAGTAAAGAGACTTGCCGGTAACGAGATTGAACTAGGTATGAAGATATCGATGATCGAATCTCGGGTAAGTAACATTCCGATAGACAAGGGGAATTACGTATGTTGTCATAACGGTTCGACCGATAAGGATCTTCGTAGAATATGTAGGAGCCAATATGAGCATCCAGGTTCCGCTATTGGTTATTGACCGAAGAGGTGTCCCGGTCATGTCTACATAGTTCTCGAACCCATAGGGTCCACACGCTTAGCGTTCGATGACAATATTGTATCATATGAGTTATGTGATTTGGTGAAAGAATGTTGTTCGGAGTCCCAGATGAGGTCACAGACATGACGAGGAGTCTCGAAATGGTCGAGAGGTAAATATTGATATATAGGACGATAGTATTCGGACATCAGAAGTGTTCCGGAGGGTACCGGGTATATATCGGGTCACCGGAAGGGGTTCCGGGCACCCCCGACAAAAGATATGGGCCTTATGGGCCAAGAGGGGAAACACACCAGCCACAAGGGGCTGGTGTGCCCCCCCATATGGGCTGAACCAGAGGAGAAGGGAAGAGGGGAAGGGAGAAGTAAAGGGAGGATTCGGCCTCCCCCTTCCTTCCCTCCGGCAAATAGTTAGGGGGCGTCGGCCATGGGGAGACCCCAAGTAGGATTCAACCTACTTGGGTGCCTCCAGGCTGCCTCCCCTCTCCCTCCCACCTATATATATGTGGGGAGCGCCCCTAGCACACCCAAGACAACTGTCTAGCCGTGTGCGGCACCCCCGTCCACAGTTTACACCCCCGGTCATATTCTCACGGTGCTTAGGCGAAGCCCTGCAAGGATCACTTCACCATCACCGTCACCACGCCGTCGTGCTGACGGAACTCATCTACTACCTCGACATCTTGCTAGATCAAGAAGACGAGGGACGTCACCAAGCGGAACATGTGCAGAACTCGGAGGTGTCGTACGTTTGGTACTCGATCGGTGGAGCGCGAAGAAAGTTCGACAACATCAACCGCATTGTGAAACGCTTCCGCTTACGGTCTAAGAGGGTACATAGACACACTCTCCCCCTCGTTGCTATGCATCTCCATGGATAGATCATTGCGTGTGCGTAGAATTTTTTTTGTTTACCATGCAATGTTTCCCAACAGTGGCATCATGAGCCAGGTCTATGCGTAGATGAGATGCACGAGTAGAACACAAAGAGTTGTGGGCGGTGATAGTCATACTGCTTACCACCAACGTCTTATTTTGATTCGGCGGTATTGTTGGATGAAGCGGCCTGGACCAACCTTACATGACCATGTTCATGAGACCGGTTCCACCAACAGACATGCAACTAGTTTTGCATAAAGGTGGCTGGCGGGTGTCTGTTTCTCCAACTTTAGTTGAATCAAATTTGACTGCGGCCGGTCCTTATTGAAGGTTAAAACAACAAACTTGATAAATCACTGTTGTTGTTTTGATGCGTAGGTAAGAATGGTTCTTACTAGAAGCCCGTAGCAGCCATGTAAAACTTCCAACTACAAAGTAGAGGACGTCTAACTTCTTTTTGCAGGGCATGTTGTGATGTGATATGGTCAAGATATAATGTGATATACGTTATTGTATGCGATGATCATGTTTTGTAAAGTTATCGGCAACTGGCAGGAGCCTTATGGTTGTCTCTTTATTGTATGAAATGCAATCGCCATGTAATTGCTTTACTTTATCACTATGCGTTAGCGATAGTTGTAGAAGAAATAGTTGGCGAGACGACCACGACGCAACGATGGAGATCAAGGTGTCGAGCCTGTGATGATGGAGATCATGACGATGCTTTGGAGATGGAGATCAAAAGCACAAGATGATGATGGCCATATCATGTCACATATTTTGATTGCATGTGATGTTTATCTTTTATGCATCTTATTTTGCTTAGTACGGCGGTAGCATTATAAGATGATCCCTTAACTAAATTTCAACATAAAAGTGTTCTCCCTGAGTATGCACCGTTGCTATAGTTTGTCGTGTTGAGACACCACGTGATGATTGGGTGTGATAGACTCTACGTTCACAGACAACGGGTGCAAGACAGTTTTGCACATGCGGAATACTTGGGTTAAACTTGACGAGCCTAGCATGTATAGACATGGCCTCAGAACACTGGAGACCGAAAGGTCGAACGTGAATCATAAAGTAGATATGATCAACATAGAGATGTTCACCATTGATGACTACTCCATCTCACGTGATGATCGGACATAGATTAGTTGATTTGGATCACGTATCATTTAGATGACTTGAGGGATGTCTATCTAAGTGGGAGTTCTTAAGTAATTTGATTAACTGAAATTAATTTATCATGAACTTAGTCCTGATAGTATTTGCATATCTATGTTGTAGATCAATGACCCGTGCTACCGTTACTTTGAATGTAATGTCGTTCCTAGAAAGCTAAGTTGAAAGATGATGGCAGCAAATACACGGACTGGGTCCGTAACTTGAGGATTATCCTCATTGCTGCACATAAGAATCATGTCCTTGACGCACCGCTAGGTGAAAGGCCTGCTGTCGGTGTCAAAACCGGCAGATCTCGGGTAGGGGGTCCCGAACTGTGCGTCTAGGCAGATGGTAACAGGAGACAAGGGACACGATGTTTTTACCCAGGTTCGGGCCCTCTCGATGGAGGTAAAACCCTACTCTTGCTTGATCAATATTAATGATATGGGTAGTACAAGAGTAGATCTACCACGAGATCAGAGAGGCTAAACCCTAGAAGCTAGCCTATGGTATGATTGTTGTTCGTCCTACGGACTAAAACCCTCCGGTTTATATAGGCACCGAAGAGGTTAGGGTTACAGAGTCGGTTACAATGGTAGGAGATCTACATATCGTATCGCCAAGCTTGCCTTCCACGCCAAGGAAAGTCCCATCTGGACACGGGACGAAGTCTTCAATCTTGTATCTTCATAGTCCAGGAGTCCGGCCAAAGGTCATAGTCCGGCTATCCGGACACCCCCTAATCCAGGACTCCCTCAGTAGCCCCTGAACCAGGCTTCAATCACGACGAGTCCGGCATGCATATTGTCTTCGGCATTGCAAGGCGGGTTCCTCCTCCGAATACTTCATAGAAGATTTTGAATACAAGGATAGTGTCCGGCTCTGCAAAATAAGTTCCACATACCACCATAGAGAATAATATTTACACAAGTTCAATCACGGCGTATTCCATGGCGTGATATCACCACGGCCAAGCCTTTATTGAATCGTTTTCTTGTCCCACCTCGGTAGCGTTTAGCGGCGGTTTCCTTGCACGTCTTGTCAAAGCGAGATCGTGTCCCTTATTCAGGATTCTCATTAATACGGGCGTGGGTAACCCGATCGTGCCCGTTGCACGCCTCCTCTATCGGCGAGTCCCGAGCGGTCACGGGAGGCTCTGGTATTCAACCTCTTTATAAAGAGACCAAGGCCCCGCTCCTTTTTCTCAATCTCAATTGAATCCGCCCCTCGCCTCGAGTTCCAACACCCAAAGCTCCAGATTCAGGCGCTTCGGACCTTCGATGATGTCCGGCTCCGACCTTCAAGGCCGGTGGATGCCTTCCTCCGTCACGGAAGAAGACGTCCTAAAGCTAAGAGATGACAGGTATCTAACCGGCGAAATCTCGCATAGGCTGCCTGCCCAAGGGCAGGTTATTCCCGCTCCCAAGCCCGGTGAAAGCGTGGTGTTCGCGTCTCACTTCCTTCGGGGGCTAGGCTTCCCCACGGACCCCTTCGTGAGGGGGCTCATGTTTTATTACGGGCTGGAATTTCATGACTTGGATCCGGAGTCCATCCTACACATCTCATCGTTCATCGTCAGTCTGAAGCCTTCCTCCGCATTACCCCTCACTTGATTGTGGCTCAAGACCTTCAAGGTGGAGCGAAGATGATCAAGGGGCAACAGCGAGAGTCTTGGAGGGGCTGTTATAAGCAAGAATCTTGGCGCTTCATGGCCCGAGGGCCTTTTTCAAGAGGAGCTCGGTCTATGGCAACAAGAGTGGTTTTATATCACAGCTCGGGGGCACCAAATGGGTGGCGCCACCTGCCTTCGCTCGGGTCCTCCACCGCGGCTGGCGTCATGGGTTAATAAAGGGCTTGACTGGGGCCGTCCAGGGCGTGCCCTTGTTGCGGGGCCGTGTTCGAGACCTCCTAGAGAGAGATCAATCTGGTCATAGTAGCGCAGGTCATGCTGATTCGTCGCATCCTGCCTGCAAAAGTCGCCCCTCCGCTGTGGGAGTTCAATCTGGAGGGACCACGAGCTCTCCAACATTTATGGGCATAACGCCTGTGGAGATGTACAAACTGTTCTTGGATCACAAGCAATGTGTCCGGACTTGACCGAGACACAGTCTGAGCTGCAATCGCCGGATACTCAAGTAAGTAGTCTTGTGCCGGACACGCTATCCGTATATTTATCATAAACTTGCCCTTCAAAGAGCTGTCCCTTAAGCAGAGTGGATAGCGAAAGCAAAACTGATCAGTGTCGGCCCCCTCCACGAGACCACGCGGATCCGTGTTAACCAAGATCTTTGGAGGCTGCGCCTTTGGAAGAAAGCGAAGGGGAACAAGGAAGCTCTGCCTCCGTGAAGGAGGTTATCAAGAAAGGAGGATCGAGAATCCCTCCATCCAAGGGGAGAAGAGGACCGCCTCTGAAGATCCGGAGACCAATGCCTCAAAGCGGGGAAGAAATCTTCGCAGGAGGTCTGCGCGGGAGATGCCCGGCGCAATATTTCCCCAAGGAGATCAGCCCTCCAATGAGCCGTAAGTAGAGAGGAGTTTTAAAATAAGAGACATCCTGTCTTATTTCGAAGATGACCGAAATTTTACCTTGTAGTTCGGATCTCAGCCCTTCTCGTGAGCTTCGTCTTGAGGATCTTCGTCCGGAGATGATGGAGAGCGGGCGCCTCCCCTGCCGTACCGCCTAGCGAGGCGGACGATCTGAGTGTCATCGCGGAGGTTTCTCCAAATCCGGCAGGCGGAGGGCGGTCGTAGGGCCCCCAAAGCCCTCCGTGTCCGGCCTTGAAAAAGGCCATCGACGAGTCCGGCACCTCCTGGTGCCTGATCGGAGGAGTTGAAGGATCTGCTTTCGGCGGCGTCTATCTCGAGAGGATCACCGTGCATTGATGGGTACGGTGATTGAAAAAATTTCGTCATGAAGCGGGTTATGCGAGGCCGCCGGGGAGTTCTTGACGGGTTTTGAGGTGCGATGCAATGATGTACCTTTTGGCAGTTCCGCATATATAAGATCGCCCTGTGTAGATAGTAGCCCCGAGACTCGGTGCGTTGTCAAAATGACAGCATGCGAGGATCATAATCAACTATAATATGTCGCCCTTCCTATGTAGGTGGCGGGCGTCCGGTGGCTAGCGGATGATGAATTGCCGAACTAAAGCGGCAGCAGCGTGGCGGATGCCGACATCGCTCTTGTCAATAAGCGGCAGACGAGTCACAAGGTATGCAGTTTCTCTGCGGACACACAGTAAGGGAGCTTGATGCCCGTGCCTTACAACATGTATGCTTGATGTAGATGGTGCGCTGCCATGGAGAACCTTCGGGGAGCTTGCCGAGCCAAGGAGCAGGCGAGAAAAAGTGATGTGGCTGCCTTAAAAGGCGGCGAAGAGCTAAAAGCGAACAGGCTGCTCCTTTGCCGAAGCAAGAAGGAAATGGCGAGATGGCCGTGAAGTTGAAGAATGCTACCGACCGCTGCGAGCTTCTTGAAAAAGAAGGTCGGCGAACAAGAGGACTGAAGAAGGCCACCACGAGGCCAAGGATGCTCGCTCTGCGATGAGAGCTATGAAGGAGGAGCTCGTCGGGCCGGAGATATCGCGGTGGAAAGCCCTTTTCGCTGCGGAGGAAGTTCACGGATCCTAAATATGCTCAGTTGGACCGGGCCGTGGAGTGCGGAGGATGCTTATCTGGACTTGGCGGCGAGTGCCGCGGACGCGGCCGAACATTTCGGAGATCAAAAGGATCACGAGATGGAAGAGCTTTTTGGTCGCGATTCCGTAATCCAGGCGTCCACTTCCATTAACCGATCGTTTGGCCGAATGGGCGGAGCTGAATAGATTGTCCGGACTTGCCATGAAGGATGTCGTGACTCATTTGTGGCCGAAAAGGCCCGAGCCGAAGAGTTAATTTTGCTTGGTGCAGCAGTTCCTTGGTGCGGTGCCGCATATCAAAGCAATGAGGCGGTCAGCATGCATAGAGGGTGCGCGGATGGCTCTTGCCCATGTCAAGACATACTGGGCGGAGATGAAGGCCACCGATGTTGCATCCCAAGATTCGGACGGAAGGCGAGTACCTGTCGAGCACTATTTTCAGGAAGTTCTGCAGGGCACTCGTTTAATAGAGATGCAGTGCTCGAAGGATATTATGTTCGAATAACATGTATTATTGTGAAAAATGTTTCGATGGAATATAAAAGCTTTTTATACTTGTGCCTTCAATAATTAAAATACCTCCTGTGCGGCTGTTAATGTATATGTGTGTATTACCTGAAAGATGGCAGTCTGTGGCTTCAGCCCCCACGCATATAATGCGGGGGTGTTTGCAAAGCGTCTTCTAACACTTGATCCAACGTCTTGGTCCTACAAAGGAGGTGATAGCGCAGCAAACTAGGCAACCGGACTATAATGCTTTATCACTTTCACTTAGCCATAGGAGTTCGACAGTGGGGCTACTATATAGCCCCTAGGGGCACCGCGCTCACCCGAATTCGGGGCGCGTATGTGCCTGACCGGGAAACGGCCCTTCGTCAATGCGGAGGAATTCTAAAGAATCCAGCGGGTCATTGAGTGGTTGACCAGTCTCACGCTATATCATGACAATCAGTTTTCGACTTTCTCTACTGAGGTGCTCGCCTGGCCGAACCGGGGCACAATCGCAGTAGTTCTCCTGGTGCCGCATTAGCCGATAGAGCGGGCGTAAGGCAGCAAAACATAGGGCAGGCAAACCCAACATTTGACCAAAGACATGATTGAGCTGATGCATATAAGGCCTAACTTTCGAGGCGCGAACACTCCCTAAGGTATTCGGTCTTTATGAAAGCGGGCGAACAACGCCCTTAGTAATAAGCCCACGGTGTCGGTACCGCAAAATTCAGCGTGGCCTATGCCAAAACGCCAGCCTCCTCCTCGGTTATAGCAAGAAACCGGGGATGTGTATCAACAAGAGGCGGTAAAAAAGGTTTACGAGGTCTTAATCTGAAAAGAATCCTTGCAGCGGGTCCCTCTGCGTCTGCGCTGTGTCTCCGTTGTGCCGTATCACGGACGGGTGTAGCACATTGTTCATCTGTAAAGAGAGGAACTTAGTTGAAAAGATCGTGCGAAAATGTACGTTATATTAAATAAGCGAAGTACAATTCAAAAATGAATAAAATTGAGCTGTATTGTCTCTTGTTGTGCATGCGGAGCCTTATGCGGGGTATCGTCTAGTAAGCCCTTGTATGTTTCGCCGGACTCGTCCAACCGTGTCCGGGGACTGGACGACCTGTCTAAGTGCTTGTATTGGTGAAGCCGGTTTATTGTGTGGCTGTCAAGGCAACCGCACAATTTTCCGCACTCGAGGAACCCTCGATGTTTCCCTTTAACGAGATGATGCCGCGTGGACCGGGCATTTTAAGTGTAAGAGATGCATAATGCGGTATTGTTAAAGCGGGCGAAAGCTTCGCGTCCCAATAGTGCTTGATAGCTACTTGTAAATGGGGCGAGGTGGAAGGTTAACTTTTCGCGGCAGAAGTTGTCGGGTGAGCCGAACACAACTTCTAGCCGTAGAGAACCCGTACAATGGGCATATGGGCCTGGCATTACCCCTTGAAAGGAAGTGTTGCTGTGGCGAAATTTGGTTGGGTCTATCCCCATTTTGCGGATTGTGTCCTGATATAGCAGGTTTAGATCACTGCCGCCGTCCATTAGGACTTGTGTAAATTGGAGTCCGCCAATTATCGGATCTAATATCAAGGCAGTCCAACCTGCATTCCATATACTTCTAGAGTAATCCTGATAGTCGAAGGTGATTGGTTTTAACAACCAGTGGCGGGACTCCTCCGGGATAGGCCGTATGGCGCGTACCTCTATGGGCGCCGCTCTATTCTTCCCTTTTGTCACGTGAAGTGAGTTTACTGTTTTGATTTCTTGTGGGAAATTCTTTTGTTTTCCGGTGCTCTGCTTGTGGGGTTCGTCATCGACCTCGCTTGGTGTGTCGAGCCCCTTGTGTTCGGCGTTGAGTTTGCCGGACTGCTTGAAGACCCAACAATCTCTGTGGGTATGGTTTGCAGGCTTCCCGGGAGTACTGTGGATTTGGCATATCTTGTCCAAGATTTTGTTTAAGTTAGATAGCTCGTCCCTGTTATCCTTAAGGGGCAGCTTTTTATTATTCTGCCGAGAGCTTTTGAATCCGGCATTGACTGCCTCGCTCTTCGGGCTGTTTCCCTTGGTCCAACGCTGGTCCTTGCTGCGTCGTGGTTTCTCGTTTCCATCCCTGACTTCGGATGTACTTGGGTTGCTGGTACTGCATCTTTCCAACCAGCTATCCTCTCCCGCGCAAAAGCGGGTCATGAGGCTTGTTAATGCGGCCATTGTTCTTGGCTTTTCTTGGCCGAGGTGTCTGGCAAGCCATTCGTCTCGGACGTTGTGTTTGAAAGCTGCTAAGGCTTCTGCGTCCGGACAGTCGACTATTTGGTTCTTTTTAGTAAGGAATCTGTTCCAAAATTTCCGGGCTGACTCTCCGGGTTGTTGAATTATGTGACTTAAATCGTCGGCATCCGGAGGTCGGACATAGGTCCCTTGAAAATTTGCCCGAAAAGCATCCTCGAGCTCCTCTCAACTTCCAATGGTGTTTTCGGGAAGGCTTTTAAGCCAATGCCGGGCTGGCCCTTTGAGCTTGAGGGGTGAGTATTTTATGGCGTGGAGATCATCTCCTCTAGCCATGTGTATGTGGAGGATGTAATCCTCAATCCAGACTCCAGGGTCTATTGTTCCGTCGTATGCCTCTATGTTTACGGGCTTGAATCCCGCTGGAAATTCATAATCCAGCACCTCATCGGTGAAACATAGGGGGTGTGTGGCACCCCTATATTTAGGTGTACGTGATGTTCGGATACTTGATGTGTTGCATTGCTTACTAGAGCTTGCTTTCTTGGCCCGTAGATAGATCTAATGGGCCATCTTTTGATGTGAATCCTGTGCGGATCGCGTGCGGCTTGTGTCTGGCGCCGTTTGCCGCTTCTGTTTGCCATGGGGTCGTCCATCCGACCGGGTGGCCTCCTTGTTTTTTGATTGCGGGGGCTCTCGGCCTCCTCATCAAATTCAGGCGATAGTTTTCGCTTTGGGTAGCTCTTTGTTCGGCGATCGTCGCCTTATTTGTCTGCGGTGTTGAGTACTTTGCTCCATCGATTACGAGTGCATCTTCCGCTGTTTTGAGCTTCGCTTACGCTTTTTCAGGCTACGTGCGATGGCGGCGAGCCTTTGTGGAGGTTCTTCTGCTCTAGCAACTTGTCCGGCGTGAGATCGTCCGGACTATTATCTTCGCCGGGGCGGGTTGTTTATCCAGGTTGTCCTGTTCGGACGGTTGCTCGATAGCATGTTAAGTGCGTCCACGGTTCGCCTGCTCCATGGCTGGGTGCGTATGGCTGTTGTCTTTGTCGAGGAGGGACTTTGAGTGGCGCTTACGTCGCCGTTTTGACTGCTCTTCGAGGGAATGATCCTTCGTAGCGTCCCGTTGTTCCTCGCCGTCGCTTCATTTAGGTGTATCCACCATGTATACATCGTGAGATGAGGTGGTTCTCCAGTGCCCTATAGGTGCTGGTTCATGTTCCTCTCCTACATCGTCATCCATACCGTCGATGTCTTCGGAGTCGAAGTCGAGCATGTCGGTTAAATCATCGACAGTGGCTACGAAGTGGGTGGTGGGTGGGCATTGAATTTCTTCGTCGTCCGCGTCCCAACCTTGCTGACCGTAGTCCGGCCAGGGCTCTCCTGATAAAGAGAGAAACTTTAGTGAATTCAGGATGTCGCCAAAGGGCGAGTGCTGAAAGATGTACGATGTTTATCTTGTATGCATCTTATTTTGCTTAGTACGGCGGTAGCATTATAAGATGATGCCTTAACTAAATTTCAAGATAAAAGTGTTCTCCCTGAGTATGCACCGTTGCTATAGTTTGTCGTGTTGAGACACCACGTGATGATCGGGTGTGATAGACTCTACGTTCACAGACAACGGGTGCAAGACAGTTTTGCACACGCGGAATACTTGGGTTAAACTTGACGAGCCTAGAATGTATAGACATGGCCTCAGAACACTGGAGGTCGCACGTGAATCATAAAGTAGATATGATCAACATAGAGATGTTCACCATTGATGACTACTCCATCTCACGTGATGATCGGACATGGATTAGTTGATTTGGATCACGTATCATTTAGATGACTTGAGGGATGTCTATCTAAGTGGGAGTTCTTAAGTAATTTGATTAACTGAAATTAATTTATCATGAACTTAGTCCTGATAGTATTTGCATATCTATGTTGTAGATCAATGACCCGTGCTACCGTTCGCCTGAATTGTAATGCGTTCCTAGAGAAAGCTAAGTTGAAAGATGATGGTAGCAAATACACAGACTGGGTCCATAACTTGAGGATTATCCTCATTGCTGCACAGAAGAATCATGTCCTTGACGCACCGCTAGGTGAAAGGCCTGCTGTCGGTGTCAAAACCGGCGGATCTCGGGTAGGGGGTCCCGAACTGTGCATCTAGGCGGATGGTAACAGGAGACAAGGGACACGATGTTTTTACCCTGGTTCGGGCCCTCTCGATGGAGGTAAAACCCTACTATTGCTTGATTAATATTAATGATATGGGTAGTACAAGAGTAGATCTACCACGAGATTAGAGAGGCTAAACCCTAGAAGCTAGCCTATGGTATGATTGTTGTTCGTCCTACGGACTAAAACCCTCCGGTTTATATAGGCACCGAAGAGGGTTAGGGTTACACAGAGTCGGTTAAAATGGTAGGAGATCTACATATCCGTAGCTTGCCTTCCACGCCAAGGAAAGCCCCATCCGGACACGGGACAGAGTCTTCAATCTTGTATCTTCATAGTCCAGGAGTTCGGACAAAGGTCATAGTCCGGCTATCCGGACACCCCCTAATCCAGGACTCCCTCACCTGCTGCAAGAGCAGATGCTGATGTTTTGAACGTCTGGCAAGCTCGATCTGATGACTACTCGATAGTTCAGTGTGCCATGCTTTACGGCTTAGAATCGGGACTTCAAAGACGTTTTGAACGTCATGGAGCATATGAGATATTCCAAGAGTTAAACTTAATATTTTAAGCAAATGCCCGAGTTGAGAGATATGAAGTCTCCGACAAGTTCTATAGCTGCAAGATGGAGGAGGACAGTTCTGTCAGTGAACACATACTCAAAATGTCTGGGTATCATAATCACTTGACTCAGCTGGGAGTGAATCTTGCAGATGATAGTGTTATTGATAGAGTTCTTCAATCACTGCCACCAAGCTACAAAGGCTTCGTGATGAACTATAATATGTGTCGGTGTACTAGAGTAGGGGTACCCTAGTACCCCGAACTCGTCTGCAGACGATTCTGGCCATACGGCAGGGCTGGCACGATGACCGCCAAGGTCCTCGGCGGCTCCTTTGGAGCCATCCAAGAACAAAATAATGAGACCCGGCAAGAGGAGCTTGCCGGAAGAATACTCAGGCGCGAAGGAAACAAGGCCCGGCAAGAGGAGCTTGCCGGGAAGGCTTGGCGCGCCGAGCCCCCAAGCGACAAGGTTCTGCCGCGGCAAAGGCGCTTGCAGGCGGGCGACCTCTCTTCGTCTCGCTCCAGCTCACCCGCCAGCGTGTCACCACGGGCTCTCCCAAATCTGGCGTGTCGGACGGGCTGTGCAGCCAGCGAGGAGTAGCGACAAGCGGCCGACAATCTACCATCGTGGCGAACGGAGGCGCGCCAGCGGTCCTGTTATAATTGTTCGAGGCGATCGAGGCGGGCATTGATGACTCTTGTCCCTTGCCGTCGAGTTAGGTATAGATTACTGTACCTTTGCATAAAGCGGTGTACCAACCTATGTTTTTACCGTTATAACCTTGTCTACTTGCCACATGTGGTGACCCCTTGTGCCTATAAAAGGAGGCCCAAGTGCAACGTAGAAGGGGTTCGGCTCGGTTCGGGCCAGCTCCGGCTTAGCTCATCACATTCATACGAAACCACACTCAGGCTAGGTCTTGTAGCTCCCATTGCTCCCTAGCAAGAACACAAGATAATCCACAAAGCAGCAGTAGGAGTATTATCTCCCCGGAGAGCTCCGAAGCTGGGTAAATCCGCTCGTGTGCATCGCCTCGATCCGCTGTTTGTGCAATCTCCGTCCCCCTCTGAACCACAAGGGACCCAGGTCCCGTAGGTGCTCGTGGGACACGATCAGTTCTCCCCCACATCTTTGGCGCATCAGGTAGGGGGCGTCGAGGCTGTGTGAACCCGATCCGGCGGTCACACGAGCAACTTCATCGACATCTTCGTCGACATGGCGCCGAAGAAGAAGTCTTCGGCAGCAGCTGAGCCGTCCGCGTCGAATCCACCACCACCGGAGCCGTCAGGTGGTGGGGGAAACGCTGGCGGAGGAACCGGCGTCATCGAGAGAGCCCACGATGCCGCCGGGTCAAGGACAAGGCAGCGCAGCGTCGGCGTTCGAATCTGCACCGCGTCGCCCGCGGAGGAGGCGGGACCGGCAGCGTCATGATACTCGCGGCACCATCGCTCATTGGATCAAGGCCAAGCTGGAGGATCCGAGGCCCTCGAGACCGCATGCGCCTCGGCATGCGGCACGAGTGGTACGGTCGCTTGGGCAGGATCTGCTCCTCCTAACGGTTGGAGTCGAGCACATCCGTTCTTCGCTCCGTATGCCGTTTCCGCCAACCACACCAGCGAAGCCTTGGCAAAACTCGATTACTTCTAGATTACCCTCAACGGCCGACAAGGTCGACGAATGGATAGCCACAATTGAGTCTCATCGGCCTTCGCAGCGGCGCGCCCCGCAACAACCGAGTGCTTAGCGGCCGCGGCGGCGACAAAGCGCGAGCCGATGGCGGCGAGACTTGCGGGGTGCACCCCCGTACACTCCCCTTCCGAAGGCCAAGATCGCCAACTCGCGGATCCACCTCGGCAGCGACTCCACAGCGTCGTCGGATCCGCGAGCTCGTCGCGACCAACGCCAAGTTCTTCGAGAACGGCAAGAAGAAGATGCTCGATCCCGTATTGAGCGCCGAAGAGAAGCGCGCCGTCAATCTGACCAATGCGCCGGACCCATTGTCGATATGCATGCGCCAGGGGAACCAGGCGACTTGCCGTATGCGGTGGGTTGCCCTGCGTTCACTCGTGAGCTGCGGCAAGTCCGGTGGCCCGACAAGAAAAACTTCAAACCAGACGTGCCGGAGAAGTATGACGGCAGGACACACCCATCGGAGTTCCTCAGCATTTACACCATCGCGGTGCAAGCTGCGGGGGGCGAGACGACAAGATCCTCGCCAACTACTTTCCCTTGGTGCTCAAGCCAAGCGTCGGATCTTGGCTCATGCACTTGCCGGATAGCTCTATTTCTTCTTGGGCAGATTTGTGCCACAGTTTGTTGGCGCCTTCACAGTGACCACAAGCCTCATGGCCGGAGAGTGATCTCCACCTGCTTGCCCGAAGGAGGGGGTCTCTGCGCAAATTCATCCGAGATTGATCGAATGCACTACAACATCGAGACGTCCACCTGCTGCGGTGATCGATGCATTCCATCGAATGTCTGAAATCGCAGGATGAGGAGGAGATGGCGATGTGCCAAGTAAAAGGCGTTAGCGAGCTCATACGGCCGACAAGTGTGCCGCTGCTGAAGAAGGAAGAAGACTCGAGGAGAGAATGTGGGGCAGAGTCGGCGGTGAGGGATCGCCCGGCAAGAAATAGCCGTGGCGAAACAACAGGAGGAAGAAAAACCAAGAAGTACTAGTTGTCGAGCAGTCCGTCAGGGACGGTGCCATAACAAAGCCAAGGCCGGTGGCTCCGGCAAGGAGGTTGCCGTTGGCGCCGACCGCCAAGCTGTGGCGGCCGCCGACAAGCCCGACAGCTCAACAAGCGATCTTGTAAAATCCACCGCACCAAGGGCCACGATCTCCGAGCTGCAAGAAAGTCGAGCAGCTTGTTGAGCTCTGAGAGCTGAATCGAGCGGCGATACAAGGAGAAGGCCAAGAAGGTGCAGAGTGCAGCAAGTAAGAAGAGACCGGTCGGGAGAACGCCGCGGCAAGGCCAAGCAGCGGCAAGGAGACAGACCTCCCCGCGGCCGTGACAAGGAAGAAGACGAAGATGAAGATGACAAGGACGATGAGGTCCTTTGCGTCGACGGTGGTGCGTCTCTGCATACCTCGCACCGCCAACTCAAACAATGGATGCGTGAGGTCAATGCAGCAGAACCATCCATAGAGTCACGCAAACCTCTGAAGTGGTCCAGCACGCCCATCATCTTTGACATTGAGGATCACCCTGATCGCATCACTGCGGTCGGGTGTTTGCCGATGTTGGTCTCACAAACCATCCGCAACCTCAAGGTCACAAAGATGTTGGTTGACGGCGGGGCCGGCCTGAATTTGATCTCCTCTGCAGTGATCCAGAAACTTCAAATCCCTGATAGCGAGCTCGAAGAAACTGGTACTTTCCAAGGAATCAACCCAGGAAGGAGCAAGCCCAAAGGGAAGATCACGTTGCCGGTAACATTCGGCAGCGAGCTCAACTTCAGAACTGAGAGGGTCACGTTCGACGTCGCCGATTTCCCATTGCCCTACAATGGCATACTTGGCCGTCCAGCACTAGCCAAGTTTATGGCCGCCTCTCATTATGCTTACAAACTACTCAAGATGCCCGGCCCGATAAGCGTCATTTCTGTCCATGGCGACAAGAAAGATGCACTTATCTACGCCGACAAGATTTACCGGGATGCAGCAGCAGCGACAAATAGCAAACCACTTACCGCTGAAGCTCCCGGGGGGAAGAAGACCACCAGATCCGGCAAGAGCTCTGTTGCCCACTCCGGCAAGCGCACCTCTTTGGAGTGCTGCGCTACCGTCGAGGACGCACCATCGAGCTCCACCGGCAAGTGCAACAAGACGATGGCGGCTCCGCCAAAGACCAAGAAGGTGCCCGCCAAGGAGGACGGCACTGGTGGTACCTTCACCATCAGTGCCACGCTTGATCCTAAATAGGAAGGCGAGCTCATTGCTTTCCTGCGGGCGAATGTCGATGTGTTTGCATGGCAACCATCGACATCCCGGTGTTCGAGAAAGTAATTGAGCACCACCTAGCTATCTGTCCTCACGCGCGCCCGTCAAGCAAAGAGTTAGGAAGCAGCGGTGGGCGCCAAGAGTTCATAGCGAAGAAATCAAGAAATTAAAAGCAGCGGGGCTTGTCGGAGGAGTCCTCCACCCCGTGGTTGGCCAATCCGGTAGTTGTCGCATAAGGCTAATGGGAAATGGAGACTTTGTATTGACTTCACCGGCGTTAATAAAGCTTGTCCCAAAGACCCATTTCCCTTGCAGCGTGTCGACCAGATTGTTGACTCCACGGTGGATGCGATCTGCTCTCGTTTCTTGATGCATATTCAGGATATCATCAGATCTTCATGGCGAAGAGGATGAAGAAAACCGCATTCATTACACCATGTGGCGCGTCTTGCTTTATAAGGATGCCTTTCGGTTTGAAGAATGCTGGTTCAACCTT